>JAOQMS010000001.1:5199505-5252335 GCA_027563885.1 Erythroxylum longipes | reverse complement strand
AACTCAAAATATAAAGATGTGATAATTATTAGAGGGGAACATCTAATTTGCAAAAGAAATTACCTTAATGAGCTTGTAATGCCAACCTTTCAATAACTTCAAACACTTTGATGGGTAGTTTCATGAATCAAAACCAAGCAACTCCACCTTTAAGAGAAAATCTCAAGATTTTTACAACCTTTTGAAGAAGATGCAAAAAAGAGCAGCCAATGCCTCTGATTATCGACCTTTGGGTATAAATAAAAGGGCTCAAAGAAAAATGCACCGTTTTACCTGTCGGAGAAGTGGGGAAATTAAAGGGACGAAAATTGGGACGGATTTAGGAACCAAAATAAGGACCGATTTACGGACGGGATTTGGGACGGCATTAGGTACGGAAATAGGGATGGAATATTTAGTCCCAACATCGTTGTTACGATTTTAGGGACGGAAAATATTCTTAAAGAAATTGGTTGCAAATTTCGTCCAATATTTGGGACCGAAAAATTCAGTCCTTAATATTCCGTCTCTAAATCCGTCCCAATGTGAACAGTCGCAAATTAGTAACGAATTTCGGGACCGTTTTTTTCGTTCGTAAATTTGGTTCGAAATTAGGGACGGATTCTTATGAACTTCACTATGCGGACTTTAGCGCCAAACTTTGCAACCAATTTTGGGACGAAAAGTTTTGTCGGTGTAGATGTAGCGAACTTTAGGCACGGTTTTATTTTTTAACCTAGTTCGGTCCCAAATTCTGTCCCTAATGAGGGACGGAAATTATCCGTCCCTATTTTCCGTCCCTATTTGCGATTTTTCTTGTAGTGATAGATGATGGTCTCCTTTTACTGCTCCAGCTCGTTCTCTCTAATCTGAAGACTTAATAATCTCCCAACAATAAGCTCTCCACCTTTAGTTGTATACCTAACTTCTCCATTACTAGAATCAAGTGTTGGTATAGATTCCTTTTCACTTAGATCATATATACCTTTAATAAAGCATATGTTTATCATTGAACTACTTAATTTTTATCAACACTATCTTGAACTCTAGGCTCCCAACTGGACTCCCATTCTTATTGAACTCCTTTCATAAGCCTGTATCTTTCACCTTTAACCTCAAAAGCTAAATAAATTTCATTTGTACTTAGATCAATCCTCTTCAACAACTTTCATTGGAAGCATTGGATAGCATCTAATAGGCTCCCTCTTATTAGGAACAAGATGTTGTTGTTTATTTTACAATTTTGTAAGTTGATGGGATCAACACACAATTATGTTGTTCACCTTATCAAGCATCATGTCCATCCTCACAAACATTTACAATTTAACTTGCATAAGTATCTCTCCTCCTTCCTTGTTGAAATGCCTTCAGAACATATATTTAAAAGTACTTGTACTAAGAAATTTTAGTAATGAAAAATTCATCACACACTCTATTATGTATTTACTCTTAACCCACTTATGTTTCAATGCTTCACAAGTTTAGTAAAGAACTAAACAAACTCAAATAAGAATTTGACCTTGTAAAGCCTAAAAACCTAAGAACTATTAGTCAAGAAGAGAAATAACCCCCGAGTCAAGCAAGGAAAACAAAGAAAGATCAATAAGAATTTCAAGTTGTATTTGGGAGTGATTTCTTGAGGTAGTTACTCTTAACTACTTTCTTTTCTTTTCTTTTTCTCCTTTTTATTTTATTTTTCTTTTATTTTCTTTTTGTTTCTTTTTATTCTTTAATAAGATAATAATGAAATCATAGGGTTTAGAACAACCTTGATAGGAAAGGAATGAAACAAAGAATTTAATGGGACAAAATACTAACACAAGAAAAAAGAGATGGAAAAATCTTAAAAATAAGAAGATGACAGAGTTTATTTTTTGACACTTTAGGAACAATAATATGATGTAATAGAACAAAGATGAATCATAAAGAACATGAATTCCTCTTGTTCTTTGACAAAATATTATAATAGAATTTGAATGATATGAAAAACAAAGACAAATGGTCAATAACATGAAACTAAAGATGAAAAGGATAACCACACGTTATTTAAAGCTAAGCTTTGATATCGACTAAAGCAAAGTTACCTAAGAATATGCCCTAAAAAACCTACGAACAAATTTAAATCAAACCGAAGAAAGCTAAACATACATATAAATGAATATAATTGAACCATTGATTATAAAGAATCAAGAACTAAATTCATAAAGTATTTGAATGCCACAAAGAAGTAATTATGTGATAAGTTTGAAGTTTAATGAAAAACAAGGGAAAGAAGGTCTAATGGATCTCAATAACAAATAAATCAAATCTATCTCAAATTAAAAAGAAATATGTCTTAAATACTAAACATAAAAAATAGGCTTCTAAACTTAAATAAAATTAGGGTTTCAATTAGGCATAATCTAGGCTATGAGTGTAGGCCAAGTCGTGTTTGATTACAGAAACTTTAATTCCATTGGGACATGATTTATATCCACATTCGTGTTTGGTGACCATGGATCCTTCTATATCTTTAAGGAGTTAGCATGACTTAGGACACACCCTGATGGGAGGTAGACATACCAAAGTAGCATAATAAAATCTCACCCTCCTTTTGTAAACTTGTGAGGAAATTTCATCAAGTGGAGAAAACTACAGAAACTCTGAAATAAAATCAAAGAAAGGAACATCAAATTTTTACATGGAAAACATTCCCAATATGGAAAGTAAAAATCATCGGACCATAGTCCAAAATATCTTCACTATTTAAAATAATGGGTACAAAAAAATCTCTATAGATGAAACTAGAGGTAATACACCAAAATACTCAAGAAATTAAACTCTTAGAAATACAAAAAGAGTGAAAATATCTCACCAATAGAGGAACACTAGTGCCAAATTATCAAGCACAAAACGGTGATCCATAATAACCTTAAAACCTAAGTCTCGGAATATTGCTGATAAAAATCAGCTAAATTGGATCATGAATAAATAAAATATCAGCTAAATTGGATCACGAATAACTTTTGATTGAAAGCTTAATCGAAGATATATCACTCTCTATTTTACTAAGCTTGTATTGTTCTGAATACATTACTTGGGATGCTTAAGTCTTCCCTCTTGGTGTCTATTTATAGGAAGAAATCTACTTAAGCCTTCCTTCGATGTGGGATTTCTTAAGTGGAGGGACTTCCAACAAATCTCCGCCTCCTGAAATTTAGGATCATCATCATAGAAGGGAGAATCCTCCTTTTCCATATTAGTTGGAAAAACTTGCCATCCTTGTGATCAACCTACAGACTTTAACCTTATCTCTTGGTAATGCCTTTGTCAACATATCAACACCATTTTCATTCGTGTGTACCTTTTCAAGTGCTAACAGCTTGGAATTCAAAACATCTCTGATCCAATGATATCTTATCTCGATATATTTTGATTTTGAATGGCGAGCTGGATTCTTACCAAGATGAATGGCACTCTAATTGTCACAATACATGACATATCTATCTTGTTTGAAGCCAAGTTCTTAGATTTATATCTTCATCCACAGTAACTCTTTACATTCTTTCGTCACCGAAATATACTTCACCTCGCTAGTATGTAACACAGTACACTTCTGCAATTTTGACTGTCATGATACTGCTTCCATTGCAAAAATGATCGAGTATTTTAAAGTAGACTTTCTGGTATCAACATCTCCACCCAGATCTGAATTTGTGTAGCCTAATATAGGCTTTTCATTTCTGAAACTAAGACTCAAGTCAAAAGTATCTCAGAGATATCTTATGATCCACTTCACAGTATTCCAATGCTCTCTTCCTGGATTTGAGAGAAATCTACTGACTATATTAACTGCATGAGCTATGTCTGGCCTTGTGCATACCATGGCATACATCAGACTTCCTGTTGCGGAGGAGTAAGGAATATTCTGCATATCTCTCATCTCTACTTCTATAGAAGTACTATGTTTACTACTTAACTTAAAGTGGGCTATAAGAGGATAACTAACCACTTTAACATTTTCCATGTTGAATCTTTAAAGCACTTTCTGAATGTACTTCTCCTGAGTCAAATATAACCTTCTTATACTTTTGTCTCGAGTAATCCCTATACGAAGGATCTGCTTTGCTAGCCCCAAGTCTTTCATAGAAAATGACTTGTGCAACTGCTTCTTCAGTTTGTCAATTTTGGTAATACTTTTGCCAATAATCAGCATATCATCAATTTAGAGAAGTAAAAGAATGAAATCACCCTCACAAAATTTTTTTATGAAAACATAACGGTCAAAAGTCATTTTCTTATGGGCTTGCCCCTATAACTGACTCAAACTTCTTGTACCATTATCTCGATGCTTGTTTTAAGCCATAAAGACTTTTCTTCAGCCTACACACATAATATTCTTTCCACTTGACTTTGAAACCCTTTGGTTGCTCTATATAAATCTCTTCCTCCGAATCACCATGAAGGAAAGCAATTTTCACATCCATATACTCAACTTCTAGATCAAGACTAGCTGCTAAACTGAGGATAACTCGAATGGATGACATCTTCACCACTGGTCAGAATATTTCATTGAAATCAATACCCTGTGTCTGACTGAATCCTTTGAACACAAGCCTAGCTTTGTATCGTGGTTGTGACAAGTATTCTTCATGTTTTACCCTAAACACTCATCTATTCTTCAAAACTCTTTTTCCTTTAGGGAGCTTTACTAGGTCAAAAGTGTGATTCTCAAATAGTGACTTCATCTCTTCTTTTATAGCTTCAATCCACTGTTGCTTGGTTTCATCTTCCATGGCTTCTTTATAGTTCTCAGGTTCTCCTCCATCAGTGAGTAACACATACTCATTTGGAGAGTATCGAGTAGAAGGTATTTTGTCTCTATCAGACCTTCTAGGTAGAGTTGGATCCTTGACTTCCTGTTCCTAGTCATCATCACCATCATCTGCCTCTATTGGTAAAGGAACATACTCATCAGCTACATCTTGTTGAGTATTCTCCTCAACATTCTCCTATACTAATACCTTGCTAATTAGATCCAATTCAAGTACATCATTAATATCTTTGGGTGTTGTATCTTTTGCCTTTTGGATATGCTTGATGGTCTCATCTTCCACGATCACAACATCGCAGCTTTGGATAAGCTTCTTGCTTACTAGATCATAAAGCCTGCAATCTAACTCGTTAAGGACATAACCTAGAAAGATGCATTGTTTCGTCTTAACATTAAACTTGGATGTCTCGTCCTTGGGAATGTGCACGAACGCCTTTCACCCAAAGACACCAATATGATCATATCTGACATCTTTCCCTGACCAAACTCTATTTGGTACATCAGACTACAATGGAACAGAGGGTGAGAGATTCACTACATGCACTGCTGTATTCAATGCCTCACCACAAAATTATTTTGGCAGCTTTTTTGTGATAATAAACATTTGACTCTCTCCACTAGAGTTCTATTCATCCTTTATGCCAAACCATTCAATTATGGCGTCTTTGGTGGGTCTTTTAATGTTGAATGCCTTGCTCTTTGCAATACTGATCAAATTGGCCAAATTACTCTTCCCCGTTATCAATCCGAATGCGTTTCAAATTCTTCGATGTCTCTCTTTCAATTGAGAATTGAAATCATTTGAAGACCTCTAACACTTAATCCTTAGACTTCAAGGTGTAAGCCCGTATCTTCCTTGAGTGATCATGAATAAAAGTTATGAAGTAGACTTTGTCTTCATCAGACCTCATACGTCAGAATGTACCAAATCAAGTACATTTGGTTTTCTAGAGGGAGGCGAACTCTTAAAAGTAACTTGATTCTGCTTTCCTGCTAGGCAGTAAGTACACTTTTTGAGAAACATACTCTTGACACCAAATAGATGTCCCCTCTTAGCTAACACTGCTAAGTCCTTCTCATCCATATGGCTGAGTTTTTTTCCATAACTCAATTGCTTTTACATCTTCCATAGCATTGATACTTCTACTGGGAGTGTTGGCTTGCATCATATATAGCATCTCGTGCTTCTTACCCTTGGCTACAATCATAGCACCTTTGGTAAGTTTCCATACATTGTTATGGAATGTGCTACAAAACCCTTCATCATCAAGCTTTCCTATAGATATGATACTGAATCTGATACCTAGAAAATGTTTGACATTTTTTAGTACTAATCTCGTGTAGTCATTGGTCTCCAAAAAAATGTCTCTAACGCCAAATACTTGTGCGAAGCCATTATTTCTCATCTTCACGCCCCTATAATCTCCGGATATATAAGTTGTAAATGGTACCTATTGAGCAGTCGAGTGAGTTAAGGCACCACTATCAATTACCCAACTCTTTTCTTCTTACATAATACTAATCTCCTCATCATATATCACAAGTAGATCCTCAGTGGTGGTAATCTGATCTTGACTACTGGCTTGGACCTTTGTTTTTGTTTCTCCCCTTTGTCTCCGTCATTAAGACATCCGGCTTAAGAGATGAGTCCTGAGTCTTTTTTCTAGACTCCTCCTTCAAAAGGCTACTTTTAGCCTTCTCCATCGAGACTACACCTTTAGGGACTAAGTTAAAAAGCATTGTTCTAAACGTCTCCTAGAAGCTCAGTAAGGATCCCAAAAGCCATAATCCGAGTAGCTCATTATTGTAAGTGAGCCTCATGGTGGCCATCTAGTTAATGATCCCTTGATAAGTATTCAAATGATCCGTCATCGATGTTCCATCTCGATATCTCAGGTCTATGAGTTGTTAATCAGGAACATTTTGTTGTTGCCAGACTTTTGAGCATAAAGGCTCTCGAGTTTGGCCCATAACTTGTCTGCTTCCTTCTCACCGGAGATATGATTACGGACATTATCATCACCCAGTTTCTAATGAATCCGTAAACTTGCCTATGTAATAGACTTAACTCGGTATCATATTTGCCTTAGAATTTTGTGATACCGAATACTAGTTCATGGTATCCCTTCACATAAAGGAGATCTTCCATTTTCTCCTTCCATATTTGGAAGTTACCTCCATTCAAATTGATCATTCTACTTGTGTTGACTTCCACCGTTTACAAAGGATGATTGGCTTAGTAATCGTAAACATGAATAGTGACCGTACACGTAAATAGTAACAATACATATGAATAGTGCCCAGTATCTTCAAATAGTGATCTAATTACCTATTTTCTGATGTGGAGGATCTACTATTTAGTGGCAACCACAGAGCATTCGATAAGTAAACCTACACACCCAAACTGTACTATGATACCAGTTTGATGGGAGGTAGACATACCAACGTAGCAGAATAAAATATCTCCTTCCTTTTTTTAACTTGTGAGGAAATCACCAAGTGGAGAAAACCCCAAAAACTCCAAAATAAAATCAAAGAAAGGCACACCAATTTTTTACGTGAAAAACCTTCCTAATATGGAAAGTAAAAACCATGAGACCATAGTCCAAAATATCTCCACTATTTAAAATAATTGGTACAGCAAAATTTCTCTAGATGAAACTAGAGGTAATACCCCAAAATACTCAAGAAATTAAACTCTTGGAAATACAAAAGGAATGAAAAATATCTCACAAATAGAGGAACAATAGTGTCAAATTATCAGGCACAAAACTATGATCCACAATAACCTTAAGACCTAAGTCCTGGACTATTGCTAAAAAAATATCAACTAAATTAGATCACAAATAGCCTTCGATTGAAGACTTAAGCTAATATATGTAACTCTCCATTTTACTAAGCTTGTATTGCTCTGAATATTTTGATTGGGATGCTTAAGTTTTCCCTTTTAGTGCCTACTTATAGGAAGAAATCTACTTAATCATTCCTTCCACTTTCGATATGGGATTTATTAAATGGAGGGAATTTCAACACACATGTGGATATAAGTCAAGGATTTATTTACAACTTTTAGATGATATAAATAGTTTAGATCTGGTTGTGTTAGAGACTATATTATTCCTATAACTTCAACTCCTGTATCTAGAGAGGAGTATAGGCTTGGATAGACCTATGTGTGAGCCTGTGTTCAAGATAAAGATGAGTGTTTTACTTCAAAATTTCTCTAACTCTACATCTTATAATTGAACTAAACTCAGATGCAATGAATCCCCTCTATTTACTAATCATTCTTACATCAAATAGCCATCTATCTCTTAGTTAGATTAAAGGGCCATTCAAATATTAAAAATGAGACTTTCGTGCCAGATCTTTTAGGATGGTCAAAAGCACCCAAGAAGCAGGGAATATGGATCATTTTTTTCAAGGTCAGACACGTAAAACTTGTGAAAAAGTTTAATTATGAAATAACTATCGCAACAAAGTTTTAGTAAGATCCTCTTCCTTGTAATGAATAAGCTCAGCATAGTAGGCACGAACTTTTTTTTTTCAAAACTGAATTAATCTCATCCAAAAGCATTCAAAACATTTGCCAAATTCTAGGCTCTACCTAAAGAGGTGAAATGTGTCGACTTTTGAAGTTCTCTATAAAAAATAGGTTTTTAGATCCATGATGCATAGGTTTGATTAAAACAGTTTGTAGGCAATAAGCATATGCCACTTATCTTTGTATCTTTGTTCTTGATCATATAGTTTTACTCACATTAAATAGCCTTCTATCACATGTTTAGATTGAAGAGCCACTCAAGCCTAAAAAATGAGACTTAATTATCTAGCGGTGGCAAATCTCTCAAGATGGTTGAAAACATCGAAGAAATGGTAAATATGGGATCATTTTTTAAAGATTAAGCATGTAAAACATGTGAAAAAGTTCACTTATGAAATAACCATATAACAACAAACTTTTTGCAACTTCCCCTTTCTTATAATGAATAGGCTCAATATAGTAAGTAAGAACATTTTTTAGAAATCAAGTTAATTTTAGTCAAAAGCATTCAAAACCTCCATTGGATTTTGGGTTATGCTCAAAATTGATGACATGTGTTGACTTTTGAAGTTCTCCATATAAACTAGGCTTTTAGATCCATGATGTCCTACTGAAATAAATTGTTGTTACAAGCATATATCACTGCTTCTGTCTTTGCATCTTTGTTCTTGGTCATAAGCTTAGCTAGGCTATTGTAAGTTGACCGCTTATTTTTTATTATCTAACTGCAAAATAATCTTATATAATAATCTCTAAACTACTTTAACATAATCTCATTATCTTTTAAAAAATTAATATTATGTAATAAATGGCTGCAATCACCACTTGCCGGATTTTCCTTTCTTTTAACACATACCAAAACAATGTTTAGAATATCGTTTCGTACCAGCTGGTACTGGTCAGAGGATACTGTATCGGCCAAAAAACAAAACAGTATCCAAGTTATTGGTACTGGTCTATATTCGATGTTTTCATTTGGTACCGGTCGGTACCGACCAGTATTCAAAATATCGGCCATATACTGGCCGGTACCGTAAGTTTTACAAAAGTGAGGAACTATTTAATTGCATTTGTAATTGTGAATGGGTTGGAAGTTGGAAGTTGGAATGAAATTGTGAATTGGATTTGTGATTTGTGTTGGTTGGATAATGGATTGGAGTTGAATGAAATGAGTTTAGTTCATGTGAGATTTATCTTAAAATTTTTTCACTGAAATGCACTGTATGCATGAATTAAAAGTTAGAAAGTTTGAACTTAAATTAAAACCTTAAAACTAAGAATGTAAAGACTTTAAAGTAAATAATTAATTGACATATTCTTAAAATTATTGTAATAATATTTGGATATTGGGTAAATAATTAATTAAGTATAATAATAATTTAGTTGTGGTCTTGTGGAAGAGCTGAAGAGGAGGTTTTGTAATTATAATTATTGTATAGTAAATTAGCAAAAAGGGTAAAATTTATATCTCTAAGTTGTCTTTATCCCAAAATTAGTCCATCTCATCAAGTCTCCTGCATATTCACCTTTATGTATCCCAAAATTAGTCCATCTCAGAGTCTTTGCATATCCAAAATCTTATTTTCTTATTATTCCATTTTATCTCATTTATAGTACCTTGGCATTATATCTTCGGATAAGTGTGAAACTTTCTTAGTTCATATTAATGAAAAAATATTACTCATCTTGTACATTCCATTTCAAGATATTTATTAAAGGCAAGGATTTATGAAGATATGTCGATGGCAATAATCATATTCCTAAAAAAAAGAATAAAGATGAACATGCTAAGTGAAGTTAAGGATGTTTAATTCATGACTTGAATTTTTGGGAATTTTACTCTAGTTTCATGAATCTTTACTTCTTTAGGCTTAATATAAAGAGTTACAAACATTATTTATGTTGCATTGCCTCATGAAGGACTTAGCACTACTAATTTTATTGATGAAACTACTAAAGGATTAATTTCTTACAAAACTAATATCTTAATTTATTGTTACAGATAAATGGAAAGATGTTCAAGTACTCTTGATCAAACTATTTCAGGAAGATATAGTGATCCAGCTTGGGCTCATGCTGTATTGGTCCCAAGTATGAAGAATCATACAATTTGCTTGTTTTGCAACAAGCATTTGAAAGGTGGAGGAATCACTCGATTAAAGAAGCATTTTACTGGGGTTAAAAGAGATGTAGAACACTATAAAAAGTAAGTCATGATATGAAGTGGCAAATGAAAACATTTGGTTGAAGAATATCAACATGAGAAAGATAAAAGGGAAAGGTTGAATTTTGAAATTGGTAGTAGAAGTTCGTTTGCTGGTTTTCGTGGTGATTGTTAAAATGTTAAAGGTGGTAGTGGTAGCGTTCCATCCCAGGCCCAGGAAGAAGTGAATGTTACACTTGGACCTTAAGTAAAGAAAAAAAGAAGGCAGGTGACTAGTTTTTTTGTACCACGAACAACTCTTGGAGCCCAACCTTCAATTTGTAGTGCAATGCAATCAAGAGATACAACTCACAATGTCAATATGGCAGTAACTAGATAGTGGTATGATACAAGTTTATCGTTCAATGCTTCTTAGTCTTATTATTATCAACCTATGGTGGATGCAATAGCCTCTTATGGTTCAAGATACAAAACTCCTTCAATTGATGACTTAAGGGGTAAACTTTTGAGTTGTTCAGTTTCTAAAATTAGAAGTTATTTGGCAAAAAGAAGAGTGAATTAGGCTGCTTTTGGGTGTTCAACTATGTGTGATAGTTAGACAAATAGCAGACAAGAGCTTATTATTAATTTTCTGGCTCAATGTTTTTAAAGTTTATTAATGCATCTGGCCTGATTAGAAATACAGATACTTTGTTTGAGATAATTGATGAAGTTATGAATGAAGTAGGGCCATAAAATATTGTTCAGTTCATCACTGACAATGATGCCATGTATAAAGCGGTAGGAAGAAGGTTACAGAATAAGTATAATTCTTTTTTTTTGACTCCTTGTGTTGTACATTGTGTTGCCTAATGCTGGAGAATACAGGGGATCATAGGTATTTTTTATTATTGATGAGACTATATAGAAAGTTAAAAAGGTGACCAAGTTCATCTATAAGCGTACATGGGTGTTGAATTTAATGAGAAAAGAATTGACCAATGGTAAGAACTTATATCGTCCTGCTGTGACGAGATTTGCAACAAATTTCTTATCACTTCAGTCTTTTGTTAAGATGAAGAAAGAGTTAAGACAAATGATTATAAGTGATAAGCGAGTTGTATCTCAACATGCTAGGTCTAATGCTGGAGTAGAGGTTTCCAAAATTATACTGGAAGATAGAGAATTTTGGTCTCAATGCCAATTTGTTATCTGTGTTTGTGAGCCTTTGATGAGGGTGCTTCGCTTAGCTGATAGTGAAGCAAAGGCAACAATAAGATATTTTTATGATGTCATGGAAAGGGCCAAGGAAGCAATCAAGACCAATCTGAAACATAGGTCTTCTTTGTACACACCGTATCTTGCAATCATCAATGAGAAATGAGAAAGACAACTTTCTTCGCCGTTGTTTGTAGTTAGGGTGTTTTTGAATCCTAGTGTATATTTCAGACTAGATTTTACAAAGAAAGATGACGTTAGTTCAGGAATGCTATTCACTATTACAACAATTGTTGGCCATGAAATGATGTAATATCTCTTGAGCTCATATATGGAGCTTTATAAGCAGCGTGGTGGGGATTTTAGATTGGTGATTGCTATTCAACAAAGAGCAAAACTTTCTCCAGGTATTAGTTGTTTCCTTTTTCTTATTTGTTGAAAATTAATTATCAATTTATTTTATCTATAATGCTACTTTTTTTATCTTACAACTTATAGTTTCTTGGTGGGATCAATTCGGAAGTGGTGTTCTAGAATTACAAAGGTTTGCAATTCGGATTTTTGATGTATATGTTAAATTCTATATATGTAATTTTAAATGTTTTTGTTACAGGTGTCACTTCTAATTGGTTGGTTCCTCATCACAAACTTATGTCGTAAATTGTAATAATTTGAGAGTTAAAGGATAACTACTATTCTTTTTATTAGAATTTTGATATAATTATTATTTATTAGAAGATGAAATTATAATATTTTAAATACTTTGTATTGTTCTTAATTTTATATTTGTATGATGATAATTGTCTTTTTTCATATTAATTGTAGTTATTATTTATATGTTAAATATCTGAAAATTATTGTTATTTCATATTAATTGTAATTATTATTTATTATTAAGATTTTTAGAAACAAGGTTGATGTAAACTTATAAAGTGTATAGTACAACAGTACAATATGACAATATGTCAATTAACTATTTTTCAATTTCTAAAAAAATACAAGGACTATTTTATAATTTTAAAAAATTAACCAAAACAGTATCTGATATTGATCGGTAATAGTATAATACTATACTAAAACTCAATCTGATACCAGATCTAGTACGATATTCACAACTTTGTACCAGAATATAAAAGAAGTTACCGATCGAAATTCTCCTAGTTTCCTACTATTAAGCCAAGTCTCTAAAAACTAAGATTCTGTCGGCGGTGGGTGTGAGAACTCTATTTATAATTTCATACAACTTTACTTGCAATTTTTGAAATGACCGACTCCATAAACCACGACAAGTTCAAATTGCCAAATGCATGATTTTGACCAACTCAAATCCTCTGTGCCCTTACCCCTGTCCCTACCATGTTCCATTGCATCTCAGCCATCTATTTACGGGGGTAAGGGCACAAAGGATCACGTTCCGATTTTGACATGCACTGCAAAAATACAGCAGTGTGCAGCTAGTCAAATAAATTTTTATGCCAAGAAAAAGACATGAGTATTTATAAATTTTACAAATTTTAGATAGTATGAGACTATGAATTAGACTTCAATCCTAGGATACATTCGAGCATTTTTGCAAAAAAATGTATTTACCCAAATAAATTCCGTACATTTGAATATGTTTGAATTAATTCTTAAAAAGATTTTATGTTATTAAGATAGAACCTCGGGGCTTAATCATTAAATTTTATCTAAATAATCCTAATATTAGAGATTAAATTATAAACGTTAAATTATTCAAGACCTATTTACATATATCTTGCCTTAACTGTTTACGTCCTAGAGAAATGTGTGGCAAGTGAATTGGGTAAGGAAACAATATCTTATCATCTCATTCTTGACCAAATAAAAGAAAATTGCTTCATCTTTGTTTCAAGCAGAATATAAAATGATAATTAACAAAAATATAGAGCTACATCATACAAGTTGACAATGTTGCCCCAAGCAAAGTAGAAACTGACTAAGTTCATTAAAAACACGTTCTTACTTTTGTGCCAGTTTGTGGTCCATTAAATAATTTTGTCGTTTTGACTTGTACGAGCACTAAGATTAAATGATTGATTTCGTGGGACCACTACCTAGGGACGATAAATCAAGTCAGTAATTATTAATTAAGAGAAAATAAAAAATGATTAATGGTATAATTGAAAATACAAATACTGAGTACTCGGTAATCACGATCACTTGATTCATGAATCTTTATGAATATTCCTCCACTCCAGCATTTAAATGACCGGATTACCCTGACAGCCAGTTTTACAAGTTCATAATGTATACTTATGTTCCCAGTCGCCATTAAGTTTCATGGTGTCCGTATGTTGACTCTGGTGACCTTTACAATCAGAGTCTATTTACTAACCATTACTAATTCTCCAGAAAGGCGTAAATGCGTATTTGGAAAGTCGAGCTGCTTAGAACCAGAAATGAAGCTGTCTCAGAATGTCAATGGATGAACAGGAACACGATGAGGACACATTTGTCCTCACACTCTCGACGAAGAACGTTCAAGGAATCTGTTAGTAAATACACGAATCCAATTCCTTTAAACTTACTATGCCTGCTGTCCAAAGTCAATGCTTGGTGCAACTTGTACATTTTAACTTCTTTCTCATTTTATACAAATTTTCCTTTCTCAAGTCAACATAACTAACTATGAAAATCAAGCTCCAAGAGCAATTGTCGCCAAACTACTCCCTTTCAACTCTTGGAATTCCTTGCACTTGCATTTTCCTCACCTGGAGGGGCAGTAGGATATTGAGACTCGGCGGCAGTGTACGCTTTTAGCTTCAAAACTTTGCCTTTCTTACATGCAAAGGGTCATTTGTCTGCTGCTAACCCAGTTTGAACAAAAGAAAATCCCATACATCCTTGCTGTACATATCTTGCACAGATTTCCAAAGCCAGCTAACCATAATTTTCTCTCAACTCTGGCTCCATACTTGGTTTTAAAGTAGTAATCAAACTCATATACAAACTCAGTCTTGTGCCTATATGAATCAAGCTCTTCCTTGGCACTTCCCTATAGAACCAACAATGACAAATACGAATGTTAAGGAAACTCTTTGATACTCCCTTTGTTTTCTCCTTAAATATCCCGTAAAACCCTGATTCTTCTGTCTGGTCATTTATATCCTAACTTCTTTTCTCTCACCCAACTCTATTAATTATATCTCCCCATTTAGTATTCCCTCCTCCTGTCCTACAGCACGACAAATCTGAATAAATCACAAATGTTGAACCTTCAGTTCATGGAAATCTGAAGTTAGGTATCCTCCAGGCTTTTGAAATAGCTCCTTTGCTTCTCTTATTGATAATCTTGCCAACTGCAAATCTCCATACTTATCCCTCTATAAAATACTCTAGTTGGAGAGAAAACAAACTGCTTAAGACTTACCTGCAGTAAAAGGGAAAGATACTGCGTCCAAAAACCTAATCCAAACTCGAGAATATTTTCTTCCATTACTTCCATAGAAGAAACAAGCATGGAGATGGAAGCTGCAGTAACGGACTCTCAGCCTTCCAAATTTGTTCTCCCTGTGGACTCAGAGCACAAGGCAACCGAGTTCAGATTGTTTTCAGCAGCAGCGCCCCACATGCGGGCATTTCATCTGTCATGGGTATCTTTCTTTGCTTGCTTTGTGTCAACTTTTGCTGCTCCGCCCCTTCTTCCCATCATCCGTGACAATCTCAACCTCACTGCCACAGACACTGGCAACGCAGGAATTGCATCGGTCTCTGGTGCAGTCTTTGCTCGAATTGCCATGGGCACTGCTTGTGACCTTTTTGGACCACGTATCGCCTCTGCTTCACTAATCCTTATCACTGCACCGGCTGTTTATTTCACTTCAATTGCCTCGTCACCAGCTTCTTTTCTCCTTGTACGTTTTTTCACAGGCTTCTCCCTAGCCACCTTTGTCTCAACGCAATACTGGATGAGCTCAATGTTTTCAGCCCGAGTAGTTGGCACTGCCAATGGTGTTGCAGGTGGTTGGGGCAACCTTGGGGGTGGAGCAACACAGCTTATTATGCCACTTGTTTTTAGCCTCATTCGTGACATTGGAGCAGTCAAATTTACAGCTTGGAGAATAGCTTTCTTCTTACCTGCTTTCTTCCAAACCTTGTCAGCGATTGCTGTCTTGATGTTTGGAGAAGACTTGCCTGATGGTAACTTCAAGAGGTTGCAAAAATCAGGGGACAAGCCAAAAGACAAATTCTCCCATGTCTTATACCAAGGGATCACGAATTACAGAGCATGGATCCTGGCGTTGACTTATGGATATTGCTTTGGGGTAGAGCTGACAGTCGACAACATCATTGCAGAATATTTTTATGACAGGTTTGATCTGAAACTCCATACGGCAGGAATTATTGCAGCAAGTTTTGGATTAGCAAATTTGGTTTCAAGGCCAGCTGGAGGAATGATATCAGATTTAGTATCCAAAAGTTTTGGGATGAGGGGCAGGCTTTGGGTTTTGTGGATAGCGCAGACAATGGGAGGTGTTTTCTGTATCATTCTTGGGCGAGTAACATCTCTAAGTGCTTCAATTGCGGTGATGATTGCTTTCTCTTTGTTTTGCCAAGCTGCATGTGGAATGACGTTTGGAGTTGTTCCCTTCGTCTCACGAAGGTAAGTTTTCTGACTTTGACATTTGGTTTTGTTCAAAAGAATATGATCTAAAAACACATACTACCACAAAACTCAATTGTTAAAAAGAGTGTCATTCCGAAAACCATCTTTGACACCCACTCATTCAAATAACAAAATAAATCAAAGGTCTAAAGGTAAGCGGAAAGAAAAGGGAGGTGGAGTGTTCTGAAACTCAGGTTTCCCCTGCCCCTAAAACGAGAAAGGATTTCTTGCAGGTAAGATCAAGCTGAAAATTTTACGAGAATACATAGCGTTTCAACACAAAAACATTGGTTCAATAATTAAGTACCCAAAGTCATGGAAATCCAAAGTTTCATGTTGAATCATGCACATCATTGAGAGACAAGCTGAATTTACTTTTCTTGTTTCTTATTTTGCAAAAGGTGAAAATTTTGAAAATGTAAAAGTAGATATGGAGTAACCTGCTATTTATGATACAAACTAATGTAACTGGAAGCATACTTAGGAATCCATTTAACCATCTATTTTTAGATCCTAACAATAAAGAACAATGTGAATGACAAGTCAACCAAAAGACAATTAAAACTAATAACATGGATGCTATGTAGCCGTGTAAAGAGGTTCCACATTTATTGGCACATATAGATGGCGTAACTGCATAGATCTAGAACACCAAAAGTAAATACATGCACACTATATGGCTCATAAGCACATACGTATGTTGCATCATATGCTTACGCATAACTTCAAGCATGCCAATCATTAAGTTATTGAACTATGAGAAAGAAAATGAATTTCAATTACTCAGTATTTTATCTTGATTCCATCTTCAAATCTCCTTGTCCATGTCCAGGTCATTGGGACTAGTATCAGGTATGACAGGAGGAGGTGGAAATGTTGGAGCAGTTATAACTCAACTAATTTTTTTTAGAGGATCCAAGTACTCGAAAGAAACAGGGATAACACTCATGGGTGTTATGATTGTATGCTGCACCCTCCCAATTACTTTAATACACTTCCCACAATGGGGTGGGATGTTCTGTGGACCATCATCTAAGATTGCCAAAGAAGAAGACTATTATTTGTCTGAGTGGAGTTCAAAAGAGAAAGAGAAAGGATTACATCAGGCAAGCTCGAGATTTGCAGAAAATTGCAGAAGTGAAAGAGGCATAAGTTCACACTCTGAATCCATCCCAACCACACAAATCTAGTTCATGAAGCATGTTGTCATGTGGACTAAAACCAGCTGCCAGGAAACCCCAAAAAATGCTAAGCACATAACTTCCACTCTATGGTTGCAAGTTATAAAAGCGTCAATATAAACTTTTAACTCTTTTGATATGTTGCCCAAAAAAAATCTTCCATATCCTTGGTCGAGGTTCTTGTTACTTATATGCTTTTCTTTGATAAGTTTTATGCAATGCATACGGCCAACTTCACCTTTCTTGATTCAAAACAGGAATACACACCTCATTCATACAAGTATGTGGTATGAGTAATATTTAATTACTCTAAATTTCTAATGGATACATGCTTATATCGAATAAGCACAACTTGTGATGATTTTGTTGTTGATTTATTGGAGTCAGTAACAACATATGACGGTTTTACATGCCATGCAATTCAAAAGCAACTTCCAGTGACAATAAATATTCATTTTCCCTTAATGTATGATAGCACAGTAATCTACTCGTATATGGCGGCAACCAAATAAGTAAAGTCAGAGAATACATTTACATCCTTCTTACCCGTATTAGCATCCCATCAATTAAAAGAAAAATGCTACTTATTGCGGCCTCAAGCCAATACCCGAAGTTTTCAAAAAGGCAAAGAGGAATCCATTTAAAGTGGTCACCTAAGTTATACAGAGCTAGGAGATCCGAGTTATGGAGACGCCTTTCCTTTGGCAAAAGAAAACACATTTGTCTGAGATAACATAACTAAATCCAAAATATTGAAACAGTAAATGCAAAGAATGGCTCAGAAGATCAACAAACTAGGTCAATCATTCATTACAAACAGAAAAGCAATAAGCTTCGCTGTTTTTAGGAGAAAACAAGCATACCCAGTCAAGAAAATTTGGAACTTTTGAAATCTTTCCTTCCATTACATGCATATAGAGGAACAGTTGCCTTTCACAGACAAGGGAATTAACGGAAAGTAACAAGAGTGGGGAATTTGCCTGCCTCTGAAACACGCTTCTCTCTCCAATAGGAGTTAACTCTTTTACTGAGCTGTTCAACTTCATCTTCATCTACTTATTTTCTTTTCTTTTCTTTTCTTTTTTGTGTTTGCCATTTTTTATCTCTTTGGGCGTGGGCCTACTTCTATTATCTGTGGTCTATTGTCCAATGGGTCTCTGGATCTTATTTCTACCAGTTATCTGCATGCTCCTTAACAAACAGTGGAGTTTTGCACCCTAATTATTGTGGTAGGGAGCAAGTGTGCAACGGAATGGCCTCTTAATGAGGCGACGTCCTGTGACATTCCAGCAACTTTTGCGTTTGCCTCTATGATCTACGATTCATCTGCAGCTCCTTTACCTTTAGGCTTTAAGCTTTACAGTTACACTACAATAGTGTAGTGACACTTACACTTCTTCCTTCTAGAATAGAAATATACGCAATGCACTTGTAAAAGGTCCATATATGCTAGTGGGCGTGCGGAAAGGATGTTGGACGGCGCACGCTGAGGAAAATGAAAGAGCCACCACCAGTCCACTATCATCTCCTTTTAGACTTCGTCGTTAAATTCTTGCACATTCTAAACTAGACAGACATACAATGTATGATGGCACATAAAAGATGTGAAAAGTGTTAGGTCACTCCTAAAGTGATTTTGTTTCGAGTTACAATCCAACAACACGAAAAAGGATTGAAAGAAATAGAAAAGAACTGACAATTATTCTTTTCTTAGACGAACATCTTTTGTTTAGTGTCATACATCTTGGCCTATTCTCACTACAAACGAGGTGACAAAATGTGTATCATATAATTCTCTGGTTCTTACCAACTTTTTAGTCTTCTGGTCTTTCTCCTCATGGGAGATTTGTAATGATTATGGAAATCATTTAAAAAAATCCATTTTCTTTGTAAATTCATTTTTTAATCAAGCAAATAATGCTATTAGCTATAATATTGGTATTCCAAAATTATTTTCAATGTAAACATTGTACTATTTTAGGATCGGTTTGATTTTTTCTATTTTTATTTTTATTTTTATTTTTTGTTTTTAATTTTTATTTTCTATTTAGTTGTTAATATTAATGTAATTATATTTTTATTACTGATAATAATTAAATATTGGATCAAATCTAAATATAAATTAATTAAGTAAATAATTTTATTTTAATCTCTTAATCTTTATTAAGAAATATTAGTAACAGTAGAACTATATTTATAAAAATAAATAATATCATAAGTAAAAATTATTTATAAATTAAGATTTATTTTTAATATATATTAATTATTAAAGCTAATTTTCTTTGAAATTATGTATTTTAAGATAAATATTTATTTAAAAATAAAATTTGATAATTATTAAATTATATCAATCACAATCTTACTAGTAATTAATAATATAATTAAACAAATATTTACTTGGTGGTAAATCACTTTATGCCAAAAAAATAAAAAAAAAATCTTATTGTTTTCATAAATTAACAAAATCGAAAGAAACTAAAATCAAAATTATAAATTATAAACTCAAACAAACATGTTTCTTTTGATAAACTTGAAAATGAAAATACATAACTAAAAGCTAAAGCAAAATAAAAAGTCTTTAAGATAAAACCATTAATTATTTAAAAAAATTAAGAAAGTACGAAGTATTTGTTGGTTATGGTAGCTAATAGGATTCTCACCAATATTTCATCTTTTATTTATGCATTGATTGATTATAATAATTTTTAGTATTTTGTTGATACATAAGAGAGAGATGAATTGTGTGTATTCAAATGAATTACTTACTATAATAAATAGTTATTATAAATCTATATAAAATAATCATAAAACAAATAGAACAGTAACAAATAACAAAAGAAAGTAGGAGAAAAGAGACAAAAGTGTTTAATAGTGATTCGGCCATATAATCTTGGCTACTTTATGTTCAATCTCCAAGCTCCATTTAGGAATTTACTATCTTTTTCCTTTAATTTGTAAAAAGTAACCTTCAAATATTTTCTTTGACACGAGTGAAAAATAACAATTTTTAAAATCTTATTTAAAGTTAAGAGGACCTCTCACAAAGTGTACCTAATCAATTTTCTTAATTGCAACAATTATATAATTCAAAAACTCCTTTCCTTGCTCACACTAAACAAAGGTTTGATATATGTTATATGATTTGCATATGCTTTTTTTAGCCTAAGAAAGCTCATGACAACTCTTTAGTATACCCAACTTACTTTTCACAACTTATGTGTGGTTTATTTATAGTCAAAATAACATAAAATTGTCATTTGAAACTAGCCATCGTAACAGTTAGTAAGAGTAGCATTAGGTAATCATTCTATCATATTGATGAACCATTTTGTCACTTTGATTAGCTAATGTGGCATGTCTCATAAACTCATGGTACATATTAGCAAAAGTCACTAGTTGATTACATTACCATATTGGTTGATCACACAACCATACTGATTGACTAACCTATTCAAAATCTTAACATCAGTTGTTCAAATGCCAATATTAGTTAACTAAACTCGTTAAAATAAGTTTTTCAAAACTTCTTAAGTTCTTTCAAATATTAAAGTATATTCATCTTATTAAAAAATTTATTTTGAACCATTTTAGAAAATTTTCAGAGTTTATTTAAAAATTTAGATGTTTTTTAAGGATTAAAACAAAATTTCTCTTGATTATTAATTTATTTATGCATTATTACCTAAATGGTTCTCTAACTCATCGAAATAACTAAGGTAAGATTTCAAAAAAGATTAAAATAATTTACTTAAATTTTGATATACTTAATTCCTCCTTATTCTTGGTTTCCATTTAAATTGTATACGTATTTTAGTTTGCTTATTTTCTTTATCATTTGATTGCTTAATTAACTCAATTAGCAATTTTCTCATTTTATCCTCCTCTTAATCTTAATATTTCATATATTAATTATTAATCTTACAAAGGATAAAATTATCAAAATGATGAGTTAGAACTTCATTTAGTCTAAAAATAAATATAAAGTTGTCAACTTTTAAAAAACATTTCCCTAATGCCTACTAATTTTATAATAAGACATTCATTATTTTAGTGACTTTTCAAATCATCATAAATAATATTAAATTATTCCTACATATCATAAATTATTTGAAGGTATATAAAGTAATTAGATAATATTAATTATGATGATAATGAAAATCAATAAAATAATGATAATGTCATTGACTCATTTGGAAAAATATGGACAATTTTCATTTATCTCCCATAGTCATACCACTATATTGTACCTAGTTTAATCTTTTCTCTTTTTTCTTATCTATGCTCCTATATTGGTACATTCATACATACAAGGTTATTATTTATAAGAAAAAAACATTTTCAACAAAACTCGTTATGCTTAACTAGTTGGAATTTACTTTAGTTGATCTCTTAATATATAACAATAAACTTATGTGAGGTGATGATTAATGAATGTAATACTACTATTGGAGTTGATATTCTTTTAGCTTTGAGAGAAGTACTCAAACATTAAAGCCCATTATCAACTTCTGAATACTCATTGTCCATCACAACCATACACATGCACACCAAATCAATTAATACAAAGGATAGTGTTCTTTGGTGTGCATTGTCAAGCCTTGAGTATGAATTAACTTAGACAACCTAATACTCAATAGTAGAATTCAAGTTCCTAGATTCATAATTGATCTAAGGTTAGCTACATATTCTTAAATTCTTAAGGTTAGCTACATATTCTTAAATTCTTACAAACATTAAGCATCTCCCTTATATCCATAATAATCAACTTTTCATAAGTCAATATAAACCAATATGTAGTAAAGTAATGCCTTAAAATTCATACTAGAAATAAAGAAAAAAAAACTCTGATATGATCCATCTAATACAAAGCACAACTCAACCCCTTTTTATGTTCCTAGGTTCCTCCTTTATTAGCTTCTCACCTAAGATACATAAAATTTAAGTATTATATCTCTAAATAGAAAAATATTCAAAAGAATAAATAGGATAACACTAGTTCCAGAAAAAGAGGGTATTTAGTATATAGTTGGATGTGAAACACATATATGGTTTAAAAAATAATTTTCCTATTCATTAATTATCTATTGAGTTTCTAAACTTTACTCTATTTACATATAAAAAGAAGGAAAATATGTCCGCTTCCATTTCAATTTCTATTTCTATCATTTTTCGTTATATTCTACTTACAATATATATATGTGTCGTCCACTACTATATGAAAGGAAATTATATCACTATGTCTAAATGACACTACTAACCTATTCAAATACTTATTAAGAAAGAAGTCATGCAAATGCAATATTTCAAAATAATCATATAAATACAGAACAAATAGCATTCACTAGCTAAATAATTCTCTGTACAAGCCTAAGTTAGGTGCTTACTAATTCATTTTGGCCAACATATTTAAATATGACTCTAGACAATGCTTCCGGAGCAATATAATAATATTTACTCTATTATAGCACCGATTATAAATTCTAACTAATCGAAGTTCTTGCTATTCCTCACAAATATGTGACCTCAAGTCACACAACAACAAGATTCACTTATAAAGCACACCAAAAATGTATATGAAGCATATTACTATTTGGCATAAATCCCACATCATTAGTGTGTGGGTTTGGGGGGGAGGTTGGTAGTTATAAAAGAAACTCCTCCCCCTCAATTGTAAATAATCTCAAATATTTTCTCTTCTTCCACATAAGTAAAACAGGGCTGCTTCAGTGGTGCTTCGAAGACGTAGGCACATTTGGCCGAACTCCGTTATCAAATTTTTGGGTGTGTTCTTTCCTTATCACTTTTATTATTTTGTATTTATTGTCTTGTTTCTTTTTCAAGTTGTAGTCTAGTATTCAATATTATTTGTCGAGTATATTTGTAGTGTTGTGTTCAATTTATTTGGGTGTATTTATTATTCATATGTGTACATGGGTTAGGTTGTGATAAATACACCGTACACATAATTTCTGTCTAGGAGGCTGGGTTTTAAGTGGGACCATTTGTGAACCCTCCGCCCTTTCCTGAGATTTTACGTGGAATGATAATACTGTCTAGGAGGTCATTGTGATCTTTCCTGGGTATTACCGAATCGGTTCATTTCACTAGTTGTTTACTTTAGAAGGAAAAAATTACCTGATTTTCTCAACAAGTGGTATCAAAGCTAAAGGTTCATCTTTGGTTTGTTTGTAATTTTTTGTTATATTGAATACTATATTTTGGGTTTGTAATGGCACTTAATGATCAAGAAACTCCAGGGACATCGGCTTCCTTGTCATCATGGTCGAGGATTCTATTGTCAAATTTGAAATTGGCAGTGGAGATATTTGATGATACTGGCTATTTCGGCATGTGAAAAGGGGAGGTTTTGGACTACCTTTTCTAGTAAGGTCTTGACATTGCTATTGATGAAAGGAAACCAAAAGATGGTGAGGATAAGGATTAGAGTATCATAACTCGGTTGACATGCAGAACAATTCGATCGTGTCTGTCCAGAGAACAAAAGTATGCCTTTAAGAACGAGACTTCTGCACACAAATTATAGAAGGCATTAGAGGACAAATTTCTGAAAAAGAGTGGTCAGAATAAGCTCCTTATGAAGAAAAGGTTGTTTCGATTTAATTACCGACCAGGTACTACTATGAATAAACACATCATTATGTTTAATCTGTTAGTAACAAACCTGTTGAATTTAGATGTGAAATTTGAGGATGAAGATTTGGCCTTGATGTTGTTATCATCTCTTTCCGATGAATTTGAACACTTGGAGACTGCGTTACTTTATGGGAAGGCGAATGTGTCTTTAGATGCTGTATGTTCTACTTTGTATAGTCATGAATTGAAAAAGAAGGATAAAGTGAAAAACAAAATAGCTACAGTAGATGAAGCATTTGTAGTAAGAGGTTGTCAACAAAGTCAGTCAAAGGGGAGAAGAGGAAGATCTAAATCAAAAAGCCGAGTTGCCAAAGATGAGTGTGCTTTCTGTCCTGAGAAAGGACACTGGAAGAAAGACTGTCCAAGATTGAAGAAGAAAGGGAAGGCTCTGCAAGATGCAAATGTTGCAGAGTGTAAAAGTAACGCAGAATCAAATATCTCTTTGGTGATTTCACCTTCAACATCACATCTAGACGAGTGGATATTAGATTCAGGTTGCTCCTATCATATGTCTCCCGTTCGGGAGTGGTTCTTTGATTTTGAAGAACTCGATAGTAGGGTTGTTTACATGGGCAATGATAATCCATGTAAAACAGCCGGGATAGGCTCAATCAAGCAGCGGAATCATGATGGATCCACCAAAATTTTGAGCGATGTGCGGCATATGTCAAAGTTGAAGAAGAATCACATCCCTTTGGGGACTTTAGAATCAAAAAGCCTGGTAGTAATGATACGAGATGGAATTCTTAAAGCAACTTTAGGAGCATTGGTAATGTTGAAAGGCGTGAGGAAGGACAATATGTATTATTACCAAGGTAGTACAGTGGTTAGGATGGTAACAGCACCAACTTCAAGTTGCAAAAAGGATGTAGAGGCAACAAAGCTCTGGCATATGCGGTTGGGACATGCTGGTGAGAAATCCTTGCAAATTCTTGCCAAGCAGGGTTTCTTAAAAGGTTCGAAGACTTGCAAATTAGAATTTTGTGAGCATTGTGTTCTAGGAAAACAACGGAGGGTGAAATTTGGTACTACTATCCATAATACCAAGGGGATTCTGGATTATGTGCACTCAGATATATGGGGACCTTCCAAGACTCCGTCACTTGGAGGTAGGCATTACTTTGTCACTTTTGTTGATGATTTTTTCAGAAGAGTGTGGGTGTTTATTATGAAGAACGAAGATGATGTGCTTGGAGTTTTTCTTAAATGGAAAGCTCAGGTTGAAAACTAGACGGGAAGGAAGATCAAAGTTCTCCGAATAGATAACGTTGGAGAATACAATAGTGATCCTTTTCTGGAAGTATGCCAAGAGTGTGGCATAGTTCGACACTTCACAGTTAGAAAAAAACTACAATAGAATGGGGTGTCGGAGCATATGAAGAAGACACTAGTGGAGAAAGTTCGTTGCATGTGTCTAATGCTGGGTTAGGCAGAAAATTTTAGGCTGAGGCTGTGAAATACGCTCAACATCTCGTCAATCACTTGCCTTCATCTTCTATAGGTGGCAAAACTCCTTTAGAGGTATGGTATGGGAAACCTACAACAAATTATGATTCTTTGGGTATTTTTGGTTCTACTGTATATTATCATGTGAATGAATCAAAGTTGGATCCACAAACAAAGCAGGCTCTATTTACGGGCTTCAATGCTGGAGTTAAGGGATATCGTTTGTGGTGTCTAGATTCAAAGAAGACAATTATCAGTAGGGATGTTGCCTTTGATGAATCTGCTATGTTGAATAAGGTAACTCCAGAAGGGGCTGATGGTACTTTGCAGCAGGTGGAGAGCATGCCAAAGCAGGTAGAGTTTGAACAGACAATGGTGATCCCAGCAAAAAGCACTACTAGTGATTCTCCCATGGCAGAAGAAGAGTCAGAAGAGGAAGAGGTTCTGACCCAAGAACCTCCACAACAATCAGAGTCAATTGCCGCTAGAAGAACGAGACGAGAAATTCAAAAACCTGATCGTTTTACTGACATGGTAGCTTATGCACTTCCATTTGTTGATGGTATTCCATCTACCTTCCCATAAGCAATCCGAAGTTTAGAAAGTGGCAGATAGGCAGGTGCAATGGAAGAGGAAATGCAACCTCTTGAAAAGAACAAGATATAGAAGCTAACAGAACTACCGAAGGGAAAGAAGGCAATTGGATGCAAATGGGTATTTACAAAGAAAGAAGGATTTCCTGATAAAGATGATATTCGCTACAAGGCAAGATTGGTGACTAAAGGCTACGCTCAGAAGGAAGGAATTGATTATAATGAGGTATTTTCTCCAGTTGTTAAACATTCTTCTATTAGAATTTTGTTGGCCTTGGTAGCGCAGTTAAATTTGGAGCTAACTCAACTTGATGTGAAAATCGCATTCCTACACGGTGACTTGAAGAAAGAAATCTATATGACTCAACCAGATGGATACAAGGTTGTTGGTAAAGAAAATTGGGTTTGCAAACTGAACAAATCGTTGTATGGACTGAAGCAATTTCTAAGGCAGTGGTACAAACGATTTGACAGATTTATGAACGATCAGAAGTGCACAAGAAGCAAATACGATCATTGTGTGTATTTGCGTAGACTTCAAGATGGGTTCTACATCTACCTACTCTTATATGTTGATGATATGCTGAATGCGACAAAGAGCCAAAATGAGATTGACATATTAAAGGCTCAGTTAAGTAAAGAGTTCGAGATGAAGAATTTAGGAGAAGCCAAGAAGATTCTGAGGATGGAGATAAGCAGGGACAGAGAGAGAGGCAAGCTTTGGCTGTCACAGAAGCAGTATTTGAAAAAGGTATTACAAAGTTTTGGTATGCATAAAGATACAAAACTTGTAAGTACCTCACTTACTCCTCATTTGAAACTAAGTAGCTAGTTATCTCCAAAGTCAAATATAGAGCGAGAATACATGGCAAAAGTCCTGTATGCTAATGCAGTTGGTAGCTTGATATAAGCAATGGTATGTACAAGAACAGATATTTCACAGGCTGTTAGTGTTGTCTCCATTGTAAATCATCTCAAATATTTTCTCTTCTTCCACATAAGTAAAACAGGGCTGCTTAAGTGGTGCTCTGGAGACGTAAGCACATTTGACCGAACTCTGTTATCAAATTTTCGGGTGTGTTCTTTCCTTATCACTTTTATTATTTCGCATTTATTGTCTTTTTTTCAAGTTGTAGTATAGTATTCAATATTATTTGTCGAGTATATTTATAGCGTTGTATTCAATTTATTTGGGTGTATTTATTATTCGTATGTGTACACAGGTTAGGTTGTGATAAATACATCATGCACGTAATTTCTGTCTAGGAGGCTGAATTTTAAGTGGGACCGTTTGTGACCCCTCCGCTTTTTCCTGAAATTTTACGTGGATTAGTAATACTGTCTACGAGGTCATCGTGATCTTTTCTGGGTATTACAGAATTTGTTCATTTCACTAGTTGTTTACCTTAAAGGGAAAAAATTACCTAATTTTGTCAACAAAGCACTCAACTATAGAAATGTATCCATAATTTGGTTTTTATATTAATTGTAGGTGTTCACTTACATCCAAAAGTACAAGTCACATGCTTATTAGTCTCTATATGTGTATGAATCATGCAAAACACTCGTAATTAACATAAAACATCCCTTACCTTCATTTCTTCGAATAACCCAAATTAAGGTTCTTTATCAATCTATCTAAAAATAAAAATTAAAGGTTGCAAACAATTAATAAACACTCAATAAAATATTTAATATGTAAAATTAATAAAATAATAAACTTAGAAAGCCTTAACTAGCATGTATTATCAACTTTCGTACAAAAGGTATCTTAAATTAATTTTTTTTGTACTTAAAAAACACCTAATTAAATGTTACCCAAGTCCTATCAATCACCTTTATTTTCCTTTTAAATTGCTTTTCAAATCATCACTTTTGTTTTTCTTTTGATTTCTAAGGTTTATTTCCCCGTGAAATGAGGACTAATATGATTAAAACTACATTTGAACATACTAATCAACTAGTACGAGGCACTGGTTGACCAAAGGAATATTAGTTTTGCAGTATGTTGAACTAATGTCTCCATGAAATCTCGATACATACTTAAGCCTTATTTTAAATTAGAATTGTTGACCAGTAAGATACATTGGCCAACCAATAAGTTGAAATCAATTTTAAGTATCTTTTATAAATTGTGGAGAATTATATCAATATCTTTTTTACCAACATTTTTCTCCTTCCTTGGTTGCTGTCACTATAATTAATCAAACTTAATTACCCTTTTTAAGCCTTCAATATCCAAGTTTTGACTTAATCAATAAACATTAGAAAAATATATTTCTAAAATATTAAATTTTATCAATACATAAACATCATTAATTACCTTAAAATTTTGGAATCTCACATGTTCCTTCAATTGGTTTACCCAACCTTGGAAACACTTACCTTAAATCATGCATGATAAAACTATAAAATAACAAAAAAAAAGTTAGCATCTTTAGAAGTTTATTGTTTATTAACGGATACTAAATAAATTAATAGATTAATGAATTGAGATTTGTAATATTGACAAAAATCTCACCGATCTATGTCAATTGTCGGTAAAGATATCACTGATCCCCACATTTTTCATATTAATAAACCATATTCTTACAAAGGTTACAACCGTCCCACAGGAAAAAATTTGCAGAAGGAAATTAACCAAGTGACATTTACCCAGTCATGGCTAGCTAGATAGCTAGGGCTAGCATACATGCTCGTGTGATCTAGCTATTCTCTTAACTATTTCACTATTTCTTCTTAAGCAATAATCTATGCTTGAAGGAAGTAAGGGACTCTGTGATTGCCCATAAGTGTTCCAGCAGAAGGCCTGCTGTGAGTGTGAACCAATGAACTCCTTAGAAGACTTCAACTGAATATCATTCAGGTTCACATCAATGCATGGCACGTCACTGCTACAAGCTAAATGGATGGGTTGCACCATGTAAGTGCCTGTTATTTGATCGAAGTTTACTCCAGATATTGCCACGGCTTCTGTTTGATTATTGCACCTACCCTTGTCACAGTAGAATTGATCGATTATAATAGGATACTTGACATCTGATACTTGAACGTGGGAGAAGGACACGTTCTTAACCGATCCAATACCTCCCTGTCAATAAAAAAAATTTAGACAGAGCAAGATATGAGAGTCAGCCTTTCGATCTATCCTCTGATTTTTGGATCCTTTGATGATTGGAGCGATGATTTAGTTACCTGCCATGTCTTTATCCTCACTCCAGCTAGAGTACTTTGAAGTGAGGTTTTCTCGACGATGATATTAGAGACACATGCAGCACTTTTGTCCTTTCCAAGCCCTCCTATGCTGCAAGCCAATAAATTTTAATCAACATAGATAGTTTATTCAGAAAAAGTAAAGAATCAAGATCCCCAGATTCAGGACGTGTAGAAAAACGAAAGCAAATTGAGTTCGAGAATTATTAGTATTTTCATTTTGTGTCGGCATTTCCACAACATACGAAATACTTAATTAATAATGTATTAAAATTTAGCAAACGATAGCCACTTAACACGGACACTATATATGCTTGATCCATAACATAAACATATATGGATTTACCTTATACCATGTCCGGGACCGCAGTTGATGTGATGAACATGGATATTAGAGCAGCCGGTTTGTATGGATACACAGTCATCACCTGTTAACAGCAAAGATTCCATAACCAAAATTAAATTAAGTTCTAATAACAATAGAATAGTAATCTCACGAACACCAACAGTCTCTAGTTTCTTTAATGCTTGAAACTAGGACCACATGTGTAGGTCGTATAATGGGAAGTCGGCCATATTGGCACTTTCTATTCGTGCTAGTCTCTAAGTTTGGTGACAGTTAAACGGTTTAAAACCACAAATACCTTTTGTCCATTCAATGACCTTTTTCTTCCATTGAATGACACTAACAGGATTACTTTTTCTATGAATATAACTAACGTGCCAAGCACCATTGGACCCTCTCTCAATAAGTAAAAAATTTAGCACTGTCGCCCAGTTAAGAGCAATGCACTTCTTGTTGATATGGTGCCAAGCACCTATCAACCATGTCCCTTAAATATATTCATGGTGAAAATATAGTTTTCTTAATACTGGCGTGGTACCTATCATAAAGTCTTACATAATTCTTCTGTTATTTTCACAAACCTAAAATTAAACTAGAACCTTAACCATGCTATCTCCTTAAGACTTGAGTCTCTTGAAGTCTAGGAAACCAGTTAAATGTTTTGATTCATGTATAGTTTTCTTGATATTTCTTTTTAGAAAGGAAAGTTTCCTGCATTTTTTCATGAAAACTTACCACAACCAATGTTAGAATGCTGAATCTCTACATCTTTTGCGTTTTGCAGGTGAATGCCATCTGTATTAGGGCTGCTCTCCGGCGAAGAAATGGTAATATTATCAACTTTGATCCCTTCAGAGCTGTCAAATTTTAGATGGCATTGAGGGCTATTTATGATGTTGATGTCTCGAACAGTGACGTTGTAACTGGCGTAGAATCTTAAAGCCTGTAACAGAGAGAGGGAAAGTTACAAATTCATGTACAATCTTACAATAGAACGTTCACAACTGAAAACAACATGAAGTGATCAAATATTACGGTTGGTTTCATATATGGGATGTGTTTGCATTCCTTCTGCAGAAACACGGTAGAAAGTTTAGTTAACTATTAAACAGATAGCTTAAGATGTTTGAAGGTAGAAATTAAGCCGCCATAGTTGAGAGTTAACCAGCATATGATTGGCTTTAGAGGGACTCCACCAGTCAGAACCTTTTCCATCCACACTTCCCGAACCTTGAATGGTGAAGTTATTCAACCAATTGAAGTTTAACCATTGAAACAACCAGGACTTAGGCCATGCACCTACTTCAGAAGGAGCTAATAGTGTTCCATCTATCTGTGGAAATCCACTTGCGTCACATCAGCTTTTGTATGTGAACTAGTGAATCGTACGTGATACTAGGATATTCAGAATTTCCTTGACTGTGAATGTTTAAGCATAAAATAACGGGATAAAAAGGACATGCGGAGAGTGAGGCTCTTTCCCTTCTCTCAAATTTGATTGATTTACCAATGGTGCTCGAAAATCCTTGGAATTTGCTTGAAGAGAAAGTTACCTGAAAAGTTAGTTGAGGCATACATGGACCTTGTAGAGTTACGGGTTTTATAAGGAACTTGAGTTCTTTAGGGATTTGCAGAATAGCCCCTGATACTTTGCAGGCAGCCTTCCACGTTGCTAGCAATGCCTGCTAGGATTGAACTTTAATTTGTATTGTAGCTCAAGTGATTACTGATATAACAGTATATGGTTGCTCTCTCGCTGAATTTTTATGCCGAGGAATAATCTAAGAAAAGCATGTGTTAAAAAGTTCCACCTTTTCTGGTTGTCACGTACCTTCGAATCATCAGAAATTCCATTACCCTTTGCTCCGAAAGACAAAATGCTAAAAATGCTGGAATGAGTAGGATAAGGAACGGGACCTGTTGCTAGACTTGGCATTGGAACTGAACTGGAAGTGTCTTTCCCAACTTTGCAACTCTTGTCTTTGAGGTGGTTACTGTGAAGCTTGATTTGCTTGTGGTGGTGCATTATTGACTCTACTGAAAAGAGGGAACATGTAATGCACACGATAGCTGAGAGAAGTACAAGAAGTAGAACAGAAGAGTTCTTGTTTAATCTAATCCTCATCTTAGCTCTCTTCCTTATAAGAATGGAGGACTTTAGCAAGAACCGGATTCTGAGTTTTTTCTCCTTAACTTGGGAATGTATGTTGTTTATTGACAGTTATATAGCTAACTAGCTACTTAATAGAACTATCCTCTTCTTATTTTCTTTTTAATGTAAGAACACTTAAAAGGTTTTAAAAGCATTTGAACCGTGGAGAGCACTACATAGAGGATGCTCAATGACTCAAATACGATGAGGATGCCACATTTTTAATGCCCCTGATCGTTACAGTTTGAGGTGGAAGGCATGCACTTCTCAGTTTACTAAAGTAGCTAGCTTTTCATTATAAATAATAATCTCCCTCCTAAAGGAGTGAATCATGAGCAGATACCATGGACTCAGCTAGGTACAAGTAAAAAGTTGTTTGAACCGTTCTATTGTGCAGATAGAACCTGTTTAGTTTATTTCTCTGGCAAAGAGATTGATCAGGGCATTGATCATTTGGAGTGATGCATATGATTATTACCATACCCTACTGAATAAAAAGCAGAATTTGTACCTGATCATCAATCTCCATTAAATTGTACGTGTTCATACTTTTATAATAGGAGGAAGCCATTTATGGAGTTTACTGGAAGGAGGGCAGCATAAATGGTATTGCTGTATCAACTTGTGGATAATATTATTTAAACCCTCTCATCTTTCAATTAATACTATTTTTGCCTAAATGTAAAGGCCCAACAGTACTATATCCATATACTTCAATAAAATTTGAATAACCTTCTTTTCTAATGTTTGTTAAGGAAGTTCCACAACATGTACTTTGACAACTTGGGAGTTAAGTACGGGCTTAGGTTTTGTTGCAAAATATGTGTGTTTATATATATATATATGTATGTATATATGTCTTAGTATATATATATATATATATATATATATATCCCTAACTTGGAGTTAAGTACGGTCTTAGTATATATATATATATATATATATCCCTAACTTGGAGTTAAGTACGGTCTTAGTTTATATGTATATATATATTATAGCCTTGATCATATGCTTAACTATAGAATCCTAATTAGTAATACCTTCCTAATTAATATACCTTTAACTAACCGTATGCTTGATTATATATATATACACACAATACTTATGAATAAAGCATCTACAAAATTACTTTTACTTTCTTAATATCATGGTATCAAAATCAAATTATAAAAAACAATTTTGCCTATTTAATTTTTTTCTCTTATTTTATTTTTGCCGCAATAAGTAAGGTTATTCTTTTATAACTGGAAAGTGGCAAGTTGTAGTTATAGAAACAATCTCCTTATAAAATACAAATAAAAAAATGCATACAATTAATGACTTTCACCCACCCTAAATTCTTTAGACAACACTTGGCGCCAATAGTTGACTGGCTTTTCCCTGTACTCCAACACTAGAAACCCAACATATGAGTTTCATGTGCCACTAGAAGACTTCGCCACTTCTCTTACATGTCTAACGGTTGGAGGTAAATTTTATGTCCTTTTAAGTTTATTTTTTAAATTTTAAAAAGAATTATAAAGAGATTAATGTCTTGATAATTTCTAGTTTGATGTTAAAGTTTAGCAAGAGCAGATGATGATAATAAATTTTTTGGTTAGGCTAAATTCTTAGTTTGAAATTGCTAAATCTCCTATTCTCTTTAACGCAGGGATTTCCTCCTTACATGAGTTCTTTACTCTGGTACTTTGACACAGATACTAGTGCCTTCATTACTCCAACTATTCAAGCTCCTAGTGTTCTTGTGGATTGCAATAATAGATCTAAAACTGGGCGGTCATATTATAGGATTAAAAATGGAGAAGGAGGTACAAGAAGTCGAAAAAATTGGAGTTAGGATGTAACGGGAGTTGTCTGACTTGATTATCATGAGTTGAGCTGTACCAGGTACAAGTATTGAAAATAGTGAAACAAATCTCAAAAGGCCCACTCAGCTTGTGTTGTTATTACTACTGCTATATTTAGGTCATCCTTTCAGGAGGCAATTAGAATGTTTATAGATGAAGTTACTAAATTCACTTAATACCAAGAATACAAATACGCACCTTATTTCCTCTTCCTTTCAATGAATCATTGATTCTTGTTTCTCAGATTATATGACAGGTATTTCTAATATCTTCTCTACTTTCAGAAATATACATCTCCTTCCCATATTAATTTAATTGTTTGGTCTACTTATTCTATTATTAGTTTTGACGATGTTAATTCTACTCTATTACTTTTCATGTCCTCTATCACGAGTCTAATGAGATTTTATTTTTAACTTAATGTCTGCTAGCAAACTTATTTGTCTCTTAAATTATTATATCTTTTTTCCTAATTATTATTATTTTCAATATCATAACAAAAAAGATTATTATTTTTGGAAAGTAAATATATGTATAAATTCCAAAAAAGGATTTGTCTTATAGGAACCTTACATCAAACTATCCAAAAGTAAACACCATCGTAGGCAACATAATAAGAGCATTTGATAGACTAGATACTTATAGTAGTTAAACATGTATAAGAATAAGTAATTATCCTCAAATATCCCATATATTTTTCTTAAGGTCAGTACGATGCATACCAGATTAATTTGCCATAATTATTTCCCTAATCCATATGATGAGCTTGTGAATTAAGAGATTGGGAGTTTTAGCTTCATTGTGAATACGATGGTTCCTTTATCCAGATGATGTAGACACAACAAACAAAAACAGTTGTAAACAATTTAGATTTTGTACTCATGTAAATACTACTAGTCCATGAAAAAATAAGTTGTCATTCTTCCTTGTCATAGAATTTGACAAGCCTATATTGTATGCTAGACCAAATGGAACTGGTATAAGGACACTTAAAAAATAAGTGTGGATTTGAATGTGGATGTACATTACAAAGGACATCTATTATGCCGATGGTTGGATTTAATTTATCCTTGGTAGGTAGCCTACCTAATGTTGCAAGCTAACACATTGCTGAAACCTTGGATCATATTTGGACATGCATTGTTGGTTCAGCACTGGACACCTACATTCCGACCGGCGCAAGGTACCATTCCCTGAGCAATAGTCTGGGTGAGATTCCCGGACCTTTCAATCGCATGCTATCACCCTAAAATCCTTGAAGCGCTGGGTAATCTCATCGAACAAACAATCAAAATTGATGAAGCTACTTTAACTACACAGCGGGCCAAATACGCCCGACTAGCCATCGACATAGATCTGAACTTACCTCTTCGGCCCACAGTGGTCCTTGATGGAAAGACCTTTCAAGTTGCGTACGAAGGATTATCCTAGATCTGCTTCAGATGTGGTTTGGTCGGACATGAATCAAGGTCATGTACAGCTACAAATCTGACCCACAACTCCAACAACCCCCCGAATCACCCGACCCATAGAGTTGACACTGAGCAGGATGGAGCACCAATGCCGGGAGGTGAATGAGCCTTGCTGAGCCACACTCCAGGAACTACCACTAACACCGAGAAGAGCGACACACCAAACACCGGTCTCGGTCCATGGATCCAAGTTCAACGGTACTCTCCACGTCAAGTCACCAAACGGTCTTCTACGCTCTCGAATAGCCAACAACATCAAGGAGTAAGGACAAGCGGATCCAGATTTGTGGCGCTGTCAGACGCCACAGACGACAACGCGCAACCCTTAAAGAAACTAGTAGATGCACACCGAGAGACGAACGAGAGTTACATTAGGTCTGTGGTGGAGCAATTTAGGCCATTAGCAAACAGGCCAGGTCATGGGCTTCAATTCCAAGCTCAGGGCCTCAAGCCTAAATACAAAAAAATCATTGAAAGGTAAAAACGTGGCCCAAATAGAAATAGGCTCCACAAGCCAAGTCCAACCCACTTTGTGGTTTTTGAGCTCAGTAACTACTACCCAGCTCCAACCTACCTCCATGGACCAACATAAAGCTGTGACACTCAGCACTCACTAGACAGTACTTTGCGATAAGTACGCCGAGGGGCAAGATGTGGCCGGGTTAGCAACAAGAGACCGTATGGAAGGTATTGAGGGGTTAGAGGCCAATAGTACTTCGAAAGGAACTGATTACAACCTAATCCCATCTGAACCTCCAGATCGGGGGGGAAGCGATGCCAGAATGTTGGAATCTTTGAATGATCAGAGAGTGGGCGATGAGATCGTGCCACAGACACCGAACGGAGTCACGAATATGGTAAGGGACAAAATTCTAGAAAACCACCGGGGTAAGGGGCAAGGAACTTAAATTTCCCTATTATGTCAATCATCATCTGGAATTGTCAAGGGCGGGCGGTAAACAGTTCAAAAAGATATTAAACAATTACAGTACTCATTATAGACTGGGGTTAGTAGTCCTAGTTGAAACTCGTATTAGTGGACGACGTGCGGATGCAGTTGTCAAACAATTGGGGTTTGATTATTCCTTCCGTGTCGAAGCTGAAGGTTTTCCTGGAGGAATTTGTCTTCTTTGGAAGAAGGAGTTTGACGTATCGATAGTGGTTGCTCATAAACAATTGATTCATACCAAAATCACTTACGAATCCTATTCTTTTGAATTCTTGGCTATTTATGCTAGTCCCCATAAATCAACCCAAAAATTCCTTTGGCACCTCTTGCGGAGAATAGGACATTCCGTTACACATCCTTGGATTGTGGGTGGGGATTTTAATTCGAAATTAACAGGTGGCGATAAGGGGGAGGGGGGGTGGTCCCCAAATACTGCAGTGGTATGTAAGGCCTTTAGCGAGTGGGTTCAGGAGAGCGACCTACATAACTTGGGTTATGTTGGGTCCAGATTCACATGGCGATAGGGTAATATTGAAGCTAGATTAGACCGAGTCCTTGGCTCGTCGGATTGGTTAGAAGACTTCTCTCATACGGTTATTCATCATCTCCCTTTCCAATCGTAGGCCCATGTTGGTCCGATTTCATCGACCGCGTAGGCATGAAATATGCCAAACCCAATTCCATTTTCAATCTGCGTGGCTAGCACATGTAGATTTTACTAAGCTGGTCGAGGATCACTGGCTTCCCCATAATGAGTCTTTACTAAATCACTATCCCATTTTTCAAGCCAACTTATGAACTGGAACCAAACAGTCTTTGGAAATATATTCCAGCGTAAAAGACAACTACTGGCTCAATTGGAAGGCATAAAGTGAGTGCTGAAGCGAAATGAGTCTGAGTCGATATTAGCTCTGGAATCCAAACTTAGCGGGGAGCTCGGACAAGTGCTGTGTGGGGAAGAGCTCTATTGGCATCAGAAAGCCCGGTGTGACTGGATTTCACAGGGCGATTGCAATACTCGTTATTGTCATACGATAACTATCACTAAGAGGAAGAAATTATCGGTCGAGAGACTTTTTGACCACAATGAAACAGAGATTACTGATACCGATCAGTTGTGCATACTAGCTAGAAATTATTTTGCGAAACTCTACACAGCTGAAGCAAACCACACACCATATTCTACCAGCCTTGGAGCCTACACTCAATTATCAGAGGAGCAAAGTATTGAGTTAGCAAAATCAGTCCCAGCAACCGAAATCCATGCAGCACTTTTGGGATGAAACCTAATAAAGTGCCAGGAGTTGATGGCTTCATAGCGTTATTTTTCGAATCCTAGTGGGCGTACAGTGGGCCTAGAGGTGGTTTCCTTTATACAGAAAATTTTCAGGGACGAAGCATTGGAACAGGATTTTAATCATACCATTCTAGTCCTAATTCCCAAAGTCTCATCCCCGAAGTATATCACCCATTTTCGACCCATCAGTCTTTCTGCAGTGCTGTATAAGATCATTTCTAAAGTAATTGTTCAGTGACTGAAACTACTTCTTACGAAGTTAGTGGCGACTACACAATGCAGCTTTATTTCGGGGCGGCAGATCATTTATAATATTATCATTGCTCAAGAAATTATACACTTGATGCAGAAGAATAAGCGTAAAACTGGGTATTTTCCCTTAAAGGTGGACCTGGAAAAAGCCTACGATCGCATGAACTGGACCTTCATACATGATACTCTCAAGGAAATCGGCCTACCATCTAATTTACTTAGTATCATTATGAATTGTATTACTACAGTCTCAATGCAAGTTGCGTGGAATGGACAACTTTTTGGCAAGGGGACCCGTTGTCACCATACATCTTTGTCCTTTGTATGAAAAAATTAGGCCACCTTATATCCCAAGCGGTGAGTTAAGGGCAGTGGAAACCATTCAAGTGGAGCAGACGAGGACCTCACATATCTCTCCTTTTTTTTACCGACGATCTCATCCTGTTTGGTGAAGCTACGGCAAAACAGGTGGAGGGGGTATCGACAATCTTAGAGAAATTTTGCGCCGAGTCCGGGCAGAAGGTGAATCATACTAAAACCTGCATTTATTTTTCACCGAATGTTTCGTCGGACCAAGCGCGTAAACATAGTCAAGCTCTGAAAGTTCACAGCACGACGAACCTGGGAAAATATTTAGGGGTACCGTTGATCTATGAGCGCACAAAGAGAAATACGTATCAGTATATAATAGATGGGGTACAACAAAGATTTGCAAGGTGGTGAGCTAAGGAATTGTCCCTGGCCGGTAAAGTTACCTTAATACAATCAGTGTTAGCTTCACTTCCCATCTATACAATGCAAACTGTGCGGTTACCCAGGCATCTATGTGATGAGCTGGAAAAAATAATGCGGACCTTCCTTTGAGGGTCACACAATGAGCAACACTCTACTCATTTAGTCAACTGGGAAGCAGTATGCCGACCAAAGAAAGATGGGGGACTTGGGATCAGACGCATTCGAGCAATTAATGATGCCCTTCTTACCAAGTTGGGATGAGAATTGATAACTAAACCCACAACGTTATGGGTACAGGTCATTCGAGTTAAATACCAGCTGGACCCATATCACATTCCACAATCGCTGCCTAAAACAGGGGCGTCGGTCGCTTGGAAAGGGATTGCAGATACACAGGCTTATGTCCGCCAAGGTATACATTAGAATCTGGGTAATAGTAGACGGATACAATTTTGGCTAGATTATTGGTTGGCCAATTGGGGTCCACTAGTAAATGAAACAATGACTCCCCTTCCCACCAGGTTAATGTACACGATGGTGACAGAGTACGTGGCAGAAGATGGCACCTGAAAATGGGATATGATACAACAATATCTTCCTGTTCAAGTTTGCAAGGCTTTAGTGACGATTGGGCTGCCTTCAGATGAAGAGAATGACGACAGAATCGCCTGGGGACCCGACTATCAAGGAACATTCACGGTAGGCTCAGCTTACAAGTTAATCACAGCATTAGATTCTGAGGCCCAAAATTCAATATGGAATATCATCTGGAAATGGCCAGGACCTCAGTGGATTCGTTCCTTTCTGTGGCTATTAGCAAACAGGAAATTACTGACAAACCACTAGCCTATTACTCGACACTTAACAACAGATAGCAGCTGTCAGTATTGCAGACACGAGGAGACCACATTACATGCATTCTGAGATTGTCGCAGGGTTCAGAAGTATTGGCAAAAATTGTATCCTACAATGCAACAATCGAATTTTTTTCACTGGTTCGAAGAGACATGACTCCAGTTCAACTTGACTAACAATGGCCCTATGCAGGAGGTTGAATGGGCAATCATTTTTGGTGTTTCTTGCTGGTATATCTGGCAGTGGCGAAATAAGTGTATCTTTGAAGAGGGCTTTGAGTGGCTAAAAGTTAGACATCACCTAGTATTAGGGTATGTTGCTTGGGTCTGACAAGCACAAGTGGTGTTGAGTCGTGTAAATTAATACACAAGGTTTACCTGTAGGGCACCTGGTCAACTGGAAACCACCGCCAGAAGGTTGGATAAAAGTTAATACAGATGGTGCAGTGCCAAGAGACTCCTCTAGGGGTACGGCTGGGGGACTTCTTCGAGACAACAATAGACAGTGGTGTGGAGGTTTTTTACAAAACATTGGGGTATGCTCGCCTTTAGTGGCTGAACTCAGGGGAGTTTACGAGGGGTTTAAATTGGCATGGGACCATGGCTATCGGATAATCATTCTGGAAGTGGATTCACTAGAGGTAACAAACATCCTTTCCTCCTCTCAAAGATCACTGACTGAGGACTATTTTGGTGTAGGGCATACAGGAGGTGCTGGATCGAGCTTGGGAGGTAAAGCTTCAACATGTCTATAGGGAGGGGAACCAAAGCATAGATAGGCTAGCTACTTTAGCTATGCGAGTACAACTAGGATTGCATGTCCTATCAGACCCTCCGAAGGACTCGTTGGATTTTATAATCCTAGATAGGTAAGGAACTATGTATCGCAGGGGAATGATTTACAATTGATTTGTTTAGGTCTTGTTTTCAATTCTATGTATAAAAAAAACCAATTTGTTTTTATCATTATAACTCTTTTACACTCCAAGCATGTTATTCAAAATTTCACTACCTATAATGAATTTAGATAATGAATTTTTGAGTTTATTGATTTCCCTATTTGATGCCTTATTTACTTACATCCAAATATTGTCATTATTGTTGACAAGAACCACACTTTTAAATTCTATCATGTAATGCATATCACACTTTAATTTCTCAATCTTATATTAAATATTTGATATTCTTTTTCGCAGGCCTTATATTGTGTTAGAGAGTGTCACTCATCTTTCTTCGTAGTCTGAAGTTGTCCATCCATCCAGATTAGTCATCCAACTAATATTTACCATATGTATTGCTTTAATAATATGATTATGATACCTTTGGATTTTGTGTGAATGTAAAGGAGGTCTTCATTTTGTGGTGTTGTTTAGAATATTCTTCTAATCATTGATGAGTTTTTATGTTTTTCTTTAATAGTCTAAGTATTTACTGTATGTCGAATTAGTTTGAGATGTTATAGTTCAATCAGTTTGCATAAATCAACTTCGATTTGATTAATGCAAACTTATTAACATAAGGAATAAAAACATTTTATAGACAAGACAATTGCTTTCCATAATAAACCCCTAGGACGATATATAGGCTGGAAATTCGTGATGCAGCTCCCGCGAGGCTTATCGGTAAAAAATTTCACGAGCCTAGGAGTCACAGCGAGAACTTGTTTTCTTGATTCACAGGTGTAAACAATGCCACGTACCATAGTTTTGAAATCAATTATAGGTGATTAATTCAATTGGTTAATACTTAGGGGATTTTGTGTAAAGTTTAGATGTTCTGTAAATTTTGAAGAACATGAAGGATACTAACCATGGGATCACTGTTTTAAATAAACAATTTTGCAGAAATGATTCATGTTGATAGATCTTGGATGTATAGACGATTATCACATGATGGTTTTATTAATCCTGAGTTTGTTAAGAGAGTTAAAGCTTTTATTCGTTATGCATGTTCTCAACTTGTATACATGGATGGGCCAAAGATTAGATGTCCATGTAAAAAGTGCAAGCACATTCGTTTTCTTTCTATTGATGAAGTGAATGTAAATTTGTTGATAAGAGGGTTTGTCTCAAATTATTTTTAGTGGACATGACATGGGGAACCGTTGATTAGTAGCACCTCAAGGGCTATTGAAGCATAATCGTCAGTAAGCTTAAATGAGTTTGAAGGGGGGATTAGGTTTAGAACAAATAATATGGATGCAAATGAAAATCCTTACATGCAAATAGTTTATGATGCAGTCAGTTATACCTTTCAGGAAAATATAAAAAATCTTAAAGAAGAACCCAACCCACAATCCAAACAGTTTTTTTACTTACTACACTCAGCTGACCAAGAACTATGGCCAAATTGTGAGACAATGACTCAATTGTCATCAATTGCTTATATCTTGAACATAAAGTTTGAAGGGCATATTTCTTATCGTAGTTTTGATAAAATTCTTGGATGGTATAATGAATCATTACCTCCTGATCACACAATTGTTGATAGTTTTTACAATAAGAAGAAACTTATTAAGGGTCTTGGTTTGCATGTTGAAAAGATTGATTGTTGCAAATTGGGATGTATATTGTATTGGGGTGATGATGTTGAATTATAAGAGTAAAAATTTTATGGAAAATTTAGGTTCAAACCTAGAAAGCGTTCTATGAAAGGAAAGTTAGTACTGTGAAAGTGGATGTTTATTTTCCACTAACTTCGAGACTTCAAAGACTATATAATTCTGATGTTACTGCGTCTTACATGAGATGGCATAATGAACACCAACAGGAAGATGGAATAATGAGTCATCCATCAGATGCATTACATGGAAACATTTCAATGACACCCATTATGAGTTTGCAGCTGAAAGTCGAAATATTAGTTTGGAATTGTCGACGACTGGATTCCAACCTTTTGGTCAATCCAACCAGCAATATTCATCATGGTCATTCATAATTACTCCTTATCATTTGCCTCCATAGATGTGTATGAAAGAGGCATATATGTTATTGACAGTGATTGTGCCAAGGCCTACAAATCTGAAGTAGAAAATTGATGTATTCTTACAACCATTGATATCTGAATTTTGGGAATATGGTGTCGAGACATATGATGTGTCTCTGAAACAAAATTTCATATTGATAGTATCTTTGATGTGGACAATTAATGATTTTCCGGCATATGCCATGCTGTCTGGATGGAGCATAGCAGAAAAATTGGCTTGTCCTTATTGTGGCAATGATTCAGATGCGTTTTATCTTCCAAAAGGAAGCAAAATATGTTGATTTGACAACTACAGAAAATTTCTTCCTCCAGATCATCCATTCAGGCGCAATAAACAAAAGTTAATTAAGAATAGGATGATAAAATCACCTTCTCCCCCTGAGAAAGCTGGTGAAGAGATATTGCAGAAGATTGAGGAATTAGGCTTGTTAAAAGTTACAGAATTTGAAGCTGATGAAATTAATACAAGCATTAGCAGAAACTTTGGCTGAAGAAAATGAAGCATCTTTTGGGATTTACCATATTAGAAAACTAATTTGATACGTCATAATATAGATGTGATGCATATTGAAAAAAATATTTTTGACAATTTGTTCAGTGCCATTATGAACATTGAAGGGAGGACAAAAGACAATACAAAATCACGAGATGATTTCAAACTTTTTTGTAGAAGGAATGAGTTACATAAAGATCCAAAAAGTAGAAGGAAATATTTTGTGAATGGTTGAAAAGTCTAAAGTTTCCTAATGGTTATGTCTCAAACTTGACAAGGTGTATGGACATGAGGAAGTACAAATTATTTGGGATGAAAAGTCATGATTGTCATGTGTTTATGCAAAGGCTAATTCCAATTGCATTTCGGGAGTTGCTACCAAATAAGATTTGAGAAGTAATAACAGAATTAAGTTTGTTTTTTAAAAGCTTAACATCATTTGAAATTAAGTTGGCTGAAATGGAAAAACTAGAAAGGGAAATTCCAGTAATTTTGTGCAACTTAGAAGGAATATTTTCTCCAAGCTTCTTTGACTGTATGAAGCATCTACCTGTTCATTTAGCACACGAGGCTAAACTAGCCGATCTAGTTCAATATCGTTGGATGTATCCATTTGAGAGGTATGTAATTTAACACAAATTATTGTAATTGATGTCATATCATGTTTTCATAACTAAAATCGTATAACCCTATTCGCTCATATAGGTATTTGCATCACTTGAAGAAAAATGCGAAAAATAAGGCTAGAGTTGAAGATTCGATATGTAATGCTTATTTAGTGGAGGAAGCTAGTACATTTTGTTCACATTAATTTGAGCCGCGTGTTCACACGAGTGAAAGAAAAGTTCCTCGTATGACGATGGGGGAGGAACTACTGATGTTGATGATAATTTATCCATTTTCACATATCCTGGACGAACATATAGACGTTCAACAAGAAAAATGTTAACAGAGGAAGAAATTGAGGCTGCCCATGGTTATATTTTATTGAACTGTCAAGAGGTTCTACCTTTCATGTAATAAGTTGAAATAGATTATTTGTCATTTGAATTTTAGTGTTATTCATAACTGAACATGCATAATAATGTTTTTAGATTATACGAGGAGTTGTTACGCGAACTCATGCCTGACAAAAAACAGGATGATATCAAAAAAGAAGTTGGAAGACACTTTCCTCAATGGTTCGAGCAGTATGTAAGTTTTCACTTACATACTTTAAAATGATTGAATTATAAGATTTAAGTGTTCAAACCACAAGATCGTAGTTTTAATTTGGTATTTTCTTTTCTGTAGGCCTCAAAAAATCCAATTAAGAACAAGTTCGTATATGATCTTACGAAGGGACCTTTGCGAATTGTTAAATCATATCCGGTGTATTTCGTTAACAGATACAAATATCATATAGAATATCATGGTCATAGCATGGAAACAATAAATAGTGGAGTTTGCATACAAGGAGAATTGATGGATTACTATGGCAAAATTATTGAGATAATTGAAATTTAGTACCCTACATTGCCAATAAAGTGAAGTGTGATATTTAAGTGTGAATGGTTTAATCCAACTCCAAATGTTGGTACAAAAGTGCATAGCTGATACAATATAGTTGAAATTAACAAGCGAAGAAGATTTCAACAATTTGAACCTTTCATGTTGGCAATGCAAGCGATCTAGGTGTATTATGCCCCTTTTCCTAGCTTACGACAATATAAGTCAGATTGGTTTGTTATTTGCAAAGTTAAACCTCAAGGAGAACAGAGAATTAAAAGTGAAGCGTTTCAAGAAGATGTTTATGAAATAAATCCATCTGTCCTATATGAGGATAATAAACCTTTGAACGATCTATGTAATGCGTATGTTGAAATTTTATCTGTAGAGGATGAGGAGGGCCAAAGATCTGAAGAAGAGCCTAAATTTGATTCAAATTTTTCAAAAAAAGAAGATGATTTTGATTTACAATTAAGTAATGATAGTGATTAATTTGTGTTTGTAATTGAATATTATATTCAAGTAATCAATTATTTTCTTTACTTGATACCTCATCCCTGATTCTCTTGTGGCATATTACACTTCTGCAGCCTCCCAAATTTTATTGCTTACCCTCTTTTTTTTATCTACTTCCATCTTGACTAAACATGGCATTTATTTTAACTCTTTTAATTTCCTTCTCATTTTTTTCATCCTTGAATCTGACATAAGAAGGTCGTGACTTTGTATGATGTTTGTAGTATATTCTCATTGGTGCACTGAGATTACTTGTCATAATTTCGAAAAGCTGAAGCTTAATATTAATTTCAGGTTGAAATATAGCATCAAAGAAAAGACAAGATATTTCGCGACCAAGATTCAGACCACGATTCGGAGGTACTTACTGTACAAGTGAAGCATCTGATGGTGTAGCAGCTGGAACTGAATCTCCTCCTCCCCCTCCAACTACTACACTTGCAGATGAGGTACCTTCCGTAGATGCTGCTGCACCATCTACGACCTCTACATCATTTACTACCCCTATACCAACAGAGGTATCAGGGGTAAACAATGATGATGAAGGAAGCGGCCATCGGCCTGGAGCAAAGGGACCTAATGGAAGAACTTACATTATAATTGACAATAATATGTAAGTGAAAATACATTGAACACTATAGCTTTATAATTAAGTTATAAGTTTCAATTTTCAAAACGGTATAAAATTTTTCAATCTTATATTAGGTTCATTCCATCTGGACCATGTTCAAGAAACATGACATCAAAATTCAAGGAGAAGATTGATATTGAGGGCTTTGTATGGAAAAATATCTCTCAAGCGACAAGGGAATTTTACTATCACGAGTTTGAGGTACAGCAAAAATTATTATTTTCTTTTTTAATTAACAGGTTTGTACATTTATTAGATAAATATCATTACATCATAAGTATTAATTGTTTTTCATTTTGTTTCAAAAAGAATTTTTTTGGGATTCTCAATTTGACGCGATCGTCCATAGAGTATGGAAAAGACGAGTACGTCCACGTTATCATGACTTTGTTGCTGTGATACACAGGGCAGGTGTATTGCCTTGCATTTTTGAAGAAATATGGAGTCATTGGCAATAGTATTGGACATCACCTGAGGCAATGTTCCTTTTAGAGCGTAATTCGACCAACAGACGTGAAGGACCGGGGGGAGAGAGTCTTCCCGTGCATACGAGAGGATCTATTACCCACCAAGAGCATGCAGAGAGACTTGTACGTATCTACACTTTAAATTTATATTGTCATTTCTTTACTTTGTTGTATTTCTATTGAATTTTATGTGTGAATTTTTTAATGAAAATATGTGTTTCTTGTTGAGAATGATAATGTTATAAATGTCTGGTGTCATATATGGCTGTATTTTTTAGTTTTGTTTTTTGTTCAACAAGGGGTAGATTTCATAAAAATAGAATAAACTCTGCCAACATTTTTATGAATTCTAATTCATCACTTATAACATTTTATTCTTATGCAGGAAATGACTATAGGTATGAGGCCTACACTCCGTTAGCTTTTTTTGCACATTCACACTAAGAAGCATGACGGTGTGACATTCGTCAACAACTGTTGTAGAGAACTCAATGTATGTGAAATTTATGGCTTAATATTAATGCTCAATAATTATCATTTACTAATATAAACATTGCTTTCTGATAGGACCAAATTTAAGAAAGCATTGAACGACAGTCTCAGCAGTCTGAAGATGTTGATAAGACTCAAACCTATCTTCATGCAATTGGTCGTAGGGACAGTCGGCGAAGGATATTCGGCTTAGGTTCATTTACAACTACATGTTATTCGCAATCCTCCACGTCCACTACAATTGCATCTAGTAGGTGGTCAGCATCCAATGAGAGAGTCGTTCAGCTTGAGAGCACAATATAGATGTTGGCAACTCAGTTGCAACAGTCGATGAAGTACACAGCTCAGCTCCGTAATAAGATAGATGAGTTGAAGGATAGGGTAGCACCTCATCGCATCAATTAGAGCATTCGTCGTCTCCAAATTAATAGTGTACTTTTGATCATTTTATTAGAGATATGAAAACTTATTATATACAATTTAATGTTTTTATTATCAATTAAGATATTTTCAACTTTATATCATCAATCAAATTTATGTTTAAAAAATCAAATTTATACTATTACATTAATAGCTGTTTAAATTATGCAAAATAAAATTTATTGATGGTATTAACAGTACACTTTTTTAAAAAAAATTCTAATTCATTTACCGATAAACATATGAATATCCATCGCTAAAACTAGAACATTTACCGATGGAATAAACATTACCGTTGGTAATTACAGAAGGAACAACAAATTCCGTTGGTACGTTTGGAACAATTTCCCGCACGGTTTGCACAAAAGTATCGACGAAAACTGTCGGTAATCACAGACGGAGTAACCAACTACATGTCGTTGGTAATCACAAACAGAACAACTTTTGTCGGTATATTTGGAACAACTTCTCGCACAGTTTGCACAAAAAAACCGACGAAAAGACAGAAACCGTCGGTAATCACAGATAGAGTATCCAATCACATACCGTTAGTAATCACAGACAAAGTGCATACCGTCAGTAATCACAGACGAAATAACCAACGACTTATCGTTGGTAATTATAGACAGAATAATTGTCGGTAATTTTGTAACAATTTACCAACGGAAGTATTCCAACCATTGGTAAATATACCGATGGATACCAATTTTCCATTCGTAAATATACCGATGGTAAAAATATTCCGTCGGTAAATTTACCAACTATAAATTATTTTCCTTCGGTATTTATTAGCTACGATCGTTTCTACGATGATTTTGTTTGTCGGTAATGTCCGTTGCTAATCTTACATACCGACGGAAAGTCTACATTTTCTGTCGGTAAAGACTGTCGCAAAAGCCCATTTTTCTTGTAGTGAAGAGCATTTGACAGACTATCTACTTGCAGTTGTTTAAACATACATAAGACTAATTAATTATCCTCAAATATCCCATCACTTTTTCTCAAGGTCAGTAAGATGCATAACAAATTGATTTGCCATAATTATTTCCCTAATCTATATGATGAGCTTATGAATTAAGAGACAATTGGGAGTTTCAACTTGATTGTGAATATGATGGTTCCTCTCTCCAAATGATGTAGACACAACAAGCAAAAATGGTTTTAAATAATGTAGATTTTGTGCTCATGTAACCCTTGTAACAATAAGTCGCCATTCTTCCTTGTCATATAATGGAACTGGTATAAGGACACTTAAAAAACAAGTGTGGATTTGATTCTAGTTATATATTACAAAGGAAACCTATTGAATTGATGGTTAGATTTAATCTGTCCTTAGTAGGTAGCCTTCCCAGTATTGCAAGAGCTATTAAGGTAAATAGTGTGATCCTGTAGTTCACCTTTATCAATGAGCCTCTTAATCATTAGGGAATATGGTATTTGAAGATCCATATAAACTTTAATACAAACTCTAACATAACCAATGCATTCTAGCTTGGTGGTTTGTGAATCCAGGTATAGAGGTTTTCTAAGCATATTGGCTTGCCAAGTAACTCAAACTTTCCCTTGTCTAGCATTTTAGAGGAAGGTTATGGAAATTTATCCATACAAGTATATACATAATCTCATCCCTGTTCAACTTAATTCCAAGGTATCTTTTAAGGAGAAACAATGGTTTACTTGCAATATGATAAAGACTTTGTTCTAGAATATGACAGAGATTAGCATCTTTGGAGAATTTAAAAAATAAAAAATAAAAGTTAAAAGACAGGGATCTAATTATTTTAAAGGGATCGACCTCCAATAGGCTGAAGGCTTTGAATCGTATTCTGATTGTTTAAGAAAAATAGCCAAAGGCATTATATATATATATATATAGTCCTCAATTCATGGTCAACTAAGACCGAATTTCTATTAAAAAAAAGAAATTATAAAAAGGAAAAAAAAGTAATATTAGTCTCATTTTATAATTAGAAAAAAATACCAATTTCTACTATAATTAGGATTAACAAATAGTCTTATTTAAAGTAATTATAATCCTTAATATTTAAGTATTCTAAACTCTTATTATGACTCTATAGGAATAATACCAATTTCCTACTATTTCTACTAATAGAAGGAGCAATTTCATAAAAGAAAATACTAAACAATCTATCATTGTTTCATCCACTATAAAAGAAAGATTTGTAGCTTGTTTTGAGGCTACAATTCACGTCTTATAGTTACGGAATTTTATTTCATAAATTTGGGTTATGGACACCATTACTAAGTTATTGAAAATTTATTGTGATAATTCTACAATATTTTTCTTCTCCAAGAATGATAAGTACATTAGAGGTGCTAAACATATGAAGTTGAAATATTTTGTTGCAAAGGAGGAAGTTCAAAAATAAATAGTGTGTATTAAACATATTAAGATGGATCTTATGATTGTAAATCCCTTAACTAAAGGTCTACCGCTAAAGATATTTAAGGAATATGTTCAAAGAATAGATCTTGGTTATATTGACAATTGTTTTCTATAACTTTTTGACATTCTTGAGCTGAATAAAATTTTTTATTACTAATTTTCTTATTTATTATGATTAGTACATGTAGTTGTTATTAAATAAGAAATAACATTACCTATGAGACATGAATTTGGACCTCGAATATATTTATATATTATTTATGTTAACTGACTTAATAAATTATAGTGTTGTAGTATATAAAAGGAAGTATGTTATGATGAAATGTATGACCGTCATAACTTTCATTATTTGATTTATTGTATTAAAATAAATTATGACGATATTAAGAAACTTATTTATGCGAGCTCAGTGTTTACACTATTAAAATAAAATTTGAAATATTAATTTAAGTGAAATGTTAAAGTGTAGTTCGATTAATAATATTATTAATATAATTAAAAAATCATATATGGTTCATATTTCTTATTTAATAGAAAATAAATTTCAACCGTTTATTTTAATTACTTAACGGACATGGTAAATTAGTCATCTCGCTATTAATAAAGAAATCAATTTTAACTGTTAAAGTCAGCTCTAATCTTTCATACTATCCAATATAAGATATCACATTCTTTCCCACTCAAATCTCTAATGTGTAATACACAAGTGGAAATGTCAAATGGACTCTCTCTATGAGAGTGATTCGTCTTGTCTTGTGATAAGGATTTGTTTCATTCGTAAAGTGTTTTTTGTCGTGTTTCGTCGAGCTTCTTAATAATTATGGAGGCTGATCGCATGCCAGAGGATTTGGCCAGCCTTAACTTGGATGCACAAGAAGAGGAGGAGGTTGTTTTTGCTGAAGGAGAGGTTAGGGAGGAGGTAGAGGATGTTTCTCTTTGTGTTGTAGGGCATTTCTTAACTGAACGTCCGGTCAATTTCATTGCTATGAAACATACTCTTGCTGCTCTTATGAAACCATTAATGGGTATGTCTGTGAAGGAGATTAATGGAGAGTTGTATGTATTCCAGTTTTATCACCAAGTGGATATGAATCGGATCCTTGGAATGAGCCCCTGGTCTTTTAATAATCAGGCTTTGCTAATGGAAAAGCTTGGTGAATACCTACATCCACATGATGTCCCATTAAATCACATCTACCTGTGGGTTAAAGTGTTTGGATTAATGGTGGGTTTTAAGTCTGAACTTATGGCTCAACGGTTGGGGGATATGATTGGAAGTTTTGTTGAGGCAGACATTAACAATTTTGTGCAGTGATGGCATGAGTATTGGAGAATCCGTGTTCGTTTTGACATTCGCTCACCAATCAAGGAGTCAGTGCGTTTGAGGAACGAGAAATCTGATGGTTGGATAATAGTCAATTTTGTCTATGAACGTTTACCAACCTTTTGCTTTTTGTGCTGCTTGATTAGTTATGGGGAGAAGTTCTGTCCACTGTTAGTTCAGGCGAATGGTGCGGTTATTCCTAGGAGGTTTGGTCCACATCTCCGCGATGGAGGAAGAAGGAATATTAATCTTATTGGTTCGAAATGGCTGAGGGACGAGGTTGATTTTTTCGATGGCTTTTTCGACGATGGTAGTGAGAGAAGATTTGCGGAACAACATGCAAAAAGTGACCCCGAATTTTGTGAGAATTATGCGCAAAATGTGGGATGTAATCCCAAGGTTGTAGGAGTTGCTAAGGGTGGCGAGAAAGGGAAGAATAATTTGAGAGATTTTGGGGATAAGAATTCAACAGTTAGTGATCAATTAGAGGGGGAGGAAAGCAGGACATATTTTTTTTACTATATTGGACCCAAAAAGAAGAAGAACTGGGCCTGAAGATAGAGATGTTGAGGAGGCGGGTACTGTTCAACATATTGGCTGATGACCAGAATAACTCCAATAGCAAACATCCCATTGCTTCAAAAAAGGGAAGAAGGCGAGTACTGTTCAACAGGCTCGCCGAGCGCAATGAGTTATTTAAGCTGGAACTGTCGTGGACTGGGCCAACCACGAGCAGTACAAACTTTAAAACAACTAGTTTTGGAGTATCGGCCGAATTTTATTTTTTTAATTGAAACTTTATGTTTATCCTCTAAAATTGATGAAATAAAATGCCTTTTAAATTATGATGGTTTTTTGGCGGTTGATTATGTGGGCCACAGTGGTGGTATTGCAATGTTATGGAAACGTGTAGACTCTGCTAATTTAATTGGTTCTTCGATTCGTTTTATTGACATGGAGGTATGTTTATTGGGATTGGAGCCTTGGAGGCTTACTGGTCTCTATGGAGAACCTGATCGAAGTAGAAGAGTTGAATCATGGTCTGCCCTTGAACAATTGGCTATTGCTAGTGATCTCCCATGGGTATGTATAGGGGACTTTAATGATATTCTTTGTGCCTCCGAGAAGGTTGGTGGGCTTCCACAACCAAATTCCCTTATTTCAGGTTTTCGAGAAGCAGTTACCTCAGCTGGACTGGTTGATTTAGTTTGTGTTGGATACCAATTTACCTGGGATAATGGCAGGATGGGCAGAGATCATGTGGAAGCTAAACTTGATAGATGTTTGTCCTCTTTGATGTGGAAGCACAAATATAGTCAAGCAGTGGTCCATTCCATTGAGCTATCAACTTTAGATCATCTTCCGATCTTATTGCAACTTCGAATTTTTGTGCCAAAAAACCAAGTTCATATGTTTCGGTTTGAAAATGCTTGGACGATGGAACCGGAATGCAAACTGGTAGTGGAAGAATGTTGGCAGTCGTCGGGTACGAATGGTCTTATTGCTAAGCTTGAATTGTATGGGAAGGCTCATTGGCATTGGGGATGGGAGTTTCGAAATAAATTTAAGTCTGAGCTTACTGAATGTAGGAAAACAATCACTCGTCTCCGAGGACTAAGAGACAGAGCAGAAAGGCAACGTTTCTTAGAAGCTACTGCTAGACTCAGTTTGTTACTAAATCAACGGGAAGTTTACTGGAAGCAGCGGGCTAAGACGACGTGGCTCCGAGAAGGGGATCGGAATACTAAGTTTTTTCATGCTAAGGCTTCGGTGAGGAGACAGAAGAACTTGATTGCCCAACTTAAGGATGATAATGGAAATTGGTGTACATGGGATTCAGGACTGCCTTCGGTGATTACCGATTATTTTTCTACTTTGTATTCTTCTTAGGGTTGTGACTTGGAACCTGTGATGAATTATGTGCTGGAGGTGGTGTCGGAGGAGGAGAATGTAACTCTAAGGGTCTGTTTGGTTCAGAGGTTAATAATGGGATGGAATGGAACGTAACATATTTCCATTGTTTGGAAGGAAGTTTTATAATGGAATGGAATGGAATAGGATGGAAGCGGAGGGTTTTATGTTACGTTCTATTCCATCCTAAACAGTAAAAATAAGAAACTTCCGATTCAGAGGGTTTAGGATGGAACGTAAACTAATAAACATACACTACCTAATATACCCTCAACAATCTTTCATAATACCATTATTTATCCTTGCTAATAACAATAAACGCAATATTGGCGGGAACACAATATCCATTGTAGCAGGTGAAGAGAGTTGGCAAGGGACCAT
>JAOQMS010000001.1:5186794-5199405 GCA_027563885.1 Erythroxylum longipes | reverse complement strand
TCGGGACAGAAATTGGTGGGGACAGCAAGCAAACAGGTTGGAGATAGAATTTTTCTGTCCCTGTCTTCCGTCCCCGCTCATGAAGATAGCAACCAAACGTAGGGTATGGGTGCGGATAAATCCCCCGGGGTAGATGGTTTAAATCCAGGCTTTTTCCAACAGTTCTGGAATATTATTGGGAATGAGGTGTCAGAGTTCTGTATTTCGAATATTGGGAGAGGTACAATCCCAAGTCACCTTAATGATACACTGTTGATTTTGATTCTAAATAAAGCTCATCCGGAGACAATGATGGACTTTCGACCAATAGCACTTTGTCAAGTTCTATACAAGGTTATGTCGAAGATGTTGGCGAACAGGTTAAAACCTTTGCTGTCCCATATTATCTCACTAGAGCAGTGTGCTTTTGTCTTGGGTCGACATATACAGGACAATTCAGTGATTGCGTATGAAGTTCTTTATTCTATAAAAGGAAGAAAGCATGGTAATACTGGCATGGCAGCATCGAAAATTGACATAAGCAAGGCTTATGATAGACTTGATTGGCATTTCCTTGCGGAGATTATGGTTCAGTTGGGATTTTGTATGCCTTAGGTATGGTTGATTATGCGTTGTGTTTCAACTGTTAGTTATACGGTATCACAGCAAGGGAATTTCTTGGGTCCAATCTTGCCTTCGAGGGGTCTTCGTCAAGGGGCTCCTTTAAGTCCTTATCTATTTATCTTGTGTGCCGAGGCACTATCACGACTGATTAAGGCTCGTGTGGAATCGGGAGACCTTCATGGCTGTGAGGTTAGGAGAGGTGCGCCAATGATCTCTCATTTGTTCTTCACCGATGATAGTGTGTTGTTCTTTAAGGCGAGTATTAGAGAGGTGGGGATTGTTAAATCCATTTTAGCAACATATGAAAGAGCATCAGGGCAGGCAATTAACTTTGCAAAGTCTTTAATTTACTTCAGCCCCAATACGACATGTAGTGTGAAGGAGTCCATCTGTGGTATGTTAGGGGTTACTGAACATGCTGATCTTGGGCATTACTTGGGGCTGCCAACAACCATTGGGCGAAACAAGAGGGAGGTTTTCAGTTTTGTTAAGGATAAGGTGTGGAAGAGGTTGAGTTCTTGGAAGAACAGGCTCCTATCAAAGGCGGGCAAGGAAGTATTGATTAAAACGGTTCTTTAAGCCATTCCGAATTATGTAATGTCATTGTTTCTGTTACCGAAGGGCATTTGTGAGGAATTGGAGAAGGTCTTTGCAGATTTCTGGTGGGGAAGGAATGCTAGTGGGAAGGCCAATTTGCATTGGATGTCTTGGTAACGACTATGTCGTCATAAATCAAATGGAGGCCTGCAATTTAGGCAAGTCAGGGAATTCAACTTGGCCATGTTAGGCAGATTAGCGTGGAGGATCTTTACTCAGCCTAACTCGTTGATGGCACGGGCACTTAAGGCTCGGTCTTTTCTAGTACAGACTTCTTGTAGGCTCGTATGGGTTCCAATCCGAGTTATGTGTGGAGAGGAATTCTGGAAAGTCAGAAGGTGATACAAAGAGGTTTATGTTGGAGAATCGGAGATGGGAAGGAGGTTTCAATTTGGATGGATCCATGGATTCCAGATAAGGAGAACCAGTTTGTGACGACTCAGTTTCGAGTGGATTATAATGTGTTTTTTGTAAGTGATTTGATTATTGGAGGAAGGTGGAATAGTGAACTGGTTTGGTCTTGTTTTAATGAGAGGGATGTGCAACTTATTCTTTCCATTCCTTTGAGTTCCATGGATGAAGATAAGAGATTCTGGCTATGGGAAAAGAAAGGAAACTATACGGTAAAGTCAGCATACTGAAGCCTGCTCTATACTTCTGATAGGCCTGCTAGTAGGAATTTGAGTTCTATGTGGAAGGGGCTTTGGTGGCTTCCTCTATCGCCTCAGGTCAGAAACTTTATGTGGCGTGCAGCGAGCAATGTTCTGCCAACAAGAGAGTCGTTACTACAACGACGAGTAATGGTACCTAATATTTGTCCGCACTGTAACTTGGAGAGGGAGACTACTTTGCATCTTTTGGTTCAATGTTCTTATGCCCAGCAGGTTTGGAATTCATCTTTTCTTGGTTGGTATAAACCAAATGCTGAATCTTTTATTGATTGGTTGAGAGCTGTATTATTGTTGTTTAATGATACTGATGCATGTATGGCTATGTGGGTGTGTTGGGCAATTTGGAAGTCGAGGATCTCAATTATTTGGGAAAATAAATATCAGTCACCTATGCATACTTGGCACTTTGCATCTTGCACGCTAGGTGTTTAGCAAAATGCCCAGGAGAAGGGACAGGTTAGGCAAGGAGGGGATAGGAGTAAAAAGTGGCAGAGACCGAATATTGGGTAGGTTAGGCTAATGTTGATGCTTCAATAAATGTTGGAGGTTTTACTGGAATGGGATGTGTGGTTCGAGATGAGCTTGGTAACTTCTTGGCAGCAAAGAACCTATTAATTCAAGGGGTTTATGATCCACGGACTGCTGAAGCTTTGGCACTAAAGAGAAGCTGTGCAGTGGCTTGTTGACAAGGGCTTGCAACAAATTATTTTTGAGGTGGATTGCCAGGAAGTCTTCTTCTCAGTTTCGGATAACATGATTCAAGGTTTGAGTCCTTATGGGGCAGTTGTTGCAGATATATTACAATGTCATTATCAGTTTGCTTCATGCAATTGGAGTTTTGTTCCCAGGTCTGGTAACAGTGTAGCACATGATCTTGCACAGGCAACAAGATTTGCTGAGAATGTTGGGGAGTGGTTTGTTCAACCTCCCAATTTTGTATTAAGTTCATTACTAAGTGATATGAGTTAATAAAATATGACTTTTACTCAAAAAAAAAAATTAACCGCTAAAATTTCTCTCTCTTTATGACACGAACATATTTCGCATTTGGTACATCATATTATATTTTAACGACTTATGATAATTACTTTTTCAAGATCCAAAAGTTAGGAATGTAGAATTTGATTTAATGTCATAAATATTATGGTTTTACAGTTTCTACCAGAAAATATACGAAATCCAAGGCAAATATGACATGAGTTATATTGGAGAATGTACATTATACTCCCCGTCATTTGTAAGGAACTGTCCAGATAGGTTACCCATCACCGCAAATTGCATGTTCTCCGAGGGTTTCCAGTGACGTTTCCTTTGGTTTATAAACCAGTTGTTAATTTGTTTCTGATCAAGCCCCGTTGATTCAGCCAATGCTACTTTATCAGCTTCCTAGATGGTCAAGAATACAACAAAGGAAAAGAACTTAATCTTCCAAATTTTCAAGCATGGTGTCATATCTGATGCAATCTCAACCTCCACAAACATGGATGTTAACGAAAATAGAGGCACGCAGAATGCTTCCGACGCTTTTATGGGTATCATAATTTGAGATGGATAGAAGTAATAAAAGTAATCAGTTCCTTTTCAAGAGGTACTTCAAAAGGAAATCTTTACCTTCCATGTCATGAAAATGCTTTATGATAAATTCAGAAGCTCCGGTTAATATCATCAACTTAGTCCTACAGAAGCAATGGTACAGATTTTTGTAACATAATCTTTTACCAGGAAACATGTTTAGTCTCAGCCAATCTTCAATCCTTGGCCTCAACTTCTAACTTTTCATCTAATATACCATCTTTATTTATGAGAAACTAACAAAGCAACAGAAATCTCCTTACAATTCAAGACTAGTGGCGAAGCTTGATTAAGTGTGTGCCTGAACTTTCCAAAGGAGATACTTACAGCTGGGTATGGCCATTTATAGTGGATATTCCACCATTCAAGTAGGGTTTGCCTAGCTTCCTTAGGTAGCTTTCCCTTCTTTTTCTCCTTTGAGAATTCCAATTTCAGGGAACTAATGTGACTTCCAAACTTACGCAAAAGCTTGTCTTTGAGATCTTGGTCTTCCCCATTTGATTGACCTTCATGTACCGCAACTTCACCTCCACTTAATTCCTCGTCCGATGATATGGCACCCTCATCTGGTAAACATATAATCAACGTTAGCCTTTTTAACTCATACACATAAATCCACACAATCGCAAACCTAGAGTATTTGTTAATGAAAAAGTTAAATAAGCATTTACAGTGAAAAAGATAAGAAAAAAAGAGTATTACTACGTAACCATATAACAAAAGGAAATATGGTAGCTATAAAAGTACATACTTATAGCAGTTTTGGTGAATCCGTGCTATTTGATTAGTTCCTGAAGATATTGACCAAGTTAGGATCCTCAGAAGCGTGGTTTAGGTTTCAATTCACATCCTTACAACGTCAGAGCATAAAAAATAAAACTTCAAACACCACGCAGATAATTATACCGCAGCCAAATAAAGCTATGTTTCAATACCACCAGTTAACCACTTACTCTCAAATCAAAGTTAGTCAGAATGGACACTAAATATGAATGTTATTCTGGAAATTAACACACTACCGCATCCATTTTAACGGGCTGTCTCAAGATTATACAGCATGCCATTTGAAGCACAGTATATTAAACCATCATGCCACAATGAATAAGGTTGATAGACTTCACCGCCAAATCCTAGATATAGTATCAGAAAAGGAACCAAATTCTAACAGGGGAACAAGAACGCCGTTGGAATGACGTGTGACGGAGCTCAATGTGTAAACGTTTGCTTTTAGCTGTCTTCGGTCCGCCAAGAGAACTTGGGCACCTCGGTTATCAGAAAAGAAAAAAGATTTTCGTGACATCGATCATTGATAAATATTGATAATTATTAATATTATTTTTACAAAATAAAAATTATTTAATAATAATAATCACTAAATAACACCAAATAATGTTCATAATAATTAGCCTTCTTAAAAAACAAACTACCTACAAAATCTGTAACTTGTGACCTGTGCGGGCCTAGAGAAATCTAACTGGCAACGAGAGAGAGCCTGACCTAAGAAGAAAAGTGATGATGCATATAGCTCACACATGTTTTGAGCATGTCCTTAATAAGCTATTTGATTTTATTTCTAATTTTATCCTAATTTTGGTTTTTATTTGGAAAAACATGTTTGATTAATATATTCACTTTTTATCAACAATACATACGAAATAACTATTATAATAAAACATATTAACTACTTAATTTATTGGACAATTTTGTCATTTTCTATAAAGTTAAACAACAATTAATTATATTTTTCAGTTTTTCAATAACTTATCGGTTAAGTTACGTAATTTGATAAAGTAACCCAATAAATAATCTAAGTTAATGGGTCAAAGTCCAGGAAAAAAATAGATCCCGATCAGTGTGGGCCGGATCCATATTGGGCCTATGATGTGGAAGCTCGATACGGAAGTTATATGTAAAGGTTAAGGTCTCTTGCAGTTGCTCATATTATTCGTAAACATACGGATTCTTTGACCCCTTAAGAGCGTTTACATTTTGAGAAAACTGTAGAAAAACGTTAACCATGTGTCGGTGAACAATTCTCGTGAAGGTCCCGAAAGATTGAAGCTCGTTTTGGCCACAGAAACTGCTTCGAAAGTCAAGAAGGAATTGAAATCAAGTATTTCATATTTCCTTCGTTTTTAAACCTTTCATGAACGATCCGGGACACGTAATAAGGTCTATGTTACATGCTACATGTGGTATCAGAGCGATTACGTGATCAAGTTGCCGAAAACAAAGGTTTTTTGGGTTTCATCTATTATGATTTCATTAGTTTTTGATTTGTTTTTTAATTTTTTTTATGTATATGATTACGTGAAAGTGGTATACATGACATTAGCTATGAAAAACAAGTTGAAAATGGGCTAGAAAGTGTGAAAATAGGCTCTGGGATCTCCAGAAGGAGGGCGATTGCACGTCAAATGCATGCACCACATGCGCCTGACAATGCTACAGTAACTGCCCGAGGGCGGTTTAGTTCGAGCGTGTGTTGCACTCACCAACCGCGTCCTCCCACGTGGCTCCACTAGGTGACGGTTACTTGCGTCACACGCAGCCTATTCTCCCACGGGCGAGGGATGGGTCGGTACGTGCACCGGCCATATATCCCGACATGTGGACGATGAGGATGGGGACATGTGGTGGCACATGCATTTGCATGCGCCATATAGTACAGGAGCGTCTGCGCGTGGCGGCGTGCTGCGCATGCTCTACAAGCGACAAATGCATCTGAGACACGCGTAAGTGTACTGCACGCGCGTCCACTGCCATGCCTGGGTCTGACATTGAACTGACATTAGCACACAGTAAAAAAAGGAAAATTTTTAGAATTCTCGTAAGGTTGTCCTGAGTCCTTTTGGGCCAATTTCTGGGCTGAGAAAATTTTTAAGTGATTTTTCAATTTTTTTGGATTTATTATGTTGGTAATTGGATTCCAGAAAAAAAAAAGTTTTAAAGAAATGAATCTTCTTGCTCCAAACTGCACATAAGGGAGGCACTTAAGGTTTCGTGTCTTATGTGATAGGTTTGGTATTTAAGAAAGCACAATAGTCACTCTTATTGAAAATTTCTAAAATAAAAGTCTCAAATAAAGTTTAAAGACAATGTTTTCAGTTCCAATATGTGATTATTTGACTGTGCATTTGGTTTTTTGCATTTATTGTTACTTTTCACATACAGTATGCTCATATAAAATGCAATGATAACATAAAGATGTATCCCTTCTGTTTGTGGATTTTTTAGGGAACTGATGAGGATGTAGTCCCCAAAGTGACCTTTCAAGTCAGTATTTTGGATTGTTCTGGTCACATATTGGGGGATGTCTCTGGTCTTATGTTTGGTTATTCTGTCCAAAGGTGTTAGCCTTACATAGGGTTTTGATATTTACATAAAGGCATTAGATGGAGGAAAGTCGTTGCTTAAAAGATCTATTTACCCAAAGGTGGTAATGTCATGAGAGTTGATGGTTTGTATTCTGATTGCTATGTGGAGGTCTAATTACATATATTATGCATTTAGCCCAAAGATGTTTCATAATATATGTGATTAGATTCTCGGTATAGATACTACTTTAATGCTTTAAGTATCGTTGTTATTCTGCATTTATATTGATCTTTACGTTGTTTTTTTTTCTGTTTTACTATCACCTTTTTGTAAACAACAATGCTGTCACGAGTGAGACATTGACTGGTTTCAATTTCAAGAAGTGGAAGAAGGATGTTGAGTTTGCCGTGGAGATGGTCAACATCAACATGGCGATACATATAGAAAGATTTTCTCCACTCACTAATATTAGCGCAGAAGCTGATAAGGCGGCTATGGCAATCTACGAACGATCAAATAGAATGTGTTATTTGACCATTAAGAGATCGATCCCAGATCTACTTCGTGGATTTGCAGACAGTATCATAACAAAGGAGTTTATGGACAGTATTTTTCAAAGGTACAAGATGTCTTTTTATGCAGAGAAGAACACCTTGATTAAAGAGTTATTCTCCACAAGGTGAAAAGGAGAAGGAGGCGTCAGAGAGTACATCATCAATCGAAGGCACTTAATATACCGATTCCTGACACACTCATAATGCATCTGATACTTAATACTCTCTCACAAGAGTTTAAGATATTGGCTACATCATACATCTCTCATGATGAGACCTGGGACATTAATACCCTGATTTCTCGGTGTGCTGCAGTTGAAGAGAAGCTTAAGAGTTCTCCCCACACAACCCTGTATGCAGCTTCCAAAGGCAAAGGGAAGGCAAAGCCCTAACAGTCTAAGGATAAGGGTAAGAAACTCAAACCCTCTTCACAAATTCAGACTAGACAATTTAACATTGTCAAGGGCCCAAATGACATGAAGAGTATAAGGTGCTTCTTCTATAAGAAGGAGCATAGAAAAGCTGATTGTCCAAAATACAAACTTTGGAAGGTTAAACAGAAACTATCAGGTAACTCTTCGGTCTAGATGATTTATGAATCCAACTTTGCTCTAACTACATTAAGTTATTGGTGGCTAGATAGTTGAGCTTCTAATCATGTTGTTTACACAATGCAAGAGTTTAAATCCAAGAGAAGGTCCACAAAAGGAGAGGAAAAGTTAATGGTCGGCAACAATGAAGACATAGACGTTTTGTATGTAGGAGATGTAAGTTTGAACCTCGATACGGGGTTTGTACTGATTTCATGAGACACTTTTTATATATCGTCTTTTAGACAGAATCTGATCTCTGTATCAATTTTAGATAAAGACGATTATTCCCGCTATGGTTATGTGTTCTTACTTAAAGAAAAGTCTGAAGTTCTTGATAAGTTCAAGACCTTTAAGATTGAGGTTAAGAGCTAGTTGGAAAAATCAATAAAGACAATCATCTATAAACGTTAGAAAGTATCTAACATTGCTTAACGTGACTGTATAGGGACTACTAACCTCTGTATGTATGAAGTCCAATAAACTAGAAGCATAAGTTAACCCCTTTTTCTTTATCTTGGTCAACTTACCTTTATAACAATCAACACATGTTTCCAAATCACTAAAATTCAAAGTTATGAGAATGTTATCCTTTATCAATCTCTCAACTCTCTCCCTGGAAATGTGGCCAAGGCGTTTATAACACATGTACGATGTTTCCTTTATGAAAGCTCTCTTTCGAGTAACAGGTTCACAATATAAGAAGAGACATACTTGATGTGGTTATAGCTAAGTTGGATTTATAAATCATGTAAGTTGAGGAGTTACCTGTAGTTCCTGTTTAACCTTCCAATGTTTCTATTTCGGGAATCAACTTTCCTATGCTCCTTCTTCTTACAGAAGAAGCACCTCATACTCTTCATATCATGTGGGCCCTTAGCAATACTAAATTGTCCAGTCTAAATCTGTGGAGAGGGTTTGAGTTTCTTACCCTTACCCTTAAACTATTGGGGCTTCGCTTTCCCCTTGCCTTTGGCGACTGCATATAGGGCTGTATGAGGACAACTCTTAAGCTTTTCTTCAACTGCAATACACCGAAAAATCAAGGCACTGATGTCCCAAGCCTCATCATAAGAGATATATGACATCGCCAACATCTCAAACTCTCATAGGAGAGTATTAAATGCCTGATGCACTATGAATATGTCAGGAATGGGTATATCAAGTGCCTTCAGTTTACTTTAAAGGTAAAACATCCTGATGATGTACTTTCTAATGCCTTCTCCTTTTTGCACCTCACGGAGGATAACTTTTTAATCAAGGTGTTCTGCTTCGCATAGAAAGACACCTTGTACCTCTGGAAAATACTGTTCATAAACTCCTTCACTATGACAGTGTCCAGTAATTCATTAAGCAGATGATCCAGGATCAACCTCTTAATGGTTAAATAACACATCCTATTTGATCGCTCTCAAATTGTCATAGTTGCCTTATTAGTTTTTGAGCTAATATTAGTGAGTGGAGAAGGTCTCTCTATATGCATCGTCATGTTGGTATCGGTCATCTCCAGGGCAAATTCAACATCCTTCTTCCAAGATCTAACAAGAGAGGAGAATATTATGGCAGACATGAGATTGCAGAACAAGAAAAGGGTCTGTATGCCAGATATTTGGAATCAATTGGAATAGTGAGTCAGTGCACTATGTCTGGTAGTCTTGAGCAAAATGACATGGCTGAAAGGTGCAATCGCAATCCTAAAGAACATAATGAGGTTAATGCAGAGCAAGACTAACCTATCCAAATAACTTTGGGGCGAAGCCATCAAGATGACATTGTATATCTTCAATAAAGTCCTAAGTAAGTCAATACTTAAGACATCTTTTTAACTCTAGGTTGGTAGGAAACCAAGCCTTGCACACATTTGTGTGTGGGGCTGCCCTGTTAAGGTATAGTTATATAATCCTTATGAGGGCAAATTGTAATCACGTTCTACTCGTTGCTATCTAGTAAGATATCCTAACTACTCTAAGGATTACAGATTTTATTGTAAAGAAGGAGGGGCTAGAATAGTGGAATCATAGACGATTAAGTTTCTAGAATATAATGTCTATGATGAGGGTGATCCTCACACTCTCTAAGAGATAGCAGGACGGATACTACGATTATTTCGTATCCATCCCTCATACAGTCAAGTCCAGTGGATGAAGGTCCGAGTACCATGCCTATGCAGGAACAGAATCCTATACCTATTCAGGTAGAGGTTCTTAGGGTACAAGAACCTGTACAGTTACGCAGATCTACCAGAGAAAGGCGACATGCTATCTCATCAGATTACATGGTCTATTTAAGTGAATAAGACTATGATATAGGACATGTTATGAATTCAGTTATTTTTACAAAAATCATTTTTAGGCCCCATGCAAACTTGTAAGATGCGATGAAAAATAAGATGCAATCTATGAGGCATAATAAGGTATAAGAGCTAGTTCATTTCTTTCAATATTGCAGGCCTGTCAATTGCAAATGGTTATTTAAGACCAAGAAAGGCACACAGGGTCAAATTGAGCGATTTAAGATGCGATTGGTTGCTAAAGGATTCACTCAGAGAGGAGTTGACTTCAATGTTACCTTCTCTCCTGTATCCTCAGATGATGCATTTAAAGTGATTATGACAATAGTAGCTCATTATGATATGGAGCTACATCAGATGAATGTTAAAACTACTTTCCTGAATGGTGACCTTTATGAGGAAGTTTATATACAGCAACCTGAAGGATTTAAGAATCAAGGTGACAAAGTTTGTAAGTTGACTAAATGAATATACAGTCTGAAATAGGCTTCCAAACAATGGTAACTAAAGTTTGATGAGGTTTTAACCTCATTCGATTTTATGGAAAACAAAGTTAAAAGATGCTTATATTATAAAGTCAAAGGGAGCAAAGTTATCTTCCTATTACTGTACATAGATGATATCTTGCTCGCGTCAAATGATTTGACCATATTGTATAGGGAGAAGTAACTTTTGGCCAAACACTTTGACATGAAGGATTTAGTTGAAGCATCTTTTGCCCTACGTATATGATTCACCAGAACAGATTTCAACACCTATTAAACCTCTCACAAAGAGCTTACATGAGTGAGTGCTACAAAGGTTTAATATGACTAACAGTAGACCTGTTGTAGCACCTAACGCTTATTATGAGAAATTATCTTTGGCACAAGATCCAAAGAATGAAGTTGAGAGAAAGACTATAAGGAATGTTTCGTATTCTAGTGTGGTTAGTAGCCTGATGTATGCTCATGTGTGTACTGGACCGAACATTGCATTTGTTATTGTATTGCTGGGTTGATATCCGACTAACTCAGGTGTAAACCATTGGAATCTAATTAAGCGAATGTTGAGATACCTAAAGGGTTTCAAGGATTATAAGTTGACATACAAAAAAGTCAATGATTTAAACCTCACAAGGTATACAGACTCCGATTTTGTTATATGTTCAGATGATAGTAAATCCACTTCAGGGTACATTTTTATGTTAATAGATGTGCAGTATCATGAAAGAGTGTCAAGCAGATACTGGTAACTTCCTCGACCATGCATGCATAATTTGTTGCATGTCATGGAGCTGCTACACAGGCGGTTTATCTTATAAACTTAATTTTTGAGTTGTCTATGGTAGATTCGATAGCTAGACATATTTGGTTGTTCTGTGATAATTTTGCTGCAATGTTGTTCAGTACCAATAATAAGAATATCATAGGATCCAAGCATTTATAAGTTAAACATTTAACCATAAAAGAGTTGATTCAGAAATGTGGCGTCAAAATGAAGCAAATCAGGATTGAGAAAATGTTAGGCAATACATTGACTAAAGGACTTTGCCTATTAGTATTTGTTAAACATGCATTCAATATAGGTGTGTTAAGTTTATCAAACAGTAGTAGTTAGGGATCATTGTATTTGCTACTTAAATATTTGTACATTTTAATGTATTATGACGTTATGATTATTTATTAATATAGATGATCATCTTTTTTATCCTCAATAATAACTGTTCTTATGTACAATCATAATACATATAAAAGTCTTAAGATTTATGTTAATCTTAGGCATTTTAAAGGTTATTGGATATATATAAAGATTGATCTTAAGCCTATGTCATTTAGACACATACAGTTTAGTACGGATATTCATAAATTTGACATAACATAGGAGAATATAAGGGTTAATCTCGTAAAAATTTTCTAATGTAGTTTAGCATTCACTTAGACAACATAGGCTTGGTTTGGGGGAGCAATGACGGATAATAACCTGCTGAAATCAACTTACTGAAATGATAAGTGCTTATTCTCAATAAATACTTATAAGTTTGGGATTGCTGTTTTAGTAACTACTAAAACATGAAAATAGGTATTTGGCAAGTACAGTTGCGGTTGCTAAAAAAAGATAAAATGACTAAAAAGCTAATTAATTTAATAAACTATTAATTGTTATATAAATAATTAAAAAATATATTATTAGTCGTATCAATTTAAAATTATAAATAATAAAATATTAAATAAAAATAAGAAAATAAAAATAAAAATAAATTTAGTAAATAAAATATTTCATAAAAAATATATTATTTATCATATAAATTTAAAATTATAAATAATAAAATATTAAATATTAAATATAAATATAAATATAAATAAATTTAGTAAATAAAATATTTCATAAAAATATATTATTAGTCATATAAATTCAAATTATAAATAAGAAAATA
>JAOQMS010000001.1:5165790-5186694 GCA_027563885.1 Erythroxylum longipes | reverse complement strand
AAAATATTTCATAAAAATATATTATTAGTCATATAAATTCAAATTATAAATAAGAAAATATTAAATTAAAATAAGAATATAAATAAAATAAATTTAGGAAGTAAAATATTTCATAAAAATATATAAATTCAAATTATAAATATTAAAATATTAAATTAAAATAAGAAAATATAAATTAAATAAATTAAATATTTCATAAAAATATATTATTAGTCATATAAATTTAAATTATAAATATTAAATTATTAGATTAAAATAAGAAAAATATAAATAAAATAAATTTAGTAAATAACATATTTCAACTTACTTAGATATTATTGGTTTCTATTAGTTGAGAATATAATGGAAAATAATAATTATCAGAAGGTTATTAAAGGAAAATGAAATTTCTACCGCAGAAGCACTTTCTTACTGCAATCCTCTTTTTACTTATCGATTTTTACAGTGGCACCGCACTTTCCTCCAATCTCTGGTTGTTCACCCACAGATCCAAACATGTGACTGCGTTTGGAAACTGTGATGGATAAGTACTTATCCTCACGGCACCGCATATTCAAACGCAACCATAAAAGTTTTCTCTAATGTTGTTTAATATTTCATGAGAGAAAACAAGTTTTTTCTAATGTTGTTTAGCATTTGGTGAGAGAAACAGATTTCTTTGCTACAATTTATCGTAAAATTGAAGAAATCAGCACCTACAAACGAAGATAATACATATTAAATCATACAAGTATCATCATAGTTTGCTAGACTCTATTTTCTCATTCATATTAATAAGACATTAGATATTCGTGATTATATTAGACTTGTGTCACACATGACACATGTCATATTTTTCGATATGGAAAGTCTTGTAGGACGAAATGTGGAACTTTCATTATCTTTGGACCAAATGTTTTCTAATTTTTAAATTTGGTACCAATACAATAGTGTGACTTAACCTTGTTTTTAAATTATTTTTAAACTTGAGTCAAAACAACAATTAATAATTATTCAAGGGGAAAATGTTGGACAATTTAATCATTTCCCATAAAATTGGACAACAATTAATTGTATTTTTCGATTTTTCAATAACTTATCTGTTATGTATTTGATCCAACTAAAGATAATAAAGTGACTCAATAAATGATATAAGTTAATGAGTCAAAATCTAGGAGAAAAATAGACCCTAATTAGTGTGGACCATATCTATATCAAGTCTGTGATAAAGAAGCCCAATATGGAAGCTATATATAAATGTTAAAGTTTACTGCAATTGCTTGTATTATTTGTAAGAATACAGATTCTCTGACCCGTTAAGAACGCTTATGTTTTGAGAAAACTATAAAAAGACGTTAACTATGCATCGGTGAACAATTCCCATAAAAGTCTCAAAAGATTGGAGCTCATTTTGGCCACGAAAACTACTTCGAAAGTCGAAATGAAACTGAAATCAGGAATTCAGCATTTTCTTCATTTTTAACCCTTTTATAAATGATTCTAGATATGTAATAAAATCTTTGTTATATGTTATATAATTTTGTTTTAATTAATAATTATTTCATCATAAAATAATAACTAAATAAATAAGCAAATTAACAAATTATATATAATTAATTATTTAATTCTAAAAATGTTTTAAATTCATAAAATCTTTGTCACTAAGTAAGCAATAACTCCAAGTTCGACTCAGTCTCCTGGGATGGACATCTACAAAAGTACGACAGGACCCACCCTAAGTCCAGAAAGAAACAAACAAATGACAGTGGACATGATAGCCACTAAGCAGTGGGAAGCAAAAGGTGGGAAAGTCTAGGAAGAGATTGCATTGAAGCATCGACATCATCAATGCTATCTATCTATAAGCAAAATGCTGGTGGATTCGGAACGAAATCCGCGGGAGTCCCATGTGGGAGTCCGACCACCCGCTCTACCCGGGCAAAAAAGCGCCATTAAATCGTCCATTAGCCTCACCGACGTGTATAATCAATAGCCCCACAATCCATAGTCCATACCTGTTCTCAGATTATGCATAAATACCTCTCTCTCTCTTACATAAATAAGCTAAACCCCCAAGTCCCAACTCTCGCTGTCTCTGCTCAAAGCTGGTAATATTCATGCGAAACGATTACAGGCATGCCAATCTCTATTACATTGTTAAGCACAAAATAAAGATCGTGGAGCCCTTATATCTTCTTAGTAAATTTCACCGCCCCATCCAAATCGTTTACATCGCTAAATATCATATTGCAACCAACTGAAACAAATCAAAACCGTACACCTTGTGGACTAGTCAAAGTACGATAGCACGTCGAGAGATGTGTTTACTATTGAACACTCTGGGGTAAGTCTAAAGATATAATCTTTGGTGCCTGGACATCTTTTATTATAAAAATATTATTTTAATGAAATAAAGTTCTTTATTTAGTAATACTCACTAATAACTTTTACAAACACAGAGAAACAAATAAAAACAATGAACTCAGGCATTATCTACTAACTACACAAGGCATGTAAAAATGGGCTAAGGCATATCATTATATACTCAAACAGTACAGATAGTTCAAAACAAAGAGCTACTACTTCCTTATAAGTAGGTTTCTTCGTCAGACTTTACTATTGTCGAACTAGCTTCTTCATTTTAATTGCATTAGGCAGGAACGCATGCATTATCAAACATCAGACCGCAGCTTGGTCAAAATATGCTGCACATATACATGTATATGCTCAACCGGAAAATGGATAAGAATTCCTGACCACATAAACCACATAAACACACGAAAGAAAAGCATTCCAAAAATATCAAACAACAAAATGCAAACAAGAGCAAGTGAATATTTGCTAGTCAGCTGGTGCATTACCATGTTGGCATGTCCAGGAATCTTGCCTTTTCTTTTTCGGAATGTTATTAAGAACTTAGTTGTACAAAGGAAGATTAGGAAGAATCCTCCAAAGCAGAAGAGTTCACAAAGAAACACGAGGCTGATAAAAAAAGACGAGAACATCGCTCAAAACTCAAAAGGTGGCTTGTACTTCCAAAAAAAAAAAACAATAATAGTTGCCAGCGACTCAACTAGATAAGCGTGATCAAAACTAACTTTACTGCCCATAATTATTTAAGAAGAAGTAACGACATTTGATTCAGATATGTAAATGGAAAAGGATGCTCTACGATGCTAGTGCAAGGGAAAAATCTGCAGCGTTTTAATTTAAAGCTATTAAAATAGAAAAATATGTCAATAATTAGAGCAATTTGTTATACTACTCTCTTGCCACCGCAGAAATGACCACTTGGTTATACAGCCTTTAAAGCCATCGATCGATGTTCAAATTCAATAAACTAAAGAAACGGACTTCAAGGAACAAGACAGCAGTGGTACATCATCAACAGGCCTACAATCCACCATTTCTAATATTATACAAATAGAATGCTCATTCATATAAAAGAATCCCTCTTCCCCTCTGAACATATGCATGTGAGTTTTATCATTATATATATTTATGAATATATGCTGGATCCTAGTGATCTTTTCTATTCTGAAACTTCCGACAAGATAAAGCCATTACGATTTACAGGCAGTATCACTTCAGAGACAGAAAACAGTCAGCCCTTAGACAAGTCCCAAAGTTCACTTTTTACATCCCATCATACACAGATCTGGCCTATGCTATCGGAACTTGCAATTCTTACAAGAACGAATCAGCATCAATACCAGTCATTAATATGCAGTTACAACTTACAAGTGGGCAAGCTTGTTTATTTTACACGAATTAGAGAAATAGTTGGAGGCAGAACTTAAAACACTAAATCCAGAAGATATTGATAACCAACAAATGTCATTAACTGATAAATTTGAAAAAAAAAACATAAATAGTTTTCTCTTTTCTGGTATCAAGAAAAAGGAATTGTAAAGAATTAAACTGTTCTAACAATTTCATTTCAGGAAGGAGACTTAAATCTGAGGCTAAATCTGAGGCAATACCAAGGGGAACGATCAGAATATATGTATATGAAGAGAGAGTGTACAAGGTTGTAATCTATTGCGACCTTGTAATTTAATCTTCAACTAACCCCAACTCGATTTAAGCTCGAAAATTTTTTAAAAAATCAAATCAAACCGTTAAATCTAGACTAAACTAAAAAGTTTGACGGAAAAAAAAAAAAGAAAAAACAAGCCTACTCATGAAGAAAATAAACAACTCAGTTCATTAATAATCCTATTTATTAACATATCTTTTGATAATCGATCATATTTATTAATGCAATTCTATATTTATTCATGGTTTTTCATCCTTAGGTGACTCTAATGTTATATTAGTCGATTACCTATATGGAAAGGGCTTCAAATCTTCCTAATGTCGAGTGGTTATTTCTTCTGATTAATTACACAAAATATATGCCTTAATAAAATTAAGCTTTAATTAGTAACTCTACGGTATAATGCAATATGGCTCTCTAATTTCCAAATGTTTGATTCAAGTACGAAAATAAGATGATTGAGATTTATCAGTAGTATACAGCTTTGAAACTTTAGCAATAGTCAGCTTTTGCAGACGCAAATGCGTGTGTATAAATTAGCTATGCAGTATTTATGTAACCAGTGATTCTGAAACAAGGCAAAGAGATGGCATTAACTGGTTATGTGAAGGAAAGAATGGATCCACTTGATTTCCCAATAATTATCTTTTCAGTTACACATGAAAATTGAATTAGTAGGAGAGAAGATATTTGAGACTAGGAAAAAGATCAACATTACCAGCAAAAGAGCAAAAATGTAATTTACCCTAACAAGTTAATCTTTTGAAAAGTCTACTAAACTTGTGCAGCCTATTAAAAATCGAATTATTAGTCTATTACATCACTTAACAACTGAAACGTCAAATTCAGAATCTTTTAAACACAAAAGTTTGGACTTTCACGCCTCACGACCATCTGACACATACAAAACGAGAGAAATGATTCAAAATAAAGAACAGCATCAAAGAAAAATTTTAGGGTAAATTACAAGTAAATTGAATCGCACCATCTTTGATCAAACAGGAGAGGAAAAGGTCCAAATTTGTTACGAAGTCCACCATAGCAGAACCCATGACCTTTTGAGATTACCATTCTTTTTCATGTAATCATGAAGAGATGTGCAGAACCAAACATATAAGAGCTAAAGCAGTTCTCAAATCGTGTTCCAGTGAAATCTATGGTGGTAGCTGAACTACTGGTCATAAGACAAGAATCCCTTCCAATGTCTAGGGTTTTTGTAGTCAGTTTCTTGAACTATGTCAAATCTATATTATTTTATTCTTAATGTCATCATTTATAAGTAATCTCCTCTAAGAAGAAAAAAGAAAATCAAAAGCATAAGTGGCAGGCGTGGAGACGAAAATGGAGCAAATTGTCCGCCGGTCTTAGAGATTATAAATGGAAGTGTTATAGGGTTCTGTTAAAGCAAGCAACACCCCTAAGGCACATACATAGAGGAGAGAAACATATGTATAGGCGCAGAAATCAGTAGACGTCAAAAGAAAAAGAAGGCATTAAAATATATTATTATTCAGGCTGAAGAGAAAGAGACTGACCAGAGAGGGTTCCGATACAGACACTTGTGCAGAGACTCCGCAACTGCATTTCGATCTCCTTCAAGAAGGTGGTGGCTTCGGTGAAAGGCCTCTCGAGATCAGACTTGTACTTGACCAACACATCACAGTAAGTTTTCTACAGAAAAGGCGAAACGCATGCTTTGGATAAGAAAATTCACAAATTAAAGAAGAATTCAAAATCCAAGCACAAGTTCGTTTAGAGAGAGAGAGAGAGAGAGAGAGAAAACCATGAACTCGTCGAGCTCTGGATCAGCTCCCAAGTATGAAGATACAGCTTCTGGTTTGCACATTCGTGGCCGGATTTCATCTAACAAACACGCTATCGCCGGTGGCGCTCCCACCTTCAAGAGAATCAAGACAACCAAAAAGGGAAATCTCGTTTAAGTCGCTAAATATGAACTGAAAAGCTGAAGACAAAAAAAGAAAATCAACAACAGCTAGGATTTTCCTCGAGCAACAAGAAGCCAACATTGACTTGTTCATGTAAGAAAATAATTCAACACTAGTCCTCCCGAATTGTTGACTCTTGCAACGAACAAGTATAGACAATCAATCTAAAGTTTCTAGACTTCTCTCGCATTAGTCAAAAGCCAAAACGCAGTTTGTTAGGAAAACTATTTTATCTTCCACAAAAGGTCTTCGGATGCTGAAGACGAAGAAGTAACAAGTCAGTAGCCCAAAAACGAAATGGAAAAAAATGTACACAGAACAAACACTTTATGAAGTTTCTTTGTATGTTTAGCTAATTATCGAATAAATGATGATCATTTGAGTACTTGCTTGCCAAACAGCTGTTTTAGTAGTCGTAACGAAGCAATTATAATTTTGATTTAAGGGTCAAATCAAACATATGAGAACTAAAAATGACCCCAAGTTTCGGTTTTTCAATATGTTCCATTGTTTTGGGCGTAATAGCTGTCTTGATTAAACGGTTTTCACCTTTTGGCAATCGATGTACGCATCAAGCAAACGAGGATAACAAGGATGAGAAGCGATTTTGGCCTTGATCAACGAGGACGAGTTTTTCGGCGTGATATCAGAAGCTTCCTCGGAGGAAATCAACTCGTCGGATCCGAAACTTGGAATCCGATGATCGAGGAAGCTATGGTAGTCCGGAGGAAGAAGCATGCTCTGAAGCGGCGACATCAAGGGCTTGTCGGAGAACTCCGCCGGTGACGATTGTAGGCCAAACAGCCCATCCATAAATTGCCTCTTCTCTTAACACAATCAAACAAACGATTGGTGCGATTATGAAGATAGTGGTCTTAAGTAAGCAAACAGAGAGTTGCGTAGGATTTTCTATAAATGGAGTGGAGTGGAGTGGAGTGGAGTGGGAGTGGGAAGGGGAGTGGTCTTGGATACTCTGATTGTTTTGGTTTACAAAACAAAACAGAGAAAAGCATTTTAGGTAATGTGAATCTTGTGGTTGTGGAGTTGGATTCGCAATGAATGATATTGTGCATGCAACTTTTTACTAACATGGCATGGGTTTCCAATTCTTTAATTTTAAATATAAAAACTATGTTCTTATATATCTTCCCCCACAAATTAAACAGATCGATGTATAGAAACTGTTGATTTCCATTAGTTCTCATGGCTAATCAAGGGGTTGAGTAGGCCATATAGACTTAACCAGTGCTGGTTCGGCATCAATTCTATTTTTATTATAAATTTTATTTTTGTTTCTTAATTATTTCTATTTTCTTACTTAAAAACCAATTTATTAATATTAATGATACAATTTTATTATTAAAAATAATGAATTATAAATAAAAGTTGAAGATGTATTAATGACGAAAGTAAATTTTATTTTAATCTCTTATGTAATATTTGTTAATAGATTTTAAAATTTTTATAGACTATGTTTATTTATTAAAATAAATTTTAAGATAAATTTTATTACAAATAATTAAAGGTAATCTTTAAAATTATTTTCATTAATAACTAGAATTTTAAATTTTAATAATAAAAATATATAATAAAATAAAATAAATTGAAATGTTAAATTCATAGCGTTTATCTATAATTAAATAATATTTATTTAGTTAATAGTACAATCACATTATAGAAAAATAAAAATTGAAACTAGTTTTCACAAAATTATTAAAAACAAAAAGACCGAAACCAAAGCCAAAATAAAAAATCATAAACCTAGTCAAACAAAAATTTTACTAAATTTGAAAATGGATATATAAAATTAAAGACAAAAATGAAACCAAATAGGTTTAAGAAAAAAGAAAATTATTTTCAGACTAAACATTAAGGATTATAATTTTGATTATTTTATAGAATTTGAGAAATTATTAAATATTAATTACTGCACAAATTATGTATATGATGAGCACTTAATTGGTCCTTGATAGACTAGGTTATGGTGTTTAGAAGTCTTTGGTTCTTGTACAATAACTTTTAAAAGATCCTTAGATTCATCACCATCCAAAGATCATAAATTGTGTTGCTGAGTGCTGAGTGCTGAGTGTAAGGACTATCTAATCCCCATCTTTCATACTATGATTCTTACAACACCAATTAATAAGAGCTTACCAATTCAATATAGGAATAATTCTAGTGCACAATCCTTTGATTGTGCTCCAAATATTAGAAGTATAATTGCATTCAAAGAAGAGATGCTCTATGATTTTTGGTGTCTGATTACAAAGTATACAAACATCAAGTAAATTTAAGAATATTTTTACCTTGTCTAAGGTGCTTAATCTCCCCTTAATAGCAAGCCACAATGTGAAGGAGTCCTTAAGACTTGCCTGATGAAACTAGACCAAGCTATGCCAAGGGATTTTGGGAACCTGATCTCTTCAAATTTTCCTACAAAAGTAATTAGTAAAATGTAATGTATGGTGTCTATTCCATCTTATATGGTCATCCTAACTTAGAAAGATAGAGAACCAAGTTACTTGAATATACAAAATTGGATATCAACATTCTATATGTGGATAATGCTTCGTTTATAGTATCATTACTAGCAACTATACCTCAAAGAGAAAATGGCTCATTAACTTCACTTAAAGGGCTTAGAGTGGACAATGTCGAAATATATTGAATTTCCATTGCAAATCATATATGTGAATTCTAATTTAAACTTTTATCTAAGCTTGAGGATGTGAGTCCCTATCTAAGATGTATTATGCTTTAGTCTTAAAGAACAGAAACCTCAGTTTCTTATATACTACACAAGAATCCACTTCACCTGTAGGAAATTTTTATCATTAATTATCCTTCAAATTCTTTTAAGCATTTACATTTGGTTTATGACTTTTGTTGGCAAAAAGTCAAGTTATCCTTCATTCTTGATTGGACAAAGTTCACCATACCTGACTTTAGCTAATGAATTACTATTAAAAGTTACTAATGACATATCAATATCTTTTATGCTAAAAAGTCACCAAGACTATAAAAATCTAATTTCTATTCAGAAGCCATAAAACCAAACAATCTTAAAAGTAAAGCAAAAAATATAGCATATTACTTCGATTTTGTGGATGATTAATTATAGACTCCTCATGTTTCTTAAATTTTTTAAAACAAATGAGAATTACTGAGGAACATACACCATCTCAAATTGTACCTAGTGTTATAATAGGCTCCCTAATTCATATCACTGAAAGCTAAAGAAAATGTTGTAATGAAGACTAATCCTTGAGATGATGAACCTAAGAGAGAGAATTATACGACAAACTGCAGCAAAGTGTAGATGTCTTAAGGAGTACATAAACAGACTAATTTGTTGAAAGGTGAAAGAAATATTTTGGCTTGTAATAATTTGGCAAACTATAATTGAGATAGAGTGGAAAAAAATTTCTTAAACCATGCTTGGAGTGCTTGTTTTAACCTATATAGGGGATGTTTCAACTTACACTCCTTTTATTGTAAATGAGGAAAATTACTATTAAAGGGGTCATATATAAGCATTTTCTTTTAAATAATTATGTAAAAGGACTTTTTTATGGCCATATAATAGAAAGGCTAACGCTGTGAGGCTTTAGTGTCAAGAACTACATAAATTATAATCATTTTAGCTACCAGAGAAAATGTTTCCTCATAATCCACCTATATTCCTAACAATTACCAAATTTAACCAACTTGACTTTATAATGATCAAGACTACAGTTAGGTTAAAGTTTGAATAAGTAAATATATTTTTAACTAATTGATGTAACTTTAAGTGGATATAGAACAATATCCCACATTTGATTATCTTAAAGAGCTTAAGGTTCTTCTCTTATAATATTTTGTTAATATTTGTACTTGATGAAATCAATATAAAAAGTTAAATCGAAATATAAGATAAAACAACAGTATATGAAGTATGGTAAGAGTATAACTAACTTGAAGGATGAGAGACCTAAGTAGAGAATCGAAGAGCCTACTGTACAGGTTATCCATCCGAAGAATCAAAAGTAAACGAAAATCCCAAATAAAAAAGGGCAGTATTACTAGTTATGGTACATGAGTAAGACTTAATGGATGTTGATCAATATATAAAGTTTCATAGCAACAGCGGTGAGTATACATGATGACTTTTCAATAGTAGGCAACAAAATTTGATTTTTGAAGAAAATAACATTATGTGCCAAATATAGTTTCATTCAAAGCCATGCATACATAGTGCTCTGTGGTTTAGGTTGTATTCCATATAGACACATTAACATAATTAAGTAGAAAGTTTATTTCATTTATAATATGAAAAACAAAAAAAGCAAACATAAACAAAGATAAAAAAAATGATGATAAGGCCTAGGTTTACCATAAAGTTGAGTGTAGAAAAAATTAAAATTAAATGCTTGTAAAGGTAATCCATTAATAAGATAAATTATGGTAAAAAGTTTCTTAACTTAAAAATGAGATGGATTAATTGATTTAAGTAATAAAGTGATAGAGACTTCAAGAAGAATTCAAATTTTTCATTCTTTTGTACTATTTTTTGTGGCTTATAAGTGATATAATACCTTTATAAGCCACAAAAATCATGAAAGTCTATAAACATATATTCCTGCATGAGTCAGATAGAAGAATAAATAAGCCAATTTGTATTTTTATTGAACCATGATATAAACAAGTATTGGTAAGAAAAGTAGATACACATTTCATATGACTGGATACCATAAAATATAAAAGCCATGAATTAAACAAAGTGGACTTTGTACCTTTAAGCATGATAAAAGAGAAGGGTGAGATGATCACTTACTATACCTTCTCTTGAGTGAAAGTAGGTTATTCCATATTTGATGAGCTTTTGGTTACCTAGGAACTAAGGAAGTAAAGTCATTCATAGTTATAAAGGTAGTAGCTTTGTAATTTTGAGGCTAAATTGCACAATCTTTTTATAATATATCTAGATTTCTTGCAATTGTTGTAAAATTCCTTAATACAGCTTGAAGCAATATGACCGTAATTTTTGTAATTAAAATACTACACTTTAGTCATATTCTTGTTTCTTTTGTTTCCTTTAGTCATAAAATCCACAAAGTTTTCTTATTATTTTTTATCAATATTAGCTTATACGTGAAACATTTGTTATCTTTACGTAGTAATCCATTAAAGCACTCAATGAGATTAGGAGTGGTTGATGATTCATCAAATCAAACTGAGCATTCTTAAATTCTAGCCTTATTTTTGTCAAAAACTAATCATGTTTGCTTGTTTCATAATTAGCCAATACATTAGCTAGAGAAATTTGAGATACATTACCATAAATTTGATCAAAACATTAAGTCCATAATATTTGAAAACTAGCATAATCTTACACTCTAACTAAAATCAACAATCTTACACTCTAATTTAAATTGTCTAGCTGAATTAGTTTGTGTATACATCTTCTTTAAATATTTCCATATCACTTTAGTGGTCTTATAGATGTAAGTTAAGCATAAAATAATAATTAAAAAACCATGTAACATCAACCTTATGATTTTAACCTTCATTTATCCAATTGAATCGCATTGGTAGGAGTTAGATTGGTTCCATTTATATATCCCCACAACTCTTTTTTCATGACATATAATTGGAATTAAAATTCTTAGGATGAGTAATTCTTACCTATAACTTCACATATAATTATGAATGGCTACTATTTACATTGAGTACGCAGTATAAACTAAAGAATAACTACCTATTAATGTTTCTTAAAAGTCTAAGTTAGTCTCTACCATTATTGATAGTACCACGTTATACCTTATGTTTTTAAAATAATATCGATAGCACCTTAAATCCTAATTAAGTTAAGCTTTTGTTGCTTTTAATATATGAGTTATACATTTAGCCTATGTCATGTCATAATTAGGAAATTTGGATTTACTAAGCACTAATGTGTTTTTAAAAATGATTTCTTTAAAAACTTGTTAATGGCATAATTTTCACCTTATCGCTTCATAAAAGGTGTAAATAAGCCCTTACCATTTGTTACCATTTTCACGATGCAATGAGAATTATTTCAGTAACGCTAGGGTGTAAAGTAATACCAGAGATAACAATAAGGACTTAACTTTTTGTGTAATATTATAGTGCAAATCATAACTTTAACCACCAAAATATGACCAGATATGTAAGTATTAAAAAAAATCATGTCAAACCACAACCTAAGTACCATAATAAAAATTCTAAAAGTAGGATAATTGAAATTACTAAGATAGAACCTTATAATAACTTTGATACATATAGGTAAATGGAATTTGATGTCCATTTCACTTTTACTCTCTTTTATACATAGACAAATTTGTAGTAATTTAGAGCATATTTACGACTCTTTACAATAACAAAAAGATGAAATGAATGTCTACCTAAAGATAGTAACAATATTTAAAATAAGGACTGAATATAACATAATTATGTTAGTAATGAAATACGGAGCTTCATTGATGCATTCCCACCCAGGATTAAACTCTATAGAACCCACGAGCAAGATTGAGATATTACTAAGAAAGCTAAATCATATTTAAAGAATATTGACTCATTTTAAAGAATATTGACTCATTGATTATAACGAATCAAGAACTAAGTTCATACAATAGTTTATACATATATATATAATGAAAGAATTCCTTGATACGTTATGAATTTTAATGAAGAATATGGGATAAAAGCACTCACAAGTCTTAGAATATAAAAAGTAAAAAACTATTTAAAACACTTCTTAAATAACACAACATTAAGGTTTCAATAGGGACATAGCTGTGTCACAAATTGTGTTCAATGCTGGAATTTTTAAGCCAAAGGATTCAAGTTTTGGCTTACTTGTATATGAAATTGTGTCTTTAATATCGAATTCCTAATGACAACATGACTTAGGACACATCTATATCTGAGGTCATGTTTAGCTTGCTATTATCTTCTTATGTCTAAAGATGGATATAGGCTACAATATAGTCACATATGAGGCTATATTTAGACAAAGATGAATCTTATATGTCCAAATCTTCTCCAACCTTAACTTGGATTATGTTAACTAGTGCTTGGTCTTCCTTTGGATTTAATAAGCCTTCAAAAATAGTTTTTGGTGAGATCTTTGAAACTTAATATGCATATATATCTTAAATCAACTCATTCAAAGCCCTTTTAAACCCTTTCACTCCTAGCTATTGTAGTTGATCCATTAGGCATATGCAATAGATCCTTTTCTTAGCTAGTTGCACTAAAATCATTCCCTAATCCTTAGAAAAATTTGGCCTCGAATTATCCCTTAAATTATAAGGATAAATATAAATAATATTAAAATTAACAGGATAAAGATCAATAATATTAAAATTAACACTAACATTATACTTATAAGCAGTATTAGCTTGTAAATGTTATCATTGACCCTATCAATGAATCAAAATTGATCATCCTCTCTTAGTTGCAACTTAGATCACCTTTATAATAGAAATTTTTCTTTCCTCACTTCTAGCCAAACCTAATCACTTGGTCGAAAGATAACATATTTTTAATCTTTTTTAGCCTTGATAGTATATTGCTTATTCTTGTTTTCTATTTGACGTTTTACATATTCATGAATTTAGTTCATTATCTCAATATTGTTATTTCAATCTAAACTATCCTTTTCATTAATAGGTAAAGCTAATAAATTCAAAAGAGTTAATGAGTTAAAATCATAAGTAATCTCAAATGGTGAATGATTAGTAGATGAATGCACACTCATTTTATATGCAAACTTAACAAATAGTAAACAATTTTACTAATAATTTAAGTTCCTCTAAATTATAATACAAAGTAAAGTATTTACAGTTATATTCAATACTTCAATTTATTTATCATTTTGAGGGTGAATAGTAGTAGAACTAATAACTTTATTCTTAAATTACCTTCTAAAACTTTTCAAAAGTAAATAAGGAACTTAGTATTATAGTCACTTAATATACTCTTAAGAACCCCATGTAATTAAATTACTTCCATAAAGAATAAATCAGGAATATAGATTGCATCAATAATTTTTTTATAAAGAATAAAATGTGTCATCTTAGAAAACATGTCAACTACAACAACTATAAATTCGTCACCCCTCATTAACTTTGCTAGTCTTAATATAAACTTTATAGGTATGTCTACTTATGATTCACTAGGTGCATGTAAAGGTGTATACAATCCATATGGTAGAACTTTATATTTAGACTTTTTTATAAGTAATGCACTTACCATATACGCTCTTTACATATTGTATCATATTAGGCTAATAAAAATACTTATATAGCATGTATAATGTCTTTCAAACATTAAATCACCCATAAAATCCTTACTATGCACGTCATATGCGAATAACTCATATATAGAATAATTAGGCACATTTAGTGTATTAACTCAAGATAAATATCCATGATGCCTATAAAACTTACCAAATATCGTTTTTTTACATGCCAAATAAATATTACCAAAATCATTGTCACTAGTATATAATTCCTTCACATACTCAAATCCTAACAACTTTGCATTCAAGGAAGTAAGAAGAGCATACCTCTTAGATAAGGCTTCAATAATCACACTCTCCTTTCCTTGTTTATACTTAACAACATATAGAAAGGTCTCAATGAATTCCATCCATCTATCATGACATTTCTTTAACTTACCTTGCCCTTTTAGATGCTTCAATGATTCATAGTCAATATGTATATCAAACTCTTTGGGCTATAGTTAATGTTAAACACATTGAATGATATCATCAATATATAAAGCTTTTTATTATAAGTTGGATGGTTTAAAGCTACCCCATTGAGTCTCTCATTAAAGTAGATTATTGGCCTTTTATTTTTGTATAAAAAAACTTTAATACTTATTCCTAAAGCACCACTTTCACTGTCAAAAGTCATAAAGTCAAATAATGCTAAAAAAGTTGCTAAACATAACCTTTATTTATTAATATTGAATGTGTGCTCTTATTCATTGCCCCAATAAAAGCCTAAAAACTTCTTAACAATTTCAATAAATGTTATAATAACTATACTAAATTCCTTACTAAGCCTTCGATAAAGAAATTAGTTGAACCATGTAACTTCTTACCTTATTTATTGATTTAGGTCTTAACTATGCATTAATTGCTTTCGTCTTTTTCTTATCTACCTCAATACCTTTTGCACTAATAACATAACCAAGAAACACATTATTTTTCATGTAAAAAATACACTTTTCAAGATTAGTATATAATTGTTCTTTGTTTTAATATACCAGGCACACATCTCAAGCAATAAATATGCTCTTCTAAATTGTTATTATATAATAGAATGTTATCAGAATAGATAACTGCAAATCTGGCTATATATACATACAACATATTATTCATCAATCTTATAAGAAGTGTTAGGTGCATTAGTAAGACCAAATAGTGTAAATAACCAATTATAAAAGATATATTTAGTTTTAAAATTATTTTTCTATTTATTACCTAATCTATCCTAATATGATGGCAATTATTTTTCAAATTATTTTTTAAATAAGAAACATTCAATTTGTCAAGCATATCATCTAAACTATGAATGGAATGCTATATTTTACTATTATGTTACAAACAACTCTAAAATCAACATACATTTACCGAGTACCATTCTTCTTTGGCATTAAAGTATTAAGACTACACAAGGACTTATACTTACTCTCAAGTACCCTTTATCCATTAACTCCTCTACATGCCTTTAAAGCTCCTTTACTTCAAGATTGCTCATATAAGGGGGTTTGTTATGTATTATAACCTCTAAGAAAAAAATCAATTTGATGTTTAATCCTTGTAATGGTGGTAATCTATTACAAACATCATTACTTAACATATTAGTATACTCTTGTAGCAAAGAAACAAAAACACTAAAAGGAGATATGTTAAGTTCATCAGTATTGAAGCAAACCTCTTTTATTAAAAAAAGAGTAAAATTATAGGCTTGTTAGTATATAAACATTAATTTTTTATTTTTATCACTATTAACTCCTTTTCTTTTGAGTCCTCACTCCCACTCTCTTTTTTCTGCTTTCTCTTTTTTTTCTTCGTTCCCTCTTTTCAATTTCAATTGTTGCTCATAAACCTATTTAGGCATTAAAAATACAAGAGTAACTAGCTTGTTATCCTTCACAAAAGTATACCTATTTTTGAAACTATTATGCATAAATTTTCTATCATATTGCCATGGTTTTCCCAATAAAATATATCCATCTTACATATGTACTATGTCTTACAATACCTTATCTTTATCTATCCCAATAAAAAATGAAAGCAATACTTATGTGTTTACTTTACTATCCTCAGATTCATTAAGCCACTAAAGTTTGTATGGTTTTTGATCTTTCATACTAGGCAAACTTATCTCTTCTGTAAGCATAGTATTAGATCGATGAGAATACTACCTATCTTGTTATTGATATGGCTTCTAGCATAAAAATTTGTTTTCCTATTGTTATTCTAACTCATGCTCCTTATGATAATCCTCTATACTTTTTGAACCTTAGGAAAGACTTTGCAATTTCTAATAGAAATCTTTATAATAATGACTAGGCACAAATCTTTTCCTCATAAAAACTTTTAATTCATCCTAAGTCTGTATTGGTAAGCTCATGATTCTTTCTCCTATGAGTTAGCAATTAATATCACCAAATAATGTAATAACTCAAAAGACTCTACCATAACTAGCTTTACTTTCTTCTTCTCAGAGCAGTCATCAAAATAAAAAATCAATTCCATCTTTTTTTCCTACTCCAAATAGTCTTTGGCCTAAATTTTCTCCCTTTAGTCTTAGATGCTAGGTCAAATCTCGTCAGCACTTAATTCATCATTGTTATTATTAACTTCTATTAGGAATGCTTAATCATAACTAATATATCTCCCTAATTAGGTACTTGAGGTTTAACAATTTTATATCATTACTTCTCATATATTTCTTTCATATCATTATACATCTTGTTTTCCTCTTAAATTATTATTGCATAGCTTTCATAAAGTATTTCTTTTTCTTTTCATCCTTTGGTTTTGAATTACTTCTAAAAGGTATGTCTAAAATCAACAAGAGAAAGTTAATAAAAAGAAGTTCTTACACACTTTCTTACATGTATACTCTTAAAAGATATCAAACTACTTATGTTTTACTCTTCGATGGACTTTTCTTAATGATAATCTCACATTTGCTTACCTTTTACCACTATTTGCCTCCTGAATTTCTTTAAAGAACTAAACAAACTTAGTCAAATATTTCAACCTTGTAAACATTCAAAACCCAATAACTAATGGTCAATAGAAGAAAAAATTCATGGTTTATACAAGAAGTAAAGGAATTAAATAAAACTAGAGATGATTCAAACGGATAAATTTTCTAATAATTAAGGCTTTTGTAAATTTCAGCTACTAGAAAAACTAGAATTGAATAAACAATTGAAAAACTTTGAAACAATTATTTATGAAATAGTATATGCATAACTTTTTTTTAATCGTAACCATTTAAATTTGATCAAATAAGAATATAATCCTTATGTTTAGAATAGTCTGGTATAAAAGGTAGTAAAAAAGGAATGGCATAAACAAGAAACCTTAACATAAGAAGAAGACTACATAATCAAATTTTGATTAAAACATTACAAACAAGAAGAAGATTAAATATAAAAATAAGGAGTCGTAAGGAAAACAAATTTTAGACAAAGAAATAGAAAAGAATTTATTCAAAATCAAGTAAAAGGATAATCAAATCTAATTTACAATCAAACTTTGATACTAATTGATGCAAACTCACAAATAATATTGAGATCTTACAAAGAAAGCTAAATTAGATTTATAGGGAGCTAACCAATTGATTATCAACAGTCAAGAACCAAGAACTTAGTTTACATAGTGTTTTCAACGCTACAAAAAAAAAGAATTCCTTGATAATTTGTGAGGATAAATGAAGAATAAGAGATTAAAGTACTCACGACTCTCAAGACCTAATTCTCAAAGGCAACATTGGCTTGACATACACCCATTTGTAAGGTCATGTTTAACTTCCTCTTTATTTTCTCACATCTAAAGACAGACACATGCTTCAAGATAGCAAGTTTGAGTCTGTATTTAGCCAAAGATAAATCTTATGCGCCTGATTGTTACCCCAACCTTAGTTTGGATTATGTTAACTAGTACTTGACTTCCTTTGGATCCGGTAAGTTTCACAAAATAATAATTTTTAATGTGATATTTGAAGATTGATTTGCATATATGTCTTGAATTAACTAATTTTCAATTTTTTTAACTCTCTTACTTCCATCTTTCGTAATTGGTCTCTGTTAGACATTGGCTTAATTTTTCTGCTTTACTAGTTGCACTCACATTATTCACTTAAGATAGGAGCATATACCAATTAAATAAGCTAATCATAGAACAAAAATCACAGTTCCTTTAATCCAAGTGTAGACAGATCAAATTCCTTGAGAAATCATTATTGCTCAACGAGTTTAATGCTACGGCAAAAGTTGTTGAATCCAAAAAACGATTTGGAAGAAGACATATAAGGCCCTCAAAAACAAAAATAACGTATTCCAGATTAACGTCGTGCTTGAAATCTCATCTAGGAATAAGAATCGAAGCTAATTTGGTAGAGAAAGTTTGCGTTTATAGTGCCACAGAAAAGTCAAATATGCTCAGACATGCTTTGGGACGAGGAAACTAACTTCAAATTTACCATGTAAGTAAATTAGAAAAGAAAAAAACTAATAAGTAGAGATGTGGTGATGACAAATCACTGTGTTAATTCTTACGTAATGTTTAATTATAATTATAATTAACAAAGTGACAGAGTATTTATACACAAGTTAATCGTAACCTAGTTCAGGACAAAATAAGAAAGGATCTAGCACTTCCACTTGCCAAAAAAGACGTCCAAAACGAGCAAGGGATTAACTTTATTTTTTCAGTTTCATCTTACCAGCCAAAACCTGATCCTTAGCAGCAGAATTTGCCTAGTTTTGCAGATGCCAAATGGATAGAGAATATCATGGTCATAAAGATACTTTACGCAAATTATTAAAAATTTTAGATTTAAGAAATATTTTCTTTCTATCGACCATATTCCCCGGTGACCCTACCTATGGAATTGGAAATGCTTCTCTATCAATGCTTGCTGTTAATTCCTTTACACGAACTATTTGAACATCTACATTTCTCAAACCAGCATGTATAAGTCATTAGGAAAATCATATAACGATATTTGAATTCATTCTACGATTTTCACTTTGAGGGTTGATGATTAATTATAAAATCAAAGGTTGATTTATTAAAAATCAAAGGTTAAGTAGACAACGAAGAATCCAGCTAATTGGGAGATTTTCACATGAGCTTAGTGAATAAACATACCTTTAAGCCTTGATACTATACTCCAATTCAAAGCTTTAAAATATTAAATTTATAAGTCATTTTCACTTAAATATTTCTCACTAATTTCGTTTCTTTTTAATTTAAAATTGTCACTTATATTAGAAATCCCAACAATTACTGTGTCAGCCCTCAACTTATATTACTGAATTATATTATTCAGTAGTAAAACCATAAAATCGTAACATTGGTTTGTAAATATCGATAGTTGAAATTTTACTTTAAACATGAAATTCACAAGAAATATATTCTTGATAATATGTAAAGATTTGCACCAAAATTTTATCCTTTAGCGTAATTTTTTAGAAAGAAACTATGAACATTAAAAACACTTACGTATGTACATCACAGGTAAATAATATAATTATAAATAAGTACTCAGAATTGCAACGATTCAAGAAAAAAATAAACTAGAAATGCACGAAAGATGAACAAAAACATGGGATGGCAGTTGTCACGTGTCTATTACCCTCTCCCCAAAAGATGCACCTGGTTGGGTGTGCAGCGCTTACGCTTATAAGCCAGGACCTTTCCCATTGCCTATCCGATGTGGGACATGACATTCTCCCCCACCCAATTCTGTGACGCCCTCATCACAGGTGGGACCCCCTGCCTACCCCACCCTAAAGGGTGCTTAGCGAGACATCGGAGTCGGGAATAGGTTGGCTCTGATACTACTTGTCACATGTCCATTACCCTCTTCTTAAAAGATGCACCTGGTAGGGTGTGCAGCGCCTACGCTTATAAGCCAGGACCTTTCTCATTGCCTATCTAATGTGGGACATGACAGCAGTACAGTAGGACCATGCCCGACATGATTCTTTGTATTTTTGTTTCGTAGGTTCGACACAATACATTCATCAGTTTATTAGGAGACTCGAATTAGCTACCCGAACACCCATCTGATATCAGCGACAACAAGTGGCATCATCACAAATGTTTTCGTTATGACCGTTGATCTTCAAATAGGGTACAGTTGTGGACTCCACTCTTGGATTGCCGGACCCACTAGATACTTAAAATTAGTGAAAATTTTAAGAAGCTTTTGGTCTTATTTATGTATTTCATTATTTATTTTTATATCACAATTTTACGACAGAGGATCCCATCCCTGATAATGTGGGCCGACTTCATATCAAAAACGCGTTTTAAAGCATCATTTTGGTCTAACCCAAAATTGTAATGTTGGTAAAATTTCTATATAGAGTTCCTTCCTAAAATTTGTTGTAAACAAATGCATAGTTGGCAAGTATAACATTATAATATACAAATGCATGTTTGGCACGTATAACTTCTGGGGTCTTCTTTCTAAACCAGCATTTAAAGCTTGTTGAACCTCATAAATGAAAACGGACTGGGTGGATCGGAAATTAAGGATGACTGTTGATACAAAGGTCACCTTGGGACTCGAACTTTCACCGAATTCTATCGCCAACTCCCTCTGTACGGCAGTCTCACTTATTCCGCTTAAGCAAGACTCAGCCCTCAACAAACTCTCAAAGTGTTTCGCTCGC
>JAOQMS010000001.1:5101050-5116263 GCA_027563885.1 Erythroxylum longipes | reverse complement strand
GTGAACACAGCAGCTTAGCGGTTGAGATTGTGCTTCCAGATTACCTCAAACCTGCAGGGAACCACGTCAAGGTGATTAGCCAGTGCCTAATGACAAGAGTAAATGATTTATAATTGATACTTTAAAACAAAATTTTCAAATTTCAATTTACTCTGATCAGAGATTCTTAAAATCATTACTAATCAAGAACAGCAGAACATTCTTCCTAATTACTTTAAGACAACGAATTCTTTATTGATTTACTTAACTACCTCCATATAGTTCATACTATATTCAATAACTACCGAATTGAACTACTCTAAGACTAAAACATAAGTAGCATCAAAACATAGTAATTCCTACATGAGATAACTTTAGCAATCTCAAGTCTAAGGATCAATTATACAACCACCATAATAAGATAATCCACAGACACACAAGTAATGTTCCATTTGGGATTCTCATAATCTAGTCAGTTCAGTAAACTTATTCTCTAATAAGCACCCACATGTTTGTTTAAGTGTCTCTACACTTTAGTCTATGAGATCAATTACTTTCTTCATAAGAAAGAAACAAACATGTGCTAGTCTAATCATTCCATCAATACCCCATCTTGATGAAACTATGGCTAGGAACGTTTTAGAAATAATATAACAAATGCAATTTGAATCTCATAATTATAATCACATTATAATTTCTAATTGCATAACAATTATTCCATGAATTTTAGTTTTATGATTAATAATTAAATAATCAATAAATACACAAAGATAAAGAATGCCTTTTTATTGAATAATAAAATATACAACCAACATAAATTGGCTGCAAGGGCATACACCAACAATATTTTCATTGGGTATGAGTACGAGTGAATAGTGTCAAGAGATGAGTGATATCAGCTCATTAAAATCTTGGGTAAAACTATTATGTCACAGGTAAAAGTTGATTAAGCTGGATAAGAGCCCCGCAGACGTAGGCCATGTGTATTGAACTGCATTACCAAATTATGGTTGTTGATTTGTTCATTTTGTGTTTAATTTTTTGTTCCCTTTTTTTTTTGCAAAATTGACAGTTGTTAACATAATTGTTTTGTATTAAGTAACTAACAGAATCAGTTTGAAGCAATCGAGGCAAAACAAGATTTTTACAAAATCACAATCTTTAGGACTTTCATACTCATTTTATGATAATCTAATATAAGTTGAACTTTTAAATTCTAGTTATCTTATCTTATTGGTCTAATTTCTTATTTAAGTTTTAAAATATTGATTCAAAACTTACTAAACTTAATAAGAAACAATTTATTAGAAAGTTTAGATATAATATAATATGTACGTCAACTACCGCCACCCGATTTCAATAAGAAAAATAGAAACTCCACGTCTCAGCTTGAGGAGCTACAAACTTCTAAACTCAAGACTACATCCAATTCCATATCAATGGATGATCAAATGTAACTTTGTATTGATATGTAAGGAATCTAGCAACTCTTACTCGGGTAGAAGGACATGAATTTATTCGAATGATTTCTCTACTCATGTTATTTTTAGCAATATGCCTATATCTGGTTTATAGGATACGAATTTACTAAATTGATTTCTTTCCAAACTCATGTCGTATGCCTATATCTGGCACTTAGTTAAAGCATATCTTTTGTAGATAAAATTTTTATTCGTTTTTTAGATAAATACATCCTTACTCAAACATTTATTATTTTATTTTAATTCAAAGCACAATAAATTAGGTTAACATACTAATCTTTGAATAAAAATTTAACAGAAAACGAATTAATGAATACGCAAATGAATTTTATTATCAAACTAATAAAAACTGAAATTTCAAGAGTTAAAAATTTATTATGTTAACAAGAAACTATCAAGGGTCCTATTATTTTTGCAACTCAACTATACTAACTTTACAAATTTTAGTACTTAATTATGAAAAGAGACCCTCGACATGTTTTGTCAATAGATAAAAATTTTCAGTATTCTCATCGTTAAAAAAACGGTATTTTTCACTCTTGTTCACGTACACGATTTGCCGACGGATGAAACAAGTGGATCTCTCAAGGAGCCGACCCCTTCGTTAGAGGACAACCGCAGCACTAAGAAAAAATCTTTCGGACAAAAGGTGAGGGTGAAGAATACCCTATCCCAAGATCTTTTCGGGACACTCTTCTATAGAAGAACATCCAGGAGGAAAGCATTCAAATTAACGATGAGCCAGATACAGAGTTAACGGATGAGGACGTGATAATTAACAATGAAGGACTTATTCCCTCCATTCAGTTCCCCGCAAAAATACAAGGAATGCTGGAAAAGCCGTAGAAAAAGCCATTATTGTGAAGTTACTAGATCGCCAGATTGGTTGTTTGGCACTATGCTCCAAACTGTATGCTCTATGGAAAACCGTGGGAAATTTTAAGATCATCGATCTTGCAAATGAGTTCTGTCTAATCAAGTTTGACAGAGACATCGATTTGCAGTACGTATTAACGGGAGACCCTTGGACCATCTTTGGGCATTATCTTACCATTCAGTCATGGACGCCGGAGTTTAGGGGGCAGGAGCAAGTCTTTCGAGTGTTATTGCATAGGTACGGTTACCTGGGATCCCACTTAAGTATTATCATAAAGGAGTTCTTCGAACGGTTGGAATGTTACTTGGACATGTCATAAAGATAGATTACTCTACCGAGAATGCATTCAGGGGAAAATATGTGAGAATGGTCGTTGAAATTGATCTCAGTAAGCCTTTAATGTCATAAATTATGGTAGATGACATTTGTATGCAGGTGGAGTATGAAGGTTTGCCAACCATATGTTAATTTTACGTGTGGTAAATATAGGCATGTGTCCATTGTTTGCACAGAGACTGCGCATCAGGGGGAGGCACATTGCAATCTGCAAAAGGAAAATACTGAGATTAATAGGGCCAATGTTAGGGAAGAACGGCAGACAGGGATGGCCGAACTGGTAAAGCTGAGTTATAGCCCTTGGATGATTGCTTCGAAAAAGGGACGCAGATGGTCACGAACAACTTCGGACAGCCAAGGGATGTCGTCTAAGAATGCAAATGATGATAGAAGCCACAGGTCCCGTTTTAAGGTGATTGCAAATCCTGACAATGAGATTCGGGAGGAACCTTTGGATGGAAACCAACTACAAGCCTCTACTAGTCGGCGTTAGCAAAAGTTTACTACACCACAAAAGCAATCTTTTGCCCCTAAAGATAATCCTAGAATAAACCACCCGCAAACTACTCATGAAACCCTTCCGCATGAAAATCCCATCATACAATTTAACCCTGGCCCACCAAAAGTTTCGTCACAGGCTATCCCAAATCTAGGTAAAAAAACCCAGATAATACAAACCTGAACACAAAAGCCAAAACCATTTTAAATCCCCGTAAACACTCTGTGGTCGTTTTATCAAACTTGACACGACAATCTGAGCTCTCCACGCGCCCTGCAGTTGATCAACTAGGCTCTAGTAAAAATCATAATACTGACCTAGTCACTGTTTTACGGCATGATGTTAATATAGACAATCTCCCTCCAGATCAACACCCTCCATGTCGGAGGCCTTATTTGGAATAAAGAGTTTCAGAACGTGGGGATATCGATGACGAGGAAATGGTTGAAGAAAAGGGATCCGTCGGTAACCTGGATGATGGTAAAATACCATATATGGAGGCTGCGAACGACAGTAAGGAGACTCTAGATATGGAGTCATAAATTCTATTTATTACGGAGTTTAGTTGTAGTGGAATTGCCAAGGGTGGCATCCTCTAATTTTCTAAGGACTCTTTGCCATATTTGTAAAATGTATCTGATGGCTCCGAAGAAATGACGATGATGTGATGTTGAAGGAATAAGAAATTATCTAAACTGTAATTAGCAGTTAGTTAGTTATTGACAGTTATTCTGCATAAAGTTGTAGTCGTGAACGTACGTAATATACAAGTGATCAAAAATTCTCTAATCTATAGAGTATCTCAATATCTCTCAAATACTCTCTTTTTTTCTTTCTGTTAAGCTTGCTTTAATCTTTTTCTTTTTAAATAATTCATCAGTTCCCACTGAAACTGATTAAAATAAACCTCATGTTTGATGGATAACAACTACAATTGGTATCAGAGCTTTTCTTTTCTTAAGGACCTGTGAGTGTGTGATTGTGTGAGGAGCTTTCTTGAAGATCCAACGTTGGCGATTATTCTTGGAGTGCTGTGATTTAGAGAAGTTCATCAGAGATGGCTGAGAACTTATCTCAAGGCCTTCAGCCTCCAGTGTTTAATGATGAAGGATACGCAGTCTGGGCAATCAAAATGGAAGTATATATGCAAGGACAGGATCTTTGAGAACCTGTTAAAGATGACTACACCGTTGAGGTTCCTGCAGAGGATGTGACAATATCTCAACTGAGGTGGTTGAGGTAGAGGATCACCAAGAAAGCTCGAGCCTGATCTTGCTTGTATGATCAAGCATTAGCTCCCTCCATCTTTACAAGAATTATGAAGATGGATTCAACAAAGAAAATCTGGGATTTTTTGAAGGAAGAATACCAGGGAGATGAAAGAGTTAAGCATATGAAAGTGCTCAACTTTATGAGAGAGTATGATAGACTACAGATGAAAGATGGTGAGTCTGTCAAAGTGCATGTGGAAAAATTGTGCTAACTAGCTGATCAGATCAGATTTCTTGATGTTGAATTTAAAGATGAAAGAGTTGTATAGAAGTTGCTGATCTCGGATCCAAAGAAGTATGAAGCAACTATTGCTTCTCTAGAAAATTCCAAGGACATGTCCAATATTAAGCTAGCTGACGTTGTAAGTGCTCTGCAAGCACAGGAGCAGAGGCATTTGATGAGGAAGGGTGACACTTCAAAAGGTGCTTATAAGGCATCCACAAAGACTGTTGAGCAAGAGAAGTCCAAGAAGAAGTGGTCAAAGGGAGGTTCTAAGGCACAAAAGAATCAGAATCAACAAAAAGGGCAATCGAAGATGCAGTCTAGTGATAAAAATGCAAAGTATAATCCTTCCCCTCATTGTGGTAAGTCAAATCATTTGGCTTTCAGATGTTGGAAGAGACCTGATGTAATATGTAGAAAATGTAATCAGAAGGGTCATATGGAGGCTATTTGTAAGCATCAGTCTGAACACTCTACTGTTGAAGCACAAGTTGTCGAAGAAGAGGAACAACTTTTTGTCGTTACCTGTGATTTGGTGGAGTCACCCTCAACAGAGTAGATCATAGACAGTGGTTGCACAAGTCATATGTCTTCCAATCTTAGTATGTTTAAGCAGCTGGATAGATCTTTCCATGCAAATGTCAAGCTTGAGGATGGTCAATGCATTTCAGTGGAAGGGAAAGGAGTAGTTGAGATTTGTACCAAAGAAGGTTTTAGCACAATTTCAGATGTTCTTTTTGTGCCTAAGATTCACCATAATCTCCTCAGTGTTTCACAACTCATTAAAAAGGGGTTTAAGGTGTTCTTTGAAAATGATAAGTGCAAAATCATAGATCCAACTAGAAAGGAGATTCTTAGAGTTAAAGTGAAAAATAAATACTTTTCTCTGAAAATGGAAGATGTTCAACAGATTGCAATGGTTAGTAATGCTCAGATGACAGATCTTTGGCACAAGAGATTGGGACATTTTCATATGAGAGGACTTGAAGAAATGGCAAGAAAGAAGATGGCAGATGACCTTCCTGTAGAGCTGAGTGATGGATCTCAATGTACAACATGCTTTAAGGGGAAGCAAGCTCGACTCCCATTTCCTAGATCATCATGGAGAATTACTGAAACACTGCAATTGATTCACATGGATGTGTGTGGACCAATGCCTGAAGAATCCTTGAGTGGCAGCAGGTATTTTTTGTTAATGATTGATGATTACTCCAGATACTCTTGGCTTTATTGTATTAAAAGCAAGGGAGAAGTAGCTGATATCTTTAAGGATTTTAAGAATCTGGTAGAAAATCAAATCACTAAGAACTGACAATGGAGGAGAGTTTACTACAGAGAAATTTGAGCTATTGTGCAGAGAAGCTGGGATTAAGCATCAGCTGACAACATCTTACACCCCTCAACAAAATGGGGTGGTGGAGAGAAGAAATAGGACAGTCATGGAAATGGTGAGATGTATGCTAGAGGAGAAGGGTCTTCCCAAGAAGTTTTGGGCAGAAGCTGCATGCACAGCCCGTTTTCTGCTGAATAGGCTATATACCAGAGTTCTTGATGAAAAGACACCATATGAAAAGTGGTGTGGAGTGAAACCTAAGCTCAAGAATCTCAAGATCTTCGAAAGCTTATGCTATTCTCATGTACCACAAATCAGAAGGGGAAAACTGGACAATAAGAGCGAACCTGCTATCTTTGTGGGATATTCAGAAGTTACAAAAGGGTACAGACTCTATTTCCCTGATCTGAACAAAGTTAAGGTGAGTAAGGATGTTCATTTCCTTGAAGATAAACAATGGAATTGGCAGAGATCAGAACAAGAACCAATAATAGAAGATAGTGAGCAACCTGACAAATACTATACAGGTATCAATTTCACTGATCCTTCTATGATTGATGATGAAATTTCAGAAGATGGAGATGATGATGAGAACCAAGAAGAAGATATTGACCATGTTTATGTAAGAGGAACAAGAAGCTTGGCAGACATCTATAAAAGAAGCAATGCAACTGTATGTGAACCTTCTCATGCGCAGGAGGCTTTGAAAAATGCAAAATGGAAATGTGCAATGTAGGAGGTGTTGAACATGATTCATAAAAATAAGACTGGACACTTGTTGACAGACCAACCAACAGAAAAGTAATTGGTCTTAGGTGGGTGTTCAAGCTCAAAATGAACCCAGATGGCTCTATAAGCAAATATAAAGCATGTCTAATGGTGAAGGGATATGCACAGATTAAAGGGGTGGACTTCAGTGAGACCTTTGCACCTGTAGAAAGGTTAGAGACAATAAGATTGATCTTGGCTTTAGCTGCAGAAAAGGAATGGGAGGTGCATCAAATAGATGTTAAATCCGCTTTTTTGAATGGAGAGTTACATGAAGAGATCTTTGTGGAACAACCAGAAGGCTTCATCATCAAGGGAGAAGAAGGAAAAGTATACAAGTTGAACAAAGCATTATATGGGCTGAAGCAAGCTCCAAGATGATGGTACTCGAAGATGGATAATTTCTTGTTACAAATCAGTTTTCAGAGGAGCAGCAGTGAACCTACACTTTATGTAAGAGTTGAAAGAGGTCATATAGCTGTAGTTTCTATTTATGTAGATGATTTGCTCTTAACTGGAAGCTCAAGTGTTCAAATCAGCAATCTGAAGCTTCAATTTAGAAGTACATTCGAAATGACTGATCTTGGCTTGATGAAATATTTTCTGGGTATGGAGTTAAGTCAAATGAAAGGACAGATCTTTGTGAACCAGAAGAAGTATATATGTGAAGTGCTCAAGAGGTTTCAGATGGATCAATGCAAATCTATCTAAACTCCTATGTGTCCAAAACAGAGTTTGCTGCAGAATGGTGAGCATGAAGAGGTTGATAGTAGGAGGTATAGAAGTATGATTGGATGCCTCATTTACATCACAGCTACCAGACCAGATGTGCAATTTGTTGTGAGTGTGCTTGCTAGATTCATGAGCAATCCAGGGAAGTTGCATCTAGTTGCTGTTAAAAGGTCTTGAGGTATCTGAAAGGTACCTTGGATTATGGAATATGTTATAAGAAGACTAGAACATGCAATTTGAAATGTTATGTGGATAGTGATTGGGGAGGTTCTTCAGAGGACATGAAGAGTACTATAGGATTTTGTTTCACTCTCGGATCAGCTTGCTTTTCATAGAGTTCCAAGAAGCAAGAAGTGGTGGAGTTATCGACAGCTGAAGCTGAGCTGGTTGCAGCCACTTCAGCAACAAAACAGGCGATTTGGGTTAGGAAATTACTGTCGGATTTGCAAATGATTGTGCAGAATCCTACAATGATGTATGTTGATAATCAAGTAGCTATTGCCATCTCAGTGAATCCAGTATTTCATGGAAGAACTAAGCACTTTAAGCTTAGATACTACTATTTGAGAGATGTGCAACAAGATGGTGAAGTGAAGCTGGTGTTTATAAGAACAGAGAAGCAGATGGCTGATTTGTTTACGAAGGCATTTCATGTTTCAAGATTTGAATGTCTTAGAGAGTTAGTTGGAGTAGAGGCGAATACTCTGAGCCAAGGAGGAGAATGAAGTAGCGATGGCTCAGAAGAAATGACGATGACATGATGTTGAAGGAATAAGAAATTGTCTAAACTGTAACTAGCAGTTAGTTAGTTAGTGACAGTTATTGTGTATAAAGTTGTAGTTATGAACGTACGTAATATACATGCGATCAAAAATTCTTTGATCTACACAGTATCTCAATATCTCTCAAATACTCTCTTCTTTTCTTTCCTATTAAGCTTGCTTTAATCTTTTTCTTTCTAAATAACTCATCAGTTCCCCACTGGAACTGATTAAAATAAACCTCATGTTTGATAGATAACAACTACAGTATCATCCTGATCTTGTTGCATTGTTGGAACCCCATGTTTCAGGAGCGAAGTAGATGAAGTTATTCGTCACAGTGGTTTTGCCAACTCTCATCGCATTGAAACTGTTGGTTTCATTGGCGGCATATGGATCCTCTGGCATGATCACTTGAGAGTTCGAATTCTCAAAAATAATTTCTAGTATATTCATTTGATGGTGAAGACGGCTCAGTAAAAACTTGATTTAACTGTAGTTTATGCAAATCCAAACTATTAAGCTCGTTAAAGTATTTGGCCGAATCTTCTAAAAGTAAGAACTCAAATTAATAATCTGTGGTTGGTCAGTTGTGATTTTAATTGTATCTTGTATAACTAGAAAAAAATGGTGGGCTCATTGAGGAGGGGACCTTGTTAGTATTTTCAGGAGTGGTTATTTAACACACAGTTGGTCGCTCTTGGCTTTCAAGGATAGAAGTTTACTTGGGTGAAAGACTGGATAGAGTAGTGAGCAATGTATCCTTTGTGGAGCGATTTCCCCACGCCACTGTGGTTCACATTCCGAGAGTGGGTTCGGATCATTGTCCTATTCTCACATGCACGGTGGGTAAAACGACACAACGTCAATCCACGAGGAGGTTTCAGTTTCTTACCCCTTGGCTGATGGATAAGAGTTTTAAGTGCCTTCTAAGAAATGTTTGGCCAGTACATGGCGAATAATCCACCAACATGAATTCATTTATCGAAGCAGTCTCAAGATGGAATGAAGACACGTTTGGCAATCTTTTTAAAAGGAAAACAAGTTTGATGCGGTGTTTGGTTGGTGCTCAATGAGCATTAGCAATGCACAGGACGTCAAGTATAGATAAGTTGAAAGATGATTTGAAAGAGATATGGATCTTTTATTGGCTCAGGAAGAAGTTTACTAGCAACAGAAGTCTCCGGTAAATTAGATTGCAAATGGAGATAGGAATACTTCTTATTTTCATTGTACGATGATCCAGCACAAACGAGCTATTAGAATAGAATATCTTAAGGATAGTTCAGGAAATGTACTATACGACCATGATTTATGAAGACATATTGTAGACTACTTTACCAATCTATATACTCGCAACCGAGTAATATCTAGTTCAAAAGATAGGGCCAAGCGTTTTCCTCAACTTGATAATCAGGTGTTGGAAAGGTTGGTGGGGATGGTTGAAGATGAGGCAATCAGGCGGGCCATTTACGACATGAAGCCGATGAAGGCTCTAGGAGTGGATGGCATCAATCCAATGTCTTCGAGATGTGTTGGGTTGTGGTAGGCCCATTAGTTTGTCAATTAGTACAGAAAACCTTCTAACACTAAAAAAATTCAACCAAATTAAAAGAAACTCTCCTAGTGCTTATCCCAAAGAAGGAGCATGCAAATACTATATAGTTGTTTCGCCTCATAAGTCTTTGCAATGTCATTTACAAGACAATTTCCAAGGTCATAGTCAATCGTTTAAAGGGCATCCTTCCCTCAATTAAAGGGCCGATACAAACAAGTTTTGTGCCTAGAAAACAAATTACGGATAATATAATCCTTACCTAAGAAGTTATTCACACTATGCAGCGTACCACTAGGAGATAGAGATTCATGACAATCAAAGTCGATCTAGAGAAAGCATATGATATGCTTTCGTGAGAATTTTTACATGATACCTTAAGGAACACAAAGATTCCCTAGAATTTGATTAATTTAATTATGGAGTGTGTAACGTCGTCTAGCATAAGAATTTTAATTAATGGTGAAGCCTCAAAATCTTTTGTTCTATTGAAAGGTATTCGGCAACATGATCGTTCATCGCTTGCCGAATCGTTTATCGCCTTACCTTTTTATCCTATGCATTGAGAGATTGGCGCACCAAATAGGAAGCTGTAGAATAAGGGCAGTGGTATCCTTTCCGTTTCAATAATAAGAGCTCTCCTATCTCTTATTTTTCTTTTACGGATGATCTCTTACTTTTTGTCAAAACCTCAAAGGCGCAAGTACGGGTTGTCAAGCAGGTGGTAGGGAATTTTTGTTCCCAATCAAGGCAGAAAGTTAACACGACCAAAACTGTAGTTTATTTTTCATGCAATGTGGAAAAACAAGTCAAAACAGTGTTAACTAATCGGCTAGGATTCCAAAAAATGATAATCTAGGCTAGTATTTGGGTATGTTGATTCTGCATAGAAGGATCACAAGGAAAACCTATGTAGGAATCCTAGAGAAACTTTAAAAAAGGCTCTCAAATTAGGCTGCAACAGTCTCTCATTAGCAGGTCGTGTCACACTAGCCAAGACAGTGATCCAAAGTCTTCTTTTTTCTGCCCTGCAAACGACTAAATTGTCGTACTATATCTACGATAAGATCGAGCAACATGTTCGTTTATTTGGGGTTCATGTACTACTAATTGCAAGATAAGTTTAGTGGCATGGGAGGATATATGTCGAAGAAACAAAAATAGAGGATTGGGCATTCAAAAAATCTGATGAATTAAGCTTTTATTATGACAATCGTAGAAGTAACTTTTTGTTTTCTATTTATTTTATATTACAATTTGATTTTATTATTACTTAAATAGCAAATAAAAATGAAATTTTATGAATGTTATAATTTAATTGATCAATAACAAATATTTTAATTTATTTTTAAAATTAATACTTTAAAAATTAAATATTTAAACATAACATTTCACGATTATAGCATAGAATTATTATAGGAAATTTTGAAGAGTCACAAATGCAGAGTTTCAGAGTGGGGTATAAAGGAACATAAATTCTATAATTATTATAACATCAATATCTGTAAATGAAGTATATGATAATGAAATGTTTATACACATCATCAATTCTTGCATTTGCTAGATTATTACTTTATATTATTATTATTAATTTTGATTAATTATTTATGTCCAGTAGATCCTCACCTGTATAAGTTAACCTACCGACAGAAACAATGCATTCTTTGGGTTGGCAGCTGTGAATGTATGCATGTTTCGTATATTTTATAAGTTACAATCATTTTTCATTGTATAGTTTCTTTTGCACACTTTTTCATTTCATTTATTTCCCTTACTTATGTCAAGATTTATGGAATAAAATATTGACTGTTTTAACTTCATAAGCTATATATTAACTTGGGAGTATATTTTATTAGTCGAGTGGAGGGAGCATTATAACCATAAAATTGAAAGAATTCAATTGAAAGGGAAGCTAGTTCATCATATGAATAACAAAGAAAATTAAGGAGAATCTCTCAAGTATGTGAGGAAAATTTATTGACTTTCAATGCCGATAATGTAAAGTACAATATCTTAAATTAAAAAAAATAAGGTTAGTGGCAACTAAATTTTAATTATTTTAATTAAATAATTATATTTAATATCCATTTAATTCATAAATTTGTGAAAAAAAACTTGCAAATTTTATCATTGGCATTTACGTATCAATAAAAGCTAAAACTATTTGTGCTAATAGTAATAGTGGAAGTCGGTACTTTTAACCTTTTCTCGTCTAATAATTTTCTTTTCTTGGACATCAACTTTTCTTATTCAACTTCCATTTTCTGATCAGGTGTAACACATCACTGGTGATTATGCTGTTGAAGTATTAAATATTGCAAGTTAACATGTTATCGTCTGCTATATATTCATATATTCTATGCAATGGTATATTTCAATTCTTGATTATTGGCGGCGATAAATTCAAGTCTCTAAATGGCTAAACTAGTCTTGTTTGGAAGATGGCTATAATTAACTTAGATAACGTAAGATGGATCATGGTTGCAAACGAACTTATGCCGATGCTTGTGTACATTTCAAGAAATTCTCAGTTAAGAACTTTATCATTTTTCTTCCTTATGTTGATGATATGTTAATTGTGGGTCAAGACATAAGTAGAATCCAAAAGTTAAAGGAGGATTTGTCTAAATCTTTAGATATAAAAGATTTCAGACCTGCAAAGCAAATTTTAGATATGAAGATAACTCAGGATAAGAAGAGTAGGAGATTATAGTTTTTTCAAGAGATGTATATTAAAGGGTGTTAGAAAGGTTAAATATGAAGCATGCCAAGTCATTTAGCACGTTACTAGCATCTCACTCCAAGGTGAGTAAGAATGCATGCCCCTCAACAAAAAAGGAGAAAGATGGTATGTCCTCTATTCTATACTCATCTGCATTAGGGTCTTTGATATATGCAACGATGTGTATAGGGCCAGATATTGCACAGGTTGTTTGGATGGTGAGCAGATTCTTGTCAAATCTAAGGAAGATTTACTGGGAAGCAATGTAATAGATTCTAAGATATTTAGTGATGGTGAGTCAACTCTAAAAAGTTTTACAATGAAGATATGACTTGAGATCTTAATGGAAGAAAATCCACTTTAGGTTTTCTATTCAAGTTTGTAAAGAGAGTCATCTCATGGCAATCCAAGCTACAAAAGTGCGTGGCTTTATCTATAACTGAAGCAGAGTATACTAGTTGTGGAAGCTTATAAAGAGATGTTCTGGCTGAAAAGGTTCTCTTAAGAGTTGGATGTGAAGTAAGGAAACTATATAGTATTTTGTGATAGTCAAAGTGGTATTAACTTGAGCAAAAATACTATGTATTATTTCCACACAATGCACATAGATGTCAAATATTATTGATTTAAGTCCGTAATTGAAGAGCAACAACTAATGTTTAAGAAGGTTCATATGGATTTGAATGGTACTGATATGTTGACCAAAGAGGTTCCCGGAAACAAACTTAAGCTTTGTAGTATGCTTGCTAGGATGTATCTAAAGTAAATAATTGGGCTAAAGAGGGAGATTGTTGAATGTGAAATCCTATTTTGAGACTTTTGGTACTCGTAGATGCCTTTATGGTTTATAGGGATGACAAATAAGTGAAGACAAAAAGGATGAAGCTCTTCTGGAGAGATATGTGTAAGTTAACTATGAGTACATATGCCCTTGTGCAACCGTATAAATCTATGGAACTATTTGAAGAAGGACGTGAAGAGTGGTGAAACACACGACCGTATGTGGCAACCGAGTAACTCTCTGTGACCTATAGTTTAAGCGAACGTGTACGGTGCAGAAAAAATTATTTTGTGGTAGAGTGCAGCTATAACGCCAAAAGTGAGGAAAATAAAAAGATGATAAGTAGTGTTGTAATCTCATCCTTTTTTAATTTGTTTTAGGAATTGGTTTGAGTGTTTGTTGGTTATTACATCAACTTTAGGCTATGTTTGGTTGGGAGTTTTATAATAGAATAGAATGGAATATAATATTATTCTATCGCTTGGGAGGAGGTTTTATGATGGAATGAAATGGAAGAGGAGGTTTCATATTACTTCCTATTCTATCCTAAACATTAAAAATAAAAAACCTCTAATTTGGGGAGTTTAGGATGAAATGTAAAATAATAAATAACTTTACACTATATTACATTATAAACTCTTCATCCAAACAACATTTCACTATATTACATTATGAATTATTCCATCCCTCCCAAATAACAATTTTCTAATATTACATCAATTTATGTTCCATTCCGTTTTATTCTATTATATTTCATTACATTAAAAATTTTAATTGTCCAACCAAACATAACCTTATTTCAATTATGGAACTTTGTAAAATAACTTGTTATTGTAAAGTGAGAGATCAACTTTTGTAAATCCTTATTGAATTTACTTGTCAATTTAGCCCATGAATTTTCCTTTATACTAGAGGGTTTTTTATATAAATCTTGGTGTTTGGTTCATCGGTAAGTTTTTTATTCTTATATTGATTTGTTGGTACAAGTTGAAGAGTATTTTTATTGTTGATATTTGGTCGATTTTGTTAAAGAGTTATGTTATTGCCTCCCAATAATAAGATACGTATATAGCTTGAGACCCACATAAATTAATAAATTATGCCGCATGATGTTAAGCCAGGGTTATTTTTAAACTTTTCATTATTCTTTTTATACATATTAAAAAGTTAAAGTTTAAATTAAATTTTAGTTAAAACTTTAAAGTCTAATTTGACCACTTTGTCAATTTTATTATATCGAAATGTCTAGTAATGATTGAGGTGACCATATGATACCTATGGCTTATATAATTCACAACAAACTCAAGTTTAAGCTAGTGAGCAATCGTGTTAATTAGTGTATATATATATATATATATTTATAGTCTAAGTTTATTCATTTGCTTTCTCTTAGAAATTAGAACCCATAAAAGAAAAAGAAAAAGTGAGCCATTTCTGGTTTCTGCCTAAGCCTCTGTCGACCTTGTAAGGGTCCGTGGGCTTTAAGTCATGAAGCTGCTGGCTACAACGATTACTTTTACAAAATAATATAGTTACTATTTAGAAGATAAAACAGCAAAGGCTATAACCGTCAATTAACAAATTTTGTGTTATTAGTTAGAAGACGAAACCTGCCATGGCCTACGGCCCATTAACTGTAAAAAGATTTGTAAAAAGATTTTTAAGGAGCGGTTAGTTCACACAGAAGAATGATAATAAAAATAGGAATAAATATAGTGAAGAATGATAATAAATATTATCATTATAATTATGATGTTTGGTTAAGAGGAAGGAATGATTACCATTACCATTGACAATGGTTGGTTTGTAAAAATATTAAAAAATAAAAATTTATCATATTTTAATTAATTAATTAATTATATTATAATTAATCAATTACAATATATTCATTAATT
>JAOQMS010000001.1:5073141-5094725 GCA_027563885.1 Erythroxylum longipes | reverse complement strand
AATTTAACTACATATAATTTAATTACAAAATTAAATAAAATTAAATTATTCACAATTTTATTTGATAATTAATTTTAATTTATTAAATATATAATACAATTAAATTATTCATAATTTTATTAAAATTTAAATAATTAAATAATATATTAAATAATAGTAAACCATATTATTAAAAAACAGAAATAAAAAATAAAAATCATTTTTTTAGATTTTTATAATTAAGAAAAAAGAAGAAACTAAAAATTCAAATTATTTTAAAAAACAAAAACTGAAAATCAAAAATGAAAAATGAAAAATGAAAACAAAGACTCACCGTAAATAAAAAGATATTTCTGGACAATGATAAGTCCAAAGTCTCTTCGTGGGCCCTCGAATCCCGAAGCTTCTTGTTGTACCTCTCTTTAACATGTGGTTGTAATGTAAATAAAAGTTTTGTCCGCTTCAATCAGTTTTAGGTCGTGACGTTTACTTTGTTTAACATACATAGGCTACATAATGAGTCGGATGGAAAGCACCATCGGGATGAGGTTTTTGCGAGTATGTCACAAGTAGATACGTGAAATGTTTTTGAGTCCTTGGCTGCTCAATTTGTTTTATACAAAAATTCAGAAAGCATTTAGTGTTGTTAAGTACAATTTAGCTTTGCTGGCTTGCATTGGACAGGATCTTTGTACGTTTTCAGGAAGTGAAAAGGAAATCAAAAGAAAGAAATTGCAAGTTCTAGAGGAGGAAAAGGATAAACAATTGGATTCAATGGAATATTGGGTTTTTGAAAAAAGTACATAGCACTTCATGGGTGGGAAACACTTGCACTTTTCCTGCTCAAGTATATTCTGACGACTAGAATGGGGGATTTATGACTTAATAGTAATATTCAAACACCACCTGTATCCGCAAGAAATTCGCGCAAGACTGCTACGATTCCTATTAGCAATATTTTTAGGAAGGACATCTGTTTTTGATTTTACCTACTCTACTCGTAGTGAGGTTGAAAGGATAGCATGAAATGGAAAACAGCAGGTACGGCCTGTAACTGTGGGGACTCTGGAAAGTTTTCCAATCAAAGTTTTCAGGGTACAGAATGGAAGAAATGAAGGATAAATCTTACTAATGACAAATTCTGCAACATATACAAGTGATGTACAACTTAAATAAGCTTGGAATAACCCATGTACAAGGCCTTCTCTATATATTTCTGAAAACAAAGGCAATAGATTAACGTTATGTTTGCTTCTGACTCTAGTCCTTGCATTAGTTGTATCATTCTCGATGAAGCTTCTCAGCTACCAGATCAACTGGTAATGATCCCCGAGGAACCGAGTCATCCACCTCGTCAAAATAGTCACTATTGTCATAATCATCTTCATCGTAATCGTAATTATTATCCTCGTAATCTTCATCCTCATTGTTGGCATATATGAGATCTTCCCCAAAATTTTCACCAAGAGAATCATGCTCAAAGGCTGACAAGTCGTTGATGTCGCCATCTTTACTAGATAAGACTACAGCAGGATAGGAGTGTTCTGTGGCCTGTGAAACACCTTCAAAGTCCTCTACTTCCCTTAAAAGATCATCAGGATCAAGACTAATCTCATTCAGCAAAAATGCCTTGTTTGATTCAATTGCACGCTTCCATAACAATGTCATTTTGGGGCTCGAACTCACAACATTAGCTTCACACTTGTTACATTCATTATGAGACATCCCTGAAAATTATGGTAAAAACAGCACTAAGAAATTGAAGTTGCAATATAATGGACTTGGCAGCTAACTGCAAATGAATCACAAGAAATCAAAGTCTAGAGGATCCTATGCCACACTTAATCTCTTCCAGCAACTGTAAGAATCTCTTGGTATACGACTTGAAATACACCATTTATATCTTCTTGTTTCTTTCATGACATTACTTACGTAAGCTATTTGTCTAAACATTGGAGACTCCGCCAACAATCTAAAGATAACAATTAAAAGATAAAATTCAAATAAGGCGTTTAAAAGAGGCTATTGCATCAAAGTCAATTCCCTGTACCGGTCAGATGTCTTATGGTGAGAGACAACAATAAGTGTGAAGAAATGACTTATTTACATTGACGCTACTCCATCATGGGCATGAAAATTCCATGCCTTTCAGTGCTACGAAATGAAAATATACCAACTCCTTTAAACTCTGGGTAGTGGCATACATAATAAGAGTGGTGGAATTTGCAAGCATAGAATATCAAGCATGTCTCTGAGTAAGCCATGTAACCCCCAAAACTCTGTACCACATACCTGAATCATCCGACTGGCTTGGAATATCAACTCCAGCAGCACTTGATCGGTATTTGGGATACCTTGGTTTCCAATTGTTTCCTCTCCACATCAAAATTTGCTCATTATCAAATGACAATAGCACACAAGGAACCAATTCCTGTTAAGATACGCGCAATGACCAAATGTTATGAAGAAGGGTTGAAAAATAATAGGAAATAGAAGGGCATAAAAGTTCTTTTTCACAACCGCTCTAAGGTGCCTCAGATGTACTGCATAACCTCATGGCAATGATTTAGGTACTTTGCCAGTCCATCTCTAGTTCATCTCATCCATAGTTAAATTTCCATTCAGCTATAGAAGGAGTTGCAATATTCATTCCATATGTTCATTTGTTCATTGTCAACAGTATTCTTTCCATATGAACAAAAAATGTAACCTAGTTTACCAGGTCAAGGAGATAAAAAGAAAAACTAGAAAAGTTGCAAAGACCTTAAGCTTAGCACCCAGCTTCTTGTAATCACTGGGATTCAACCCTTTGCAATCAATCTTTACCAGTGCACATCCTTCAAAAGCAGTCCTAACATCTCTGACCAGGTTAATGTACACTCCATTTTTTGCTGCAAGTTAATGAACAAATTTACCCAATTGCTTAGGAGACGCTAAAGAAAAAACAGAGACAATAGACAATCTTATTTTTGCACAAACAAATAATTAATTTCACCTAATTTACATATTGGCAAAAGATCCTTTCCTCTAGCTCTTAGTTCATCTGCTTCTTCTTTTGTTAAGCCTTCAGGAGCCTCCTGGATAAGTTTTGGATAAACAGGAGCAGCCGGTTTCCAGAGCATCAATGGATACTGTGGACGAGTCCGATAGTTGTAGTTTCTACCCCGAAAAAGATAAAGCACGCCACCAACTTTATGAATGATCTTACCTCCAGTTTTCTCCTGTTATTGCAGAAACATTAGAATAGAATGTTGACAAAATTAAAAGAAGAAAAGAAAAAACAATCTTCCAAGAGTGAGCACCTCCAAACAGCGGCAAACATTATTCATATCTACAGTTGGAACACCCTTACAACGAACTTTACAAACACGCCTCCGCTTCCAATGCGAGTGTATCAGTTCCAACATATTATGAGTCAACCCATCTCTTCCTAAACACCAAAACTTCATTAAACAAAACCCACCAATAACCACTTACAAAGTTATCATCCTTTTATTAACTCACCGAGATTAACCTGGCGATTATCAGATAAAAATGGCTTTACAAGCTCTTTAATCTCCCATTTTTGCAATGGCTCCCCAAGTATCTCCTCCCTCGACCTCCCTTCCTCCGGATGCCTCCCCACCGGAAACGGCCCCGGCATTTCTACATACTTTACTCCCTTCTTCCCCGCCGGCGGAGGATTGAACGAGTCGAAAAGCGGAATCTTTTTCTTCGATTTCTTCATCGGAGCTTTGCCGGTCCACGGCCGGGGCATCGTTGGAGGTGCAAACGGCAAGAATGCCGGCTCGCGAATAGCCAACGGCTTCACATTGGGAGTCTCCGAGTAACTGAACTGGAACTCGAACGGAGCTCCAGGGAGAAGGTAGGATACGCCGGATTCGCCGATCAATACGGAGCGCTCGCCTTCGGAGGCAATGATGCCGTCTTTCACCGGTTTGTAGTATTTGGTCCGCAGGTGGGGTTGTTTGAACGCTGGATTTGGCTGCGGCGGCGGTGGTTTGGATTTCCTCGCCGGAGGGGGGTATTTCGGGATAGGAATTGGAGGAGCGAAAGAGGAGTTATTCGGTTCGGATCTTGGTGGTGGTGTTGATGGGAGTGAAGCAAATGGGTTGATACCTGGTAACGAAGAAGAAGAAGCCATTGAAGGACCTCAATTACCCGCCATTTTTTCAGATATAGATAATGTTGTGAGATATTTTTTCCACTTCCTTCGACGCCGTTTGATGTTGGGCCTAACCCGACCAAACCCATATCATGGTATGATCAGCACAGTATCCAGACAATGGCCCTGATTCCTTCAAAATCATACATATTACAGTAGTGTACAGCACACTTAAACAATACCCAAACCCTAAACCTGCTAAAAGCCTCTTATAAAAAACGCCCTCTACTCAGGCCCTATCTTCCCCGCAGAAGGAAGATAAAAAATGCAGATCTTCGTGAAAACCCTAACCGGGAAGACAATAACCTTAGAAGTTGAATCTTCGGACACAATCGACAATGTGAAGGTGAAGATTCAGGACAAGGAGGGGATCCCGCCGGACCAGCAGCGACTGATATTTGCTGGAAAGCAACTGGAGGATGGCCGGACTTTGGCGGACTACAACATCCAGAAGGAATCCACCCTCCACCTTGTACTCCGACTTCGAGGTGGCGCCAAGAAGAGGAAGAAGAAGACGTACACGAAGCCCAAGAAGATCAAGCACAAGAAGAAGAAGGTGAAGCTACCGGTGCTCCAGTTCTACAAGGTGAGTGATTCTGAAAAGGTGCAGAGGCTCAGGAAGGAGTGCCCCAACTCAGAGTGTGGTGCTGGAACTTTCATGGCCAATCATTTTGATCGCCATTACTGTGGCAAGTGTGGCTTAACTTACCTTTATAATAAGGCTGGTGCCGATTAGACTCCTTTTATCATTTATATCTTTTCATGTTCTCGTATGCTTATTGATTGACAGATATCTGCAACACGGGTTTAATTCTTACGGATATTCAATTGTCTTGTTCAATATTGGTTTTACGGGAATTTCTCTTAGACCTGTCTATTGTATTATATTCTTCGAGCAGTTAACTGAAGGTGAAAATATTAACTTTTGATGTTTGTTTTGGGAGGAGACTGTTGCTTTTGATGTTGAAGGGAATGGTTAATTTGATTGGGAAATGGGATTTAATAAATGTTCCTGCCTTTTTTGTTAATTTATGATGAAACCTGAGGAGAGCTGTTGTGATTTTCTTATTTGTCAAATTGCTGGTCATAGGATATTTCCTTTTCTTTGCTGATTTCCATGGTTGCTTATAGCGGAGAGCTTTTTTCGTTAAGAATTTGTCTGTTAAACATCTCTGCTTAAAACATTAAACATGTCCTGTGGGGAAAATGTGCTTTCTCTAAATTTTACCGGCTAATTGGTTGCCTTGCTGAAATTTAGAAGCTTTATGACGTCAGTTTTATGTTTTCACCAGATTCATTGCCTGGTGTGTTCCGGAATTATACCCTCATCTGCATATCTAGTGATTTAGCTTTATTTTGATTTACGGTAATGCAGTTTAAGATATTGGTTATATCAGCTTTATGTTTTGCATAAGAAGCATTCCCTTCTATCCTCAATTTGCTTTTTTGGTGAGTCATATATTACGTTGATACATTTAAGTTATTTTTCTTGTGAATACGTAGCTCCTCAACTTTAAAACACCCAAATGAACTCTGCTTATAATGGTTATTCTAGTATTGTGTTGGACGTATATTTTGTGGAATCTCGAAACTGATAGTTCATGGGAAGGAATCCTAGGTTCAATTGCTGGTACATAAGTTGGATGAACTTTTGAAGCAACTTTTTCGAGGTACTTAATTGGGGATGCATCCAAGTAGCCACATGCAAGTTTGCTATACAATCGATAATATTCAGATACTAGTTAATCACTGAGTTTGATGTGTACTAACATATGTTGCTAAATTTTGGTGTTGGTCATTATTAACAAATGTAGTGGTTTTTGGCACACTTCATGCTCACCTTCTAGGGAAGGTGGCATCATTCTAATCATCACAAATCAAGCAAGCATTTTTATCATTTTACTTAAATTCATATTCAATAATTTGATAAAATTGTCTCATCCTTTATTTTACGATTTAGGCAAAAGCATAAAAAATAACCCTAATGTTTACTTTTGTTGATAAATTAATTCTTAATGTTTTGGAATATGCAAATTAAACCTTATGAAATGTTCAATCTTTTGTCTCATCATGATATGATAAAATTTATAACATTTTGTAGAATTCAATTTGTTTAAAATTAATTATTAAAATTATTAAAATATATGGAATTCTCTTGTCTAATTTAATTTAACTATAATTAATCTAACTAATTAAATTTAATTAAACTAATTAATCCAAAAACTTAAAAATCACAAATCAAGTCGAACAGAATTATGTTAGCTAAAATGTTGATAAGGTCTAGGTCGCTAGGGAATTATGGAATTAGCTAAAATATAAGGAATTATGTCCTTTGGTTTCAATTATATATTACTGTTATTATAAATTAAAATTTATGCAGTTTGCCAAAATAATAAATGATATTACTACAAACATTATTTAATTTAAAAATATGGTTAATTATAAAAAATTTCAAACTATGCTCAATTTTGTAATATTAATCTGAATTTTAAAAAGTGGAATTAATATACTCAAACTTTTAATTTAGTGTAAAAATAGGTCGATATTAAGTTTTTTATTAACATTATTGACGTGGCTAATCACATCAAATTTTTTGATATGCCACATAACTGACACATGTATCCTTTTTTTAACTCATTATTTAATAACTAATTAAAATTTAAATACAAAACAAAACCTAATGTCTCAAATTATCGATGATATTATACTACAATATGATTATTTTATTGCAATCTTCCTACGATGGCACTCCTCTCTTGCTTCCCTTTCAGCAGTAGTCCTCTCCTGCTACATGATAAGCTAATTTTATACTATATTTTATGCCCTCAATTGCTTACATTCCGATTACTCTTTGATGGATTTTGCCTTAGTAAACTGCCTAAATTTGATTTATGTTCACCTATTTATAGGTGAAAGGCAATTTTTGCTTAGAAATGTGCATAGTTCAGTTTTTTAAAGATATTTTCTTCTTTTCAGCTCCGATTGGGGAGATTAAAAATTTTAAACAAAGCTAGGAGGATGGACAAAAATTCATTTGAAGAAGTCAAAGCCCAATTCTATCATTTGATAAGTCAAAATTAGCAAAAGAATTTGCAATTGACTGCTGGCTCTGATATTTGCTGACCAAGTCACAGTAATTAGGCCATATCTTGAGTTGTAAATGTCCAATTGAGATGATTCAAGAGCCCATAGAAAGAGGACATCCAGAACTATGATTTTAAAAAGAGACCAGGTCAAAAAGAGATGGAGATTATACCTAGAAAGCACGCCGAAGCTCTAGCGCGAATCAGTTTCCTAATTGTTTTGGAATTCTTAAATGGTGGGGCATGATGAGGATTGAAATGGGATGTTGTTGCACATGAAAAGACCTCTGTAAGAAGGTTTCTTAGGGTTTTATTACGTCAAAAAATGAAAAAAGAAAAGATAGAAGAGAGAGGAGAGAGGAGAGTTCCAGCCAAAATAATAGGAGGCTCTCACGTTGGAGATTGAAGGCTACGCATTTGTTCATCGCAAGGGAGTAATTTTGGGGTTCAGTTAGCTATTTTATTTTAGTTTGGATTCTAAATTTGAACAAATGAATTCTCTGAGTTTGTTGAACATGTTTAGATTTATTATTAATATTATGAACAAATTTTATTTACTAGGATTCTATGCGGAAGCCTAATTGATTGTGTGTATGTGATTTATGGTGGTTTGAATTGATTTACTTGCTAGCTTGGTTGTTTATTTCATTATGTGTTTAATGCTTAAAATTGTCTGGCCAATAATTAATTAATTTGAAGGATTAGGTAATTCTCGATGGAGATAGTTTAGTCCTAGGTTCAATTGGATAAAATAAAATGCATGTTGAGGATAGAAATATACTTGAATGTGTATGCAATCGTGAGTGGATGTCTGTTTTTAATGAGTCTCAATTTAGTAATTCACATAGACATATAGTGTTTTATTCTATTGGGATATAGGTAATAGGTTGCGACAGCAAGTATCACACACGTTAGAGCATTCAGTTGACAATCGTTAAAGTTCATTGGTGCTAAACTGATAATACACTAGGTCTGTTAGAGATTAATTTCGACTGCTATGATTTGCATTGCATAATTGATAGGGTGGAGCCATTAGAATCCTAAGCATTTCTATTTGGTTAATTTCATATCTTTATTAACGATTTCACATTCTATAGCTAGTTTACTTTTAGCATAATTAATTTCCTAAATTACTACTTTCAGTTACCTAAATAGAGTCGTAGTGTAATAGTTTAATAGTTAGTGAATTAATTAATTCCCTATGGATATGATACTTGGATACTTCCGAATTATTACTTTTGACCGTATGCACTTGCGCATATCTTCGGGATTAGAATTATGCGATCACTGCACTACGATTACTCAACTGCAATCCCCCTTCAATGATAGTCCTCTCTAAGTTGTAATTAAGACTGCTGAACATTTTTAGAAGTGAGTTCATCTAACCTTAGTTTATTTGTTTAGAAATAAAAGCTTTTCATTTCAATGTTGTTGAATTAGTTTGCTTGATCTTATGCATATCTTTTCATTCTTTTATGCTATTTAAACTAGCTTTAGTTATTTTTCTTAAGTCATTAGTGGAAACAAGTTTTGAAGGTAAGTTCATCCAACCTCTTTATTTAAAATCATTCTCTTAGTTGTTAGTGGTATTTTATTGGGCTATTGACAATCCAAATTTTGAACCATCGTCATTATTTATAAGTGTGATGGGAATTGAATTGGGTATCTGATAAGTTTGAAGGAATAAAAAGACCTGCTTTCTCCAATATGATAGCCCAGATTAATAGGCAACTACAAAGGAAATTGAATCACCTAATTACAACAACTAAATCACGTAATTACGCCTGACATATTTACAGCTATAGAAAATATTCTATTTACAATCAAGTTACAAGTAATATTCCCAATAATCCCTTTCAAGTTGGTGCATGAGGATCACAAATGCCCAACTTGCGCAGGAGAAACTAAAATTGCGCTTTGCCCATTTGCTTTAGTGAAAATGTTGGCAAGTTAGAAATGGGTTCGAAGATAACCAGTAACAATATGGCCTGCTTGAAGTTGTTCCTTAACATAGTGGCAATCAATGTCAATATGTTTAGTGCGTGCATTGAAGATATAGTTAGCTACGATATGAAGAGCATCTTGATTATCACACAACAAATGCATCAGTTGATGATGGAACTCACCAAGACTGGACAAAAAGGCCTTTAGCCACTTAAGCTCTGTGCATGTAAAAACCATGGAACGATATTCAACTTCTATCGAGGAACAAGACACAGTAGCCTGTTTCTTAGTCTTCCATGAAATAAGAGAGGACCCCAGCATAATAAAATATCTTATAGATCATCGCGTAAGTGGGCATACAGCCTAATCAGAATCACAATAACCATATAATTGGAGATCACTGTCAGCGCGGAGAAAAATACCTTGTTCGGGATGATTTTTGAGATAATGAATAACATGAGTGGCCTCTCATAATGCTTTTAGCGCGGAGATTGCACGAATTGTGATAGAATGTGAACAGAGCATGCAATAATGGGACGTGTAATAGTCAAATAGATCAAATGTCCAACTATGCATCTATAGCAAATCGGGTTAGAAAATAGAGTTCCAGAAGCAAGAATTAAGTCATGGTTTTATGGCATAGGAGTGTCGACTAGTTTAGCTGTAAGTAATCCTATCTCTTTTAGAATATCTAGTGTGTATTTACACTGACAGATGAACAATCCTTCGGGAGAGCGAGCAAACTCAATGCCTAAGAAATATTTAAGAGGACCAAGATCTTTAATTTGAAAGCAAGAATCCAAGTATCTTTTAAAATTGGAGCAAGAAACGGAATTATTACCAACCAAGAGCAAGTCATCGACATACACCAGAACAGATAAGGAAACATCACCCTTCCGGTAGGTGAATAGGGTTTGATCAGCATGGGATTGAACAAAGCCATAATGTCACAAAGCGGAAGCAAGTTTTGAGAACTAGTTGCGTGGTGATTAACACAACCCATACAAAGATTTGTGAAGCTAACAGACCTTTCTAGGCTAAGAAGAAGAAAAACCAATTGGAAGTTTCATATATACCTCCTCATGAAGGTCTCCACGATGAAAAGTGTTGTTAACATTCATTTGGCGAATTTCCCAATGTTAAGAAACAGCGACTACGAGAAAAGTACGAATGTTAACCAGCTTAGCAACTGAAGGAAATGTATCGTTGTAATCAATACCTTCCACTTAATGATTTCCAAGTATAACTAGTTGAGCCTTATAACGTTCAATAGACCCATTAGAGTTATATTTAATTTTATATCCTAAGGGAAGATCACTTATATCCCAGGTGTGATTTCGCTCAAGTGCCTCAATCTCCTTCCTCATGGCATTCCGCCAATATGATTCTTTTATAGCCTCCTAAAAATTTTGGGGCTTAACCCCTTTAGATACAGCAACAAGAAAATTTCTATAGGCAACATTAAAATTATAACAAGTTACAAAATTAGCAATAGAATACCACGTACCTGAGGCAACTGATGGGGGAGATGAAGCAGGAATGGGTGTGAGAAGCTGCGTTAAGTGACAAACAAAATCCTTAAGATGAGTAGGTAAATGATGCTCACAGTGATCATAACCAAATAACTCTGGCTCAGATGCTTACCCTATCGATGATATTACCCCTACTATGTCGAGGTTCATTAACTAGAGAGTCATCGCTCTCCCTTAGATCAAGAGACATTGCATCGGTCTGGGTAGGCGAAGTCCATTGCTGTGGAGTATATAGAGATGTAGGGGAGCGAGTTGTGCTAGTAGGGTTGGTGGAATTCAATTCCAAATGTGCTCCTGGAGAAGACCCAGTTGGATGCATAGCATTAGGTAATGAAAACTAATCATCCTCAATGATTTTTAGGTCCATATGTTGAGAATTATTTGAAAACTTAGACGTGTTATTTAGGTCCAAAGGAAACACATCATCTTGGAACTTAACATCTTGAGACACAAACACCTTCCTTATTTCTAAGTCATACACCTTCCATGATGGTATCTAAGAAAAATACATTTTCTACTGTGAGACCCATAATTATCTTTTATGCGAGGCACATTATAGGCATAGCATAAACATCCAAAAACTTGAAGAAAGAATAAGAAGGAGGTGTCTTGAACAACACTTCATAGGGAGTTTTACCATTAAGTAAAGGAGTCAGAGTCCTATTAATGAAGTAAGCTACAAACAACACATAATTGCCCCAAAATTCTAGCAGAAGATGGGCTTGAAAACTAGAGCCCTAGCAACATCAAGAATGTGACGATATTTTCTCTCAACCCGACCATTCTATTGGGGTGTCCCTACATAACTATTTTGTAGCAAAATCCCATTGTCATAATAAAATTGTTACATAGATCTAGACATAAATTATGTGCCATTATCACACCGAATGACTTTAATCGACTTTTCAAATTGGGTTTTAACCATTTGACAAAAAACACGGAGGAAAATACTTGATTCACTCTTTTCAACTAACAAATATGCCCACACTACTCGAGAAAAATCATCAACGATGGTAAGAATATAATGAGACCTAGTAAAAGTACTCTTTGCATAAGGACCTATACGTCAAAATAAATTAGATCAAAAATACTTGTAACTTTATTATCACTAATAGGAAAAGGATTACATGTTTGTTTAGTACGAAAACAAATATTGCAACACTTAATAACTGTCTTTGATTGTTTACTACTACCAATACCAGGAATCAATTAGAGGGGTTGATTGAATGGATTCCCAAGCCTTCGATGCCACAAAATTGAGAGATTATATGAAATTGCATTAGAAAGAGTCATTTTAGTCACTGGCTTATAAAAATACACCCCATTCCATAGCTCATCCAAACCAATCAGTGTCCTCATAATGCGGTCCTGAATAATACACAAACAATCAATGAAAGTTCTATTATCTTGTTAGTTGTGATATAGCTAAATCATATCAGATAGAGTCCTATTTGGATGAGGAAGGCATTCTATTGGATAATGTAATATAATCTGATTAGGATAAGATGTGATCGAGTTAGTTCAGTTCAGTTAGAAATTTGAATTGTAAAGCAAGAGGTGTCAATAAATAGCTTATTTAAGTCTTACTCTTGAGGTCTTGAGGGAGGAGAGATAGAAGGGAAAGGAACACATTGAGAGAGAACATTCATTTGTATACTTTTGAGGAAGTAATAAACGATAGTTTTTACCATAGCTCTTGTTTGTTTATTGTTGCCTATAATTATTTAATACATTCGTAGTGCTCTTACTTAAGTGTGAGAGTTAAATATTTCGATAGAGAGTTAAATATTTCGATAGTTGCAGGGTCGGCCCTGGGCAGGGGCATGCAGGGCACCTGCCTAAGGCCCCTCTTGGAAGCTCCTTGCATTATTACAACTATAAGTTAACGTTAACTAACTCATCAAAGAAGAAGAAGAAATGTCAGATAGAAGAGATGGCCACCGAATCTTCTCTTGTGTCTTATGTGTAGTTTTCTCCGCATCATCTCTCATCTCTCTTGCTCTCCGCTCTTCCTTCTTCAACGTTAACCAATAACGTTATCATAAGTTAACATTAACTAACTTATGACTTATAACGTTATCATTTACCATAGTTATAAATAGTTTTGAAGAATTTAGGTAAATTTTTACCCTCTAATTTTTTTATTTTCATTAACATATGCATCTAAGATACTCCAACTAAAAAGTTGGCAGCAAAAAATTTTCACGATTCTGTCTTCTAAGTTCCGAGTGTAATTTAAAGGCAAAGTAAAGTTTCTGATTTTTTAATGTATTTTTAGCTCGTTAAACATTTGAAAATATTATAATTAATTTGTAATTTGTCATTAATGTGGACATTATATTAGCATTTCAAATCATAACATTAATATTAAATGATATTGTATTTATCTGTGTTTCTCCTTTTTATTTTTAGATTACTTATTATTTATAAAAATAATTTAATATTAATAAATAATTTAATATTTGTAATTGTAATTTTCATTATACTGTGCCACAAGTAATTTAATAATTGTTAGATTTGTGTTCTTGTAGAGTTCACATAAGTTTAGTAATAATATGATTAAATCAAATAATTTAAGTTACTCAATTCAAAGACTACATAATTTTTATATTATTAATGATTTTGCATCCAAAAATGCACGAAAAAATTGTTTTTCATAAATCACGATCCTCTGTGTATTTGTTGGTGTAATTCTTTTAGCGTTTTGCAGTCTAATATTATTGTTTGATTGCTGCTATTCCTATTTTGTTGTTACTGTTGCTATTTTATTACCTGATATTATGATCATTTTAATATTTAATTGAGTATGTAGACGTATAAATTGGGTCATTTACAAGTTTGTATATTGTCGATTTATTAGGACCCTTTTTTTTAATTTCGCCTAGGGCCTATAAAACGATAAGAACAGCCCTAGATGGTTGTGAGGTGTTTGAGAACAAAGTTTTGTTAGCCAATGATTACATGGGTAAAGTTGAATCTTAGCTAAACGAATCTAAGTGAGATTGTTATGCAAAGGAGTAGTTGCGACTTCGGTATAAATTTGATGTTTAGAAAAACCTTTATAACAAGTACCATCGAAAGGAGATTGCAGCAGAATAATAGTATTGCAATGGGAGAGGACTACTGTTGATAATTTGAGATATTAGGTTTTGTTCTGTGTTTAAAATTGAATTGGATATTAAATAATGAGTTGAGTACATGTGTCAACCACATGACATACCAAATTTGACATGATTAGCCACGTTAATGATGTTAACGGAAAACTTAGGGCTGTTTAAGTTTGTTTTTGTTTTTGTCATTTATTTTTTATTTTTATTTTCAAATTAGTTTTTAAAAAATCCTAATTGTTTGATTTTTTAGTTTATGTTTTTAGTTTTGTTTTTTTTTCCAGTTTTTAAAATTAATGAAAACCACAAAATTGATTTTTATTTTCTGTTTTTTTATAATCTGGTTTAGTATCAACTAAATATATATCATTTAATTATTTGATATATTAATTATTAATAAGAATTATGAATAATTTAATTTAATATTATATATTTAATTAATTTAAATTAAGTATTAATAAGAATTATAAATAATTTAATTGTATTTAATAACTTATTTAATGTTTATAATTAAATTAACTAAAATGAATTAAATAATTATTAATAAATATAATTAAATTTAAAAATATAAATTTCAAATAAAATTTATTAAATAATTTAAATATACTTAAAATTAAATTTAAAGTTTATTATTTTTAATAAAGTTAAATAATTTTATTGATAATTTATTAATAAATATTATATGAGATTAAAATAAATTTAATTAATTAAAATATTTATCTTTAAGTTTTATCTAATATGTAATAATCATCAATAATAAAAATACAAATACATTGATATTAATAACTAAACAAGTTTTTGTGTTTATTTGAAAGTAAAACAAAAACAAAAAACAAAAACAAAAAATGGAAACTACAACAGAAAAATAAAAGTGAAACGAAACAACCCCTAAATATGCAAATTCATAAATAACCTATTTATTACTTGTATCAATCCTTCATTACAATTATGAATCACTAAATTCATAAATATCTATGGAATAATCAACATCAAATTACTTGGTCAGATTAAGCAATATTAATTATTCACGACATATAAGAACATAAAACAAGAAATACTTGAATTAAAACATGAATATAAGTTTAAAACAAAACTTAACAAGCTTACAACTAGAGTTTTGTACCCCCTTGAATCAGAATATTTGGGTTTATTCACACATGGCTCTTGCTCCAACACCAAAAATAGAAGAAAAATGAAACACTGAAAGAAAACTCAAAAGAAACAAAAAGAAGATGTTAGAGGGGTGGTGAAAGACGTGTTTTCCTATTATTTTTCTCCTCAAACTCTAGTCTCCTTCTATCTTGCAAAGATCACTATCTAAAACAAATCTAAATCCCTATATAATAAGGATGGAAAGAAGTTTCCTAATTGAATTCTAACTTGTTAATTGAATCTAGCATTAGGTATGATCTCACCTTATCCACCGTAATAATTTGTCCACTTTTTCCAAAATTTGTGATTTTCACTAATAATGCTCTAATTTCGTGCAATCTCCACTTTTCATCTCCAACATCAATTTTCCTATTCAAGCACCAAAATATATCAAAAATAAAAGATATAATTTCAATTAATATAACAAAATAACATCTTATCAAATTCCCCCATATTGGACCTATGCTTTTCCTCAAACATACATCAATTCAATACATCAATCATCCTTATAACAACCCCTCATCTTCTTTCATGTTATTTAGAAATATCCAAGCACTCATAGGACACATTGTTAGAATTAAAACATAGCATCTCATCAATTCCATCAAAATTAAATGAGCTAAGACTTGACACCCTCTAATGGATTTCACTTTATACACTCAAATTGTTTAGGGTTCACTAAGCTCTCAAATCAAAGCATAGCGAGTTATTTCCATAAGTTTGCTTATGAATCATAGCTCGACCAATAATAAAAATGAACCTAATTCGTAAATCAAGGGGACTTGATAAGGGTTATAACGTGGCTTAGGTAAGGTATGACAAAAAGAATCTTTTTAGTTAAATAAATTAAATGAAATCATTCAAACTTATCTGAACAAGTTTTAACTTAAATCAATCTAAAACTCACTTGATTCAAATAACATCCTTTTCAATCACCTCTTTTTTTCTTTTTTTCTTTCTTTTTTTATCAAGAACATAAACGAGAATATTTCTTTTATTTTCTTTTTTTATACTTCTCCCCCATTTTATAAATAAAATGAAAAATCAAAACAATGCAACATGAATCAACTAATTTACTTTTCATGAAAATAGTAAAAATCCTACGCAAATAATCTTGATACAGTTCCTTTAATTTAAGGACCCAAAATTATTAAGGACATCAATAAAAAGAAAGGTCAAAAGTGGCTTATAACAAGGTTATTATGTAAGAAAAGAAAGGGTAAGGCTTAAATTGGTTTTCTAGTGATAAAAAGTAAGGTAGCCTTATTTAGGAAAAAATGGTTATTTTAAGTGCCCTTATCATCTTTATAGGCAAATTCATGAAAAATTTGGCCTCAACATGTATTCAAAAGCAAGTTCTAGCATAAGCAAGTTGTGTTTGATAACACATAACAAAACAATGTGTATGAGCACAAATGTGATAAATGCTCTTAGGCTCAAAGCTCACATAGGTGTCACAATCCATCAAGTCTTGCATACTTTCATTAAATAAAACCAATGAAATAGTTAAATTAATTTAATGAAAAACATTAATCATGCTTTTCTCTTTTATGCATTATTTCTTAAACCAAAATTGTATCATAACTTCAGGATTATTTATAGACAACAATCAGAAAATTATAAGGCTATGATGAGAAGTAATTAATATATGAATCAAAGTATTTATGAGTTTAAGCATATACGCTAGCTCCCCCACACTTAAGTCATACATTGTCCCTAATTTGTGCACAAGATTGTCACATGCCATTAAAAAATCAACAAAAATAAAGCATATAGTAGAAGACTCCTCTAAGTTATAAGCATCTAAAATAAGATGTACTATGGTGATGATGGACATGGAGGTATCATTTGATACATAACTTAATTGTCTCTTTTGTTTCTTAATCTATCACTTCCTTTGGCTATTAAAACATGCTTCCGATGGGTGCTTGTGGTAGGTTATATGTTGGATTGATCTTGTGTAATTGGATTCATCATAGACTTTTTTGTCGTTATTGTACTAGGAATATCTTTGGAATATCCCATAATAAAGACATGTATAAACAGAAAACAAATATGAAAATAATGAAAACAACCTAATAATAGTTAAAATTAAAATGAAATTAAAGAAAAATAATTAATAAAATGAAGGAAAAATAAATAGAACATCAATATAGTATTAGCAGGTTTTGGTGGTGGAGTTTTCTACAGCTCTAATATGTCTAGGTTAGTGTATTACGTCACTGGTTGGAGTTACAGTTGATTGGTGAGGTTGTTTAGGATGTTTGCAGCTATTGAAAGACAAAACTTAAGCTGAATGTTAAAAAAGAAACAAAAGCAATAGGTTTTGTTTTATTTTTTGTTTTTTAAATTAATAACAGGAATAATATTTTTAAAAATTATATAATAATTTTTGTGTTTTGTGTTTTTATTTTTATTAATGTTTTAAAATAAATAAATAATTACAAATTTCTTTAAAAGCAACAGACTATTAACATGTATAAGGCATGATTACGCCTTATGAATGTTAGTATTATGGAATTTTAGAGGCTCCATTTTGAAAGGCTAAATCGTATAAAGCATGATTTTGCCTTATGAAGTTTAGCATTCTAAAATTTTAAGACCCATTCTCCCTTCAGCTAATAAATGAATTTCTAAAAATATAAATTAAAATTATATATAACTAAAATAAAAATAATAAAAATTATCATATTTTTTCTTGTCTCCCAAAAAGTACAATTATTTCGAGGTGGCTTTTTCTTCTTAAACTTCTACATAATTGCAATTTTGTTATTCCTAAGTAGTGTTGCTAACCCTTTTTATTGCCTTATAGTTGACTTTTTAAGATGATCGTAAGTAATGACTCTCCTTCACCTGAATAGATATATTTTAGGTGATTAGATAAGGCTTTCAATTTTATCTTCAGAGCTTGCAGAACAGGAGATAACACTTTCATGTGACCTATAGTAAGTTCAACATTTAAAGTTTTCAATTCTATCAGCGATGTTGATAATGTGACAACACGTATCGAGTGCACTACAACATTTATCTAACTCTGCACACTAAAAACTTGTAGAAGTGGTAAGTTGGGAGGGGGTTTTGTTTTTATGTAATTGAGAAAATAAAATAAAATTAAACTAGTAAAAAATAATCCAAAATGATAAAAGTGTTTAATGTATGTAAAGTTCGATTCTAGGATCGATCTTGGCCAAGACACAATTAAACATATCCCATCATTATAATGTTTTCACACCCTCCTTGAATTTTTGATCATGGACTAACAATACGCTTTGTTAGTCCCAGTTTTTCCTTAGGTTTTGTTTAATTAAGAGATGCTCATTAATTAAACCTAGCCACCGAATAACCTAGGATATAATCTTTAGATTCAATTTGGTAGTCATATTAAGAAGTAGAAAATAGATCAATAAAGGTAGTAACATCACACGTTCGAGTTATCTAACCTAAGTTACGTTTTTTTTAACGATTCAAAATCATTAGTGACTACTAACAAAAATCAAATATAATGATTATGGATTATATTCAACATTCTAGCAATAAGTTCGTAATAGAATAATCCAAATAATATATCAAGATCATCTTTACAAAACCAGATTCAATCAACATAAACAACAATAACAATCTGAAAAGAAAAATTCAACATTAACAAGATGATATAAACTTAATGATATGTGCTTAATTGATTGTCTAATTATTCCATAACATTTAGTGATTAATGCTATGAAATTGCTTAAGATACTCACCTTGACTCATATGTGGTTTTAGGCATAATTCAAAAGTAAAAGAGCTAAAATGAGTTAAAAGGACTATATTTAGGTCGTTTCTCAAAGATTAACACTCACTTGTCTTAATGGAGCAAGAAGAAGAAAACTAAAAGCAAGAAAAAGACAAGAAAAGGAAAATAACATGAGAAAATGTTGTTAACATGGCTTACAACCATCTAGAAAATTGAACAGCCATGTAATGTGAAACATCATTTACTATGGTGAATATTTTAACCCTGCTGTCCCATTTATACCACCTGTCCCATACATTTTAAACCTAGCTATTGAATATAAATTTTGGGGGGGGGGGGGTGATGGCGAAAAGGCTGCTACACTTGGAGAATGAAACAAAGAGTGGATCGTTGGAGAATAAAAAACTGGGATGGCTATAATAACCCATGCATCACGTTACACCTGTCCATTTTATTCTCATTGAAAACCTAGCTGTGTCATTATTTTTTTTGGTACGTAGATTTTGAATATGTAAGGTGGAAGTGATGACTGGGAGTGGATGGAGAATCGAGAGTAAGAAAATAAAGGAGGAGAGGGTTATCCATCTGAGTGGTGTGTCACCTGGAGTAATAAGGTGTGTGTTCGGCTGAAAGGAGAGGTGTATGTGTCGGCTATAAAGAGCAAGTGGAGAAAGAATAACCAAGATAAAAACAAGACAAAAATGAGAGTGAAAGACTGCTAATATATTTTTATCCTCTTCGGTTTTGCAAGTGTGGGACAACTAGGAGAGAGTTTTGTGGGCAGAAAAGGAGACAATAACTCCTTCATTTAGTTCTCTTCAGTTTCTAAGTGGGTGAGGGATGGAAAATAATCGAACAACAGCTACTTCTTGATTATTTCTCTTCTCTTTTCCATGGAAACAAATGTGTTCTTGGCTGATGCTTGGAGACCCATGTAGAAGATGAAAGGCTACACTTCTTGGCACTGGTTCAACGATGATATCGATGCCAAGTTGTGATTAAGTTATTTCATCTTGTTAACGTTGTTAATCTCTTTTCGAATTGTTAAGTTGTTTGTATTGATTGAATCAGTTTTTGTATGAATGATCTTAATATGTTATTTGGATTGTTCTATTATGAACCTATTGTTATAATGTTGAGTTTAATCCGTAATCGTTACATTTTATATTTGTTAGTAGCATCTAATGGCCTTGAATCATTAAGAACAACATAACTAAGGTTAGATAACCCGAATTTTTTAGGTTACTGCTTATATAGATTGTTTTCCACTTCATAATGTGGCTACCAAATTGAATCTAAAGATCATATCCTAGGTTATTCGGTAGCTAGGTTTATTTAATGGTCGTATCTTAATTAAACAAAAACTAAGGAAAAACTGGGATTAGTAAAGCATACTATTAGTCTCAGATCAATAGTTCGAAGATAAATGTGAAGAAGTTAGGATGATGAGATATGTTTAATCGTGTTTAGGCTGAGATTGACCCTAAAACCAAACATTACTTATATTCGACACTTTAATCATTTTCGATTACTTTCGGGGAGTGTGGTAGTTTAATTTTTGTTTTTGATTTTAGATGGTGTTTTGTGAATATATTTGTTTATAATTGTTTCTTTTTAATTTTTTGTTAACTTTTAAAAGTTTGTTAGTGTTGGTGTTAGACCTATTTCCGGAGTCTAACTTATGCTCTGATACCAAACAATGATGGCGCCCAGGTCTTGGAACTTATTACAAAGCTACCTAATGAGGGTATTGGGCACAAAGACCCCTCAGGAAAAGTTCGTCGCAGCCAACTGTTGACTTCGTTGTGGCGAAACATTCGAAGGTCAAACGGAATGCCTCTCTAGAAATGTTCATCGCGGCCAACCCTTTTGGCTTTGCCACGGCAAACACTGAAGGTTAAGCAGAAGACCTGTCTGGAAAAGTTCGCTGCGGCCAAGGTTTGGATTCGATGCGGCAAAACCTTTGAAGATCAAGCAGAAAATCTTTCGGGAAAAGTTCGCCCCGATGAAACCTTCGAAATAGACTCGAAACTTCCAAGATCTATCACTAAGTTTACAAACACATACACATACATTTCCCACAAAACCATAGCAATTCATCCAAAGATAGCATGAACATATATAAAAGAAACTTTTCTCAAATCTCACTATTGAAGCAAATGAAGTTTACACATAGCTTTAGTTACATATCAAAAATTACATTAATACTTAATACAAAATACAAATGGATGCTCATGTTTGATATGTCTATAAAGCTATCCAAAATGTTCACTAACTTAGTACATAAGTCTCTAACTATCTTGGAGTTTCCAATTCCTTGTAAGGATTGCTAACTTTCACATTTTGCACCTGAGGGAAAAAGGATGGGTTGAGCTACACGGCTCAGTGGCTAATACGTTTATAACCATCGGCAATTAGCCACAATTCAAGCATATGTACATGTATAGCTAGCAATTTAAGCATTCTCAATCTATTCTAGCAATTCAATAATTAATTAATTAAGCTCAAAACTCATAACACATAACATAGACTTTAGCCATTAAACACACAATCAAATGCATCATACTTGACAATTCAAAGATGCAATGCACAAACAAATGGCTCTAGAGTTTCGTGGAATGAAGTGGAGAAATCGAAGATTCCGCCGCGAACAAAACGAGTCTGATTTATCAGGATCTCGTGGCCTCAAGCAGGCAGTCAGGAGAAGGCTATAGGTCAACGGGCACGTGACTAACGAAACGAGGTTCCTCTTTTGCTCAATCACAAACAAATTTTATGCTCAATATAGTCAATCACAAATCTATAATCTTATACTTCTTTCTTCTTTTCTTTTATATAAATATCATAACCTTTTTCAAGGCATAACATAATCATAATTCATCATGCATT
>JAOQMS010000001.1:5046841-5059083 GCA_027563885.1 Erythroxylum longipes | reverse complement strand
AAAATAAAACAATGAATAAAGGGATTGTTTAATGTAAAATATTTGAATAAAATATTTCTTAAAATGGATATTTTCAAAATATTAGTTTAATAGTTAGACCATTAAAATGATATAGAAGTGTTTAACAATAACTTAAGATATTGAAATTCTTTTTTAAAATATATAATTTAGAGAACCAATAAATAGTTCCATATGACATTAGCCTAAAAATAATTCATTACTTCTCTTTAATAATATTACCTTTATTTAGGGATGACAATAGACTACTTATTAGTCTAGATTAATGTGTTTTTAGTGAGCCGACTCATGAACTAGGCCTAGGTTTATATCAACTCGAAATTCAGCTATTTTAAATAAAATAATATCATTTTATTTAGAAGAGTTAAGCTTTTAATAGGCTCAACCCAAATCCAAACTCAATTTAAAAAACATTATTTCATATTTTTAATTAAAAATTATTTTAAAAAATTTGGCAACTATCGGGATTGCCATCCTTACCTTTGGCAAAGGAAGACTTTAATAAATTCATGTAATTGTTTAATTAAACATAAAAGTAGGACAATGTGGTGAAATAAGAATTACAAACTAATGAAATCCTACGATATCAAATGGTAAAGTATTATAAATTCAGAGGTATACGTTTAAATGTAATCATTTAGAATCGCACTATACCAAATGAGTAGAGAGAATATTATGTATAAACCTTATTAAAGACTAAGAACTTGCTCCGCTCCATGAAAACACTTCATCCGTAAATATAACCATCTTCATTTTCCTACCTAATTAGCAACAAGTTCTTCTTTAGTTCCCAAACTCCATGGGAGGGAAATCAAAGGTAGATAACCTACCTGACATGATTTATAATGCAAGTCACTATCGATCCTTAAATTGGCGACACTCTTAATTTTTAAATTAAAAGTCCTAATTTTTTTCAAATAAATTTGAGCTTAGATTTGACCGAGACTTAATCAATCTAAATCGGGCCAAAATTACCGAGCTTATTTAGTGAATGAATCGGATTTCTCATCCTCTTTTTCCACCATCAGACGTGATTAATTTGTCAAAAACGAAAAAAGTCGTGAAATTATGTCAATGGTTCCATTCCATTGTCCATGGGTTTGACTCTAGACATGGACGCCATCTTTCGTAATATAGCCTCTTGGATGGACAGTATTTGATCTCTCCCATAATTGCAAATGAACAGTTGCGTATCTGGTTATAATTAATTGTTTTCCTCCTTACATTAGATGCAAGAATTCAAATGGCATTAACGTGGGTTGCTTTGCTTAAATAAAATCCCGGGAATCGTGGACCATTGCGACTCGTCGTTTGCTCACCCGCCAAAATTACCTGCCAAAAGAACCACCGATATTGCTCATGTGGGGGTTCACGTTCAGTGCTTGTACATCGTTCATCCCACCTTTTCAAAACGCATAACGTGGCAAGAGGATTAAGCATTTTAGATTTTTTAATGCCATCATATCCAAAGGTTTGAGGATTCATTTGATAGTAACTTTGGGGATAGTTTTGGAAAGTGCTTAAGAAAAGAAGATGTAATGTTGAAGGTCTTGTGATGATAAGTGCTGCAACCAACTCTGACATGTTCTCATGGTCCTCGTGACATATTAAATGTTAGGTAATATAAACGTCTAAGCAAGCATAATATGGATTTAGACAATCCATATAGGGACAATGTAACCGATAAAATGGGAATTAATTAGACTTTACATAAGGAAGTAACGTGCAAGAAGTTGTAATTCGGATAAAACCCAAGAAAGAATAAATCTACATAATTACTTTTTTACATCAAATCCAACCTAAAACACAAAACACAGACTTTTAACTTAGCATTACAAGAAGTTGGCAAGTGGTATTAGGAAACATTTTGTTAAAACATAGTTTTCTTGTGCATATTTGGAGGTTGCAACTACTACAAGCCCAGGACCAGGACCGAGACTAGGACCAGGACATTGTTTAGTATCTTCTGTTCATCAAGCTATTAATTGGATTTTACAAATTCAAGGAACAGGTTAAATATTCTATTTAGTGATTCGTAACATTAAGCAAAAGTTCAAAACAAAGTAAAAAAAAAAAAAAAAGGAAGACATGTTCAGGAGAAGAAAAGCATTGGAATTTATGGAAAATTAACAGAGATCGGTTTGCGTAACCACTCGATAGATAGCAGTGACCAGTCTGCCACTACCACCATTACCAAATTCTTTTTTTTTTTTGGTTCAATCATTTACTATTCTAGTTCTTTTCCTTTCTTCAACCTCTCCTTTGCCCTCTTTCCCTTAGCATGTCTTGTTCGACATTCACCTTCTTCTGTTTTTATTCTTGAATTATTTCTCTTTCTCTTTGTTGGTTTTTCCTTTTGTTTTTTTTTCTTCTTCATTTTGTTGGGGTGTTGCGGTTTTAGATCCTAGATGATCGGTTGTTCTGTGTGTTGTAAGAAAGATGCAATCTTTGATATGGCTGTTTTAAGGTTTGGGAGATATTATGATCGATTTGATTCTGGGCATGTTTTGTTTTTTCTGATTTTGGTTTGGGATTGAAAGATCTTAAGGGACCATCTTTGCATGTAGAGGAATCAGCTATAGAGGTAATTTTCTCAATCTGGTCTTTGTTGGATTTTCCATTTCTGAGTGGATGCTTGTGTTGTGTGCTTGTTTCCTGTCTGTGCCCTTTGATGCTACTACATTCATGTGTATCTTTATGAAGATCTAAACCTTTTGTGTTCTTGGATATGGTTTTACATTTATCTTTGCATTCCAATTTTTGCTTCCACAATTTCTTTTTTCCTTTCTAAAATTTTCTGCTGAAATGCTTACTCGTTTTCTTTCTAGCATTTATCCCTTCTATGTTTCATCATTTTCTTGGATTGCTATCTCGCGGCCTTCTTTTATAATTGTTTCGCCTTCCTGTGCAGGTAGGAACATACCTTACTGCACCATATTGCGAAAGCATTATAATTTTTGTAGATTAAGAGTATCGGACAATGTTGGGCGGTAACAACAGCAATCCTCTTCTTCCCGTTTTCGCGGACGAGAATCGTATTCCTTATCAGGCTAATGCTTCAAGTCAACTCCAGTTATTTGGTAATTGTGAGTTCTCATTTCATTTAGAATCCATTTGATTTTGGATTTAGAATTGGAGTTTCAATTCATGTATATAAACGTATTTTTACTGTAGTTAAAATTGGGTTATTCGAACTAGTAATTTCCATGTCCTTTAAATTTGGATATCTACAAAATAACTACTTTTGAATTCCTTTAGAATAGTTAAAGAATTGGAGTCATTGCAGGTCAGGACAACTCAGCATCCAAATCCCTGTAAATGTTGAAATACGGGGGTAGTGAGTTGATTGATTTTCTTTTGGCTGAATAAGAGGAAAAAAGAATCATAGAAATTGCTGAAACAAGGTTAAGTGTAGCTGTGCTTGGTAGCTCAAATTGTGTTCAAAATGTTGTCATTTAGAATCTATGAGGAATTTATGAAGAAATGGTAGAAGGTTTAGTGGTGGGGAAGCTGAAATGCTGTGAGGTCTCCCTAAAACCCATTCCCAATCTTGGATGGAAGAAGATGACAGTTACGGGAACTGGTAGTCGTACTTTTCGAAGTTGGTGATAGTTATTCTTTTCAAAGTTGCCAAGTTTTCTGATAGATGAATAAAACATCTATTGGAATAAACCTTCTTGATTTCAGAAACTGGATAGTGGCAATGGGTCGGTTTATTTTGTATCTATGAACAAGCATGATGACCTAGACTGAGAACATTTTCATTTTGACATATGATATAAGAAACTCTCTGCGGGTATACTTGTAGGTTTTTGTGTTTCTTGTCGTGTCTGTTCATGATATGCATGGTGAAGTTGTTGCTTTTTTATGCTGGGTTCACTTGACAATGCATTTGCACCTCCCTTGAAACTTCCTTAGAATTAAAGCCAATAAATGGGCACATTTTTTCTTTGTCTTGTTTCATTGCATATTTCTACCATCTTTCACCTATCGTCTTCTTACTACCTTTACCACTCTTTTAGAAAAGGTTACGATGAAGCTGTGATCAGAACATTGTTATTATGTGTGAAAAAGCTCAACAGTACTTCAGTGGGTTTGGTTGCTGGTGATATTACCATTGTACTACCTGTATTTCTTAGTGATTGTCCAAATTGTATCCCTTGCTTAGAAGTTATAGGGGACTGCAATCAGTGAGGCATTTCATGTACTCATCAGGGGCTAAATCTAATCTTTCTTTCTTTTTAATTAATTTGAAAACATTCTAGTATATTCTTCCTAGTATTTCTCACAGTGTCTTCATAAGTAGCCGTGTCTTTGTTGGCAAAAGTGTATAAAGCTTAAGAAATTATAGGAAAAAGTCTATTTTTTCAGACTTTCTATTGTCAAGATTTGGCGAGTAGATGAGAGCTGCTTCACTTCTTTGTTCCTGGTTCGCATTCTCTTCACTGAATTAATTCCAGGTCTCAAAAGAAGAAAATTTTGAAATAAAAAAGTACAAGCCGCAAAGGTAGCTGAGTGATCTTTGATTTTCTTGTTTGTATCAGTACCAACTGGATGCAGCATTAATCCAGTGAATTATTTTGATAATGAAAGTGTTAATCCCATGCTTCGAGCAAACAAACGATCCAGAGAAACAGAAGATTTCAGTAGACAACAAAAGCTGCAGATGTCCTTAAATTTTGAGGTTTGTCAAGATGATGCTGACCGATCACTGAGCATCCCAAATCAAAACCCTGTATCAACTGGTTTAAAACTATCATATGACGAGCGTAATTCATCTGTGACATCTGCAAGTGGAAGTATGACAACAACACCGGCATTTGTTTTGTCCCTTGGTGACAATATAAGGACCGAGCTTGATCGACAGAAAGAAGAATTTGATCAATATATCAAGATCCAGGTTCTTATTTGACTCGTGATCATTTGCACCTACCATGGATTACCTTGCGATTTTTTGACCTCATTTTCATTATTCATAGAGAAGTAAACTTGATTATGCACGCTGATTTGCTTTTTGCTGCCTCCTGTACGAACGTGAATCATCAATGCTTTACAGATTGTGAAAGTCAAAATCACCTGCATTCTGTTGTTCTCAGATTTTTTTTTTTGGATAACTTGTACTGTCAAATATAGAATTTCTATTACAAGGACCTCATTTTCATGAGATATAGAGAAGTAAACTTGTTTATGCATGCTTTTTTGCTTTTCACTGCCTCCTATAAAAACCGGAATCATCAATGTTTTACAGAAGGTGAAAGGCACAATATTTCTCCCACATGCATTCTGAAGTTCTCACTGTCAAGAACTCTTTCTTTGAATATTTGCAGATGGTCCAAAATGGGGTAGCTCGTGCTCTCAATGTAAAATTCATCTGTTACTAGGACCTCATTTTCATGATTTATAGGGAAGAAGTAAACTAGTTTATGCATACTTGTTCTTTTTTTGCTGCCTCCTATAAAAACTTTAATCATCATTGCCTTACAGATAACCAAAACCACAATGCTTCTCCCACATTCGTTCTGTTCTCACACAAACTATTCTTTGAAAATTTGTGGATGGTCCAAAAATGGGATAATTCATGCTTTGAATATAAAATTTATCTGTTACTTGGACCTAATCTCATGCTATAATGGATGCTTGCCACACATGCAGGAAGAGCACTTGACTAAGGGCGTAAGGGACATGAAGCAAAGACATGTTGCTTCCTTTCTTGCTGCCATCGAGAAGGGTGTTAACAGAAAATTGCAGGAAAAAGACATTGAGATAGAGACCATGAACCGTAGAAATAAAGAATTGGCTGAGAAAATAAAGCAGGTGGCTTCAGAAGCCCAGAATTGGCACTACAGGGCAAAGTACAACGAGTCTGTGGTTAATGCCTTAAGGACCAATCTCCAGCAGGCAATTTCACAGGGTGCTGACCAAGGGAAGGAAGGCTTTGGGGACAGTGAAGTTGATGATGCTGCCTCTTACATTGACCCTAGTAATTTCTTGAACATTTCTGGAGGGCCTGCAAAGCTACTCTGCAGGAATATCCAAGGCTTGAAGGAACATATGACCTGCAGAGCATGCAAAGCAAGGGAAGTGTCCATGTTGTTAATGCCCTGTAGGCATCTCTGTTTATGTAAAGAGTGTGACATACTAATCAACATTTGTCCCGTCTGTCAGATGATCAAAACAACTAGCGTCGAAGTGTACTTGTCATAAACTACAAAGGAAATCGCCCAAAGTTACATACAATTATGTGTGGTATTTAACACTTAAAAACAGTCTTTCAAGAGCTTGAGCTTGTACACGGGGGAAAACTTGGAACTTCCGTGAAATGAAGTTTGGCAACTTCTGTAGCTATATTTTCAGGAGCTTCTGACTGACTTCTTAAGTCCTTGCTCTCATCCTGAGTTAATCTGTCCTGTATATATGACTTTCACACTATTATTAGGTTATGACTTGTATCTTCTTGCGGTTTAACTGAAAATCATCGTACTGATGAACCAAACTGGAAAAAAAAAGAAGGCCGCAAAATGCTGGCTGCAAGGTCAAATAGCTAGGTGTTAGCGTAACACTAGCAAGATCATTTTAATAGTCAGCACTAAACTTTGACCAAATACACATGAAAAAGGTATATTGAATGAATCAAAGTTATCTAAAAATCTCAAATTCAAAAGGAACTCAAAGACTTGAACACTGATACTTAAGAAAAAAAGGAATAAAATGACGGACAAATTATTCAAGTAAAAGAAAAAAACAGGGCAATGACGCTAACATTGAAGAAGACCAGCTTAGAGAATCGAAAAAAGAAAATGAAGAAAAGAACCTGAAAAGAGGGATTTGGAGAAAGATGAGGAAGAAGTAGATGCGAGACGTTGTCGCTTGATTCACCATTTTTAGAACACTACTACTATCAAAGCGTAGGATGTTATAAACGAAAATGTCAGAAATTATAAACATAAAGTCTACCCAAAAAAGCTAAAATGAAGGGCTTTTTTAAAAAGTTCCAAATTTGAGCTTCTTAAAAAAATTGTATTTTAGCCTCTAAAAAAGCTATTTTTATTTAAAAAGTGTTTTTGAATTTTACGGCCAATATTCATTTTTCTTAAAAATAACTTTTGCGGTGAAAAAAGTGCTTTTCTACCTTTCAAAAGCTCAGCTAAACAGGTGCTAAATCAATGAAGCAAGGTATCTAAATCAAGGCAGATCAAGCAGATTTGAGTTTCAGTTATCTATGACAAATTGTTACTACATTAATGGACTTGGCTATGATGAGTTATATGTGTGTTTGGATAAATCAATTACTTAAATTATGCTCAGCGGATCATGAGTGGACTAGACAATGAATGTATATCGGTTAGACCATATATAAAGTGGCTTGAAACATTACCATCACTTTTAAATGAAGATTACGAGTAATGTGATAAAAGTAAATGGCTTGGAACCAGAAGAAGCAATCATAAGGGATTTAACGATATATTTTTAACATAGATATATTTTTTACTTAGTTACAAATTCAGTATCCACCACCGTTAGTGAGTTTAGTAGCCTTCCGTTGCTTTCTTATGTTTCTTATGTTGAATTGTTGTTTTTGATGCATTTTAGTGTGAACATATAATTCTTGTCGAAGTCTTTGTAACACTAGGCAAGTCCATATGCAATCTATCCCACTCAATTAAATGAAGAGAATAGATAATTTGCATAGTCAAGTCATGATTAACCACAATGAGCATAATTTTCCTACAGTAATAAAAAATCTGCTTTTATGCCTCAATCCTTAAAATTTCTGTTGAAGGATAAAGAGAAACAGAAGAACACTGACAAGTAACTGTTAATTCTTGCGCCATCTCTGCTGCCTCACTCTTGCTACATGGAATTCATATGGTACAACTTTTAGCACAAATCATTACAAGTATGATTAGTAAAATCTAATAATTTGATATTTACGTTAGAAAGACCTCAGTAGTTTAGAATGCTGCATCTGTTGACATGATTTGCCTTTATCATGGAAGACCAGGCAAAAAGTTAACTAGCAGCATTATAATATTGGTAAATTGGGAATTCAATGATCTCTGCATCGTAAAAAGCTCCCTTAGATTCTTCTTCTGCCGTCCACTCTTGGTTTCTTTGATGCAGGCCCAGCTTGGGGATGCTCAGTACTTGACTGGATCTGGGAAAACGAAAGTTTTGTTACTTTGTGAAGTTTTAACACCAAATAATCTAAAGGAAGGCCATCACGTGGTAAAGCTCATCACCTTATTGAGCTTCTCCCGCACCAATCTAACTGTTTGATTCATAGATTCAGATGGAAAATATTCCTGTGACATTAAAAAATGTGAACAAGCACAATGAAGATAACAAGCCACGCCCCCACAAAACCACAAAAATTTTCAATCCACAATTTCGGTGCATTATTCCGAAAAATTCTCATGACTTCAGGAACTCAAAAGGAATCAAATGAGAATCTTCATCCCAACTTGATCAGCAACTCTAGTAGAGAAGTAAACGAGATTATCCTTATGCAGCTTAGTTAAACTTAGGTTTTAGCATAAATTTAGCTTTTTTATTATTCAATTCATGGAAATATATACACACTAAAAGCTAATGCAAATGAATTTAGAACATTCCTTACATCAAAGTTGAAGGCATAACAAAATGGTTTATAAAAATTTGTTAATAAACAAAAATCTTTAGAAATGAGCTTATAGGAAGTAGGCACAAACCTGGTCAGAAGAAACTCTTGAGATAGGATGAACATTAACCTTAGTATCATGCTGGGATTTTCCAGAGTCCCTAAACAATAGATTATCATAGCTTTCAATGTCAAAGCAATACACATGCACCTCATTATGGTGGGATGAAGCAAAACTGCATCCTACCAACATAGCTCATGGTTCATCTGCTGAGGACCGTCATGAGGTTGAGAGGGTGCTGCAACTAAACAACCATCCCTTGAAGCTCCTGATCTATTCACTTGGGAGCCCTTCACTCTTCCAGCTGATAGTTACATAAATATTGTTAGATTCTAAGTAAAATAAAATGTGATAACGATTCACTCAACAGTGTCAAATCTTTAATTCTTTCAATCAAGATCTTAACTTTTTAGTGTAACTTAACCATGCAAAACATTTCTTCCCACAAAAAAAATTGATGTGATAAAAGAAAAAAGAATCATTTGGACACATGATTCTCTTCTTGGAATTACACATCATCTTATTTAACGAAAGAATTTTGCAATGCTAAGCCAGATTTTCAGAAAAAATTAGGAACTTGACTGAAAACAAAATAAAAAGTTTATTAATGTGAAAAATTAAAAAAATTTGATACTGAAATAACCGTTAACAATTAGAACTTTGCTAGAGATACTAATCAAGAATTTCTCGGCCCAAGCCACAGGAACTCACGGTTTAATCTTGCAATTACTTCCCTTCTTCTTCCTTCCAATTTATCCTTCGTATCAGATAAGCTCTCAAACTGAGGGGCATACGAGACCTGCAATCTATTGCCTAAGAATACAAACTCATCCAATTTTCTCTTGGCAAACCTATAATAAAATGGGTAAAAAACTCAAGGCCTAGTCATCACTATTGGTCATTTCAGTAGACTAAACAAATCAATGAATTACGCAAAAATTGACCAACCCAGTAACCTGGCATTGTTGATCAAACAGAATTTGATCCAATAAACGTCAGTAAATTGTTCACATTCTTCAGCATCCATCGGTTTAAGACTGACCATTTAAAAACAAAACAATCAAATTCCCGCTGTCAATTACAGAATATAGAAAACAGACCAACAATTCAATTCTGCAGAGGAAATCCTCTTAAGTTACTGCAAGTCCAAAACTTTCACATAAAATAGGAGAAAAAGATAGAAGCAGTTTCGTAAAGAAACGAAGACAAAACAATGGGACTCGCTTACTCTTCAACGTCTCCATAGGAAGAGAAAAGCTTCAACAAATCATCCCCACATCCCAAGGCCGGAACATTTCTCACAATCAAATACCTGCTAATAAACACCAAATGGGTCAACCTAGACACTCAAGAATCAAACCTTGACACTAGACATACACACACCTTGATTCGTCGCAAACTGTGTAAACACGAACCGCGGGTGGCTCGTCTTTGTACCGGGGCATGACACGCCCTCTCTCGCTCTGATCCTCTCTACTTAGGTTCCTAAGTTTTGTATCTTTCGCTTCAATTTCAATAGGTACTTTATAGTTTATACATCGATATTTTATATTCTATAATTAGTGAATTTTATGATATAATTATTTATAAATGGTATAAATTTTGTATTAGATAAACAAAATAATTCCTATTTGTAATAAAATTTATAATTAAAAATTTATAATACAGATCTAAATGATATTTTGATAAATTAATAAATATTTTTTTTAATTTTATATATACAATATGATTATTTTAAATATTATATTATAACGTTTTTTCTTAAATTTTGAATATTACATTATTTTTAAAGATTTTATTACATATAAAATTTAAATTGAATTTCTAAATAATACTAAGTAAATGATTTATATCCAATTAATTGGATTAATAATATATAATAAATATTTAAATAATTGTTTATTAAACTTTTTAACTAATCAATATTAGTTTACAATAGTGAAATTGACCTCCTGTTCTACTTTAACTCTTTTGCTTTCCCAAACCATTTAGTGCACTAGTTAGGGATTACAATTTTAGCCTAACCTGTTTGGCCCGATTTTTTGCCCTGGTTGGCCGGATCACGGGCCGACCATGGTTCACCCGGGTCGGCCACTCGTCTACCATGGTCGACCTGCGTGAGCCGCGGGCTGGGCCAGGCCAGCCGACGACAAAACGGCGTCGGGTAGACCATGGGCCAGTTGGCCCGTCGGTGGGTCGGGCTGCAGGCCGGCCAATCCCAGCCCGCGACCTGCCATAACAGTGGCCGGGTTGGGTCGGGCAGAGGACAACCCGGGCCCGGCCCGACCCCTTGCCATGCCTAGCACTAGTTAGCTGTTTTCTCATACCCAGAACATTTCTACTTCAATTATAAATGTTTTATAGTATGAAAAACATTTGATTTCATCTATATTTTTCATACTATAAAATGGTGTTGTTACGATTTCTTTTAAATTGATCTTATGAATTTTTGCCAAAGCTAAATCTCTCCTTCTTTTTTCACGCCCTGACTTCTCTCTTACTCAAATTTCCCGCCTACCTTTTATTTTACCTTTATGCCCTCATTTTTTCCCAAACACCACATGTGCTGCAGTGAAGTCTAAAGGTGCAGAGAGTCTTTTCTAGGGGGCGGACCTAGTCACACCCTCCGACCATGGACGACTCATCTCCTTCTCAAGCTGATTTTCCTCCTCTCACTCGAGCGTCGAGCACCGCCCAACAAGTAGACTCGGAAGGGAAGACTACACCAGGAAATGTACAGTTGAAGAAGGCTATGGAAGGTGATGCTTGGAGAAAAAAGGTTAGAGCTCAACACAATAAAGGTAAGCTCTTATATTACCCGAACGTGTTGCAAAATGGGGTTGTGTCTCCTCCTCTGGAGTTGTTACAAGCTAGAGCACGGGCTTGGTCTCATGCATTGGTGGGGTTTTTCTGGTCCAAGCGTATAGCTTTCCTAGCTGTTAATGCTTGGGAAAAGGCCAGATGGAGTAAGCGAGGTCTAGAGAAAGTCATGTTAATGGATGATGGGCTGTTCCTGTTTAAGTTTTCTGCCCAGTCGAATATTACTGAGATACTAGAACAAAGGCCATGGCACATAGGTGACCAACCCTTGTTCCTTAAACAATGGAAGCCATGGTTGGGTTTAGATAGAGGTTTAATTGAGGTATTACCACTGTGGGTTCAATTTCATGGGTTGCCAATGGAGTATTGGACGGTAGAGGGGCTTAGTCTGGTGGCAAGTGTTTTGGGAAAACCCATCTGTATGGATTCTCAGACAGCAGTGATGGATAGAATAAGGTATGCGAAAATGTGTATTGAAGTGTCGAAGGATGCGGTATTGCCAGATTCCCTATCTATATTTAGGCTTGGTGAGACAGGGTGTAGCACTCCACTCCCGCAAGACCCGAACCCAGCATCGTTGATGATATCCGAGTCCGTGCCCTGCGAGGGTGGAGTGCTAATGCACTCAATCATTCAAAAGTCGGTATATTTTTTTTTATAACATAACATGCGGAATACATACTCAACTGGGCCCCACATTCAATCATCATCATTTTCAATTAGCGC
>JAOQMS010000001.1:5029921-5046741 GCA_027563885.1 Erythroxylum longipes | reverse complement strand
GACACCAAAAGCATTCAATTTGGTTCAGTAGTGTAAAAGTTATACTTCAAACATTTTGGGACAGCTCTTGTCCCAAATAATGTACTTTACACAACTTCCATATGACATTTAAATATCTTATAGCCTGAATTAGATTTCAAGTTCTCCACACCACTTGTAGCTCCATGTATCTAGTTTACCACGAATCAGAAATCTTCATTTGGATCTGTATAGCTCCAGAAATTATAAAAATACTGAAATATGTTCAGTGGAATAACACTAACAGTACACACACTGTACCCGCCCTACGTTTTTCACTCAATCTTTCTTACTTCAGTTCATATGGCTATGATTTTTGGTGTAGATGTATAAAAATGTCTTATGAGTCCAACGGTTTAAGAATCAAGTCATTTGGGCGTCTATAGAAAGAGTTATGGCCAAAATAAGACGATACTGAAGTCATGAGACGATTGCTGACGTCATTCTAAGACGAATTGAAAAAATAGGTATAACTTTCTGTATAGAAATCGAATTCAAGTGTTCTTTATATAGATAGAAATAGGAATTTAAGATATACAACTCTTATGAAGACATTAAAGACCAATTATATCATCTAGAGGATCAAATTTGGACTATAAGATGTTCTAGACAAAATGAGACGATGTTGACGTCATTAGACGATTGCTGACGTCATTCTGAGACGAATTGGAAAAATAGGTATAACTTTCTGTATAGAAATCGGATTCAGGTATTCTTTATATGGATAGAAAGAGGAATTCAAGATATACAACTCTTATGAAGACCTTAAAGACCAATTATATCACCTAGAGGATCAAATTTGTACTAGAAGATGTTCTGGCCAAAATGAGACGATGCTGACGTCATGAGACGATTGCTAACGTCATTCTGAGATGAAGCAAAATGAGACGGTCAAACTGAGACGCAAAAAGTCAAACTAAGACGATGAACAGTAACTGAGACGATAATGACGTCATTCTAAGACGATGTTGACGTCATTCTGAGACAAAGCAAAATGAGACGGTCAAACTAAGACTCAAAAAGTCAAACTAAGACTCAAAAAGTCAAACTAAGATGATAAAACCTTATAACTTGTAATGCTAGTATCTTTCGACTCCGATATCCAAATTTTGCAAACTTTATATCGTTAGAAAGCTGATAAAAATATATACAGCTTTAAAGAAGATAATTTTGCCAAAATCTATCTATGTAAATCCAAATTTTCTCCCGAAGTCAGAACACTAATTTCACCTTCAGCTCCCAATGTACTGGACCCGGTTTTCACTTCATGACAAATTTTGAGACTTTTAGAGATAGAATTGGATTTCGATGTTCTCATACTAAATGTAGCCATATATCTCTAGGTTAATCCAAATCAAGAATCATCTCGTTTAGACAACTAGAGAAAACGTTGTGGCTAAAAGACTGAAACATATTCAAGGAACATTTTCCAGATCACTACCAATTTTGTTTCCACGTCTTTCCTTATCTCAACTCATACCTAGATCACTCTTTCCACTTTCTTTACTTTTGATTTTCAACAACATCACATTTAAAAGCAATCATGACCAGAAGTTGTCAATGAATGCATGTACACTTATTTTTGTGCAAAGATTCGATATTCATGTGCATATATGCTAACATTATGCATGAGCAAGAAAAATGCATTTCCTTGATCTCTCTTTTAAGCTTACATGCATTGAAATTTTAGGTCTTAACCCTTATGGGGACGGGATGTTACACAGGGGAATTAGTACAAACAACGATTTCAGTCACTTATCCATGGAAGCCTGATCATGGGAGCAAGAAGTGGGTAGCAACTGGTAGAATTGTGCAATCTGGCAATCTTGCGGAAGTAGTGCATAAAGGAAGTCTGTTGGATGAGACGAGAATGATCACTGAGGTGGAGTTAATGAAGGAGGGGCTTGGGAAAGAAGGACAGGCGTCAGATTTGGGGTGTGGGCCAACACAGGTTCAAACCATAGTGAATACAAAGTTTGTTGTGGTACTTATGGCTGAGCCTTGTAGTGAGAAGCTCAAAGGCACACCTCAGGGGAGGACGGGCTCAGAAGATTGGCCTAGGTAGAATGAGCTGTTGATGGTTAGGGAAAAACAACCTGCACAAGGGATGAGTGAGCATCTGGTAAAGGTAATGCCAAGTGGGAGTGAGTCGGTTAATAATAGTGGGGTGAAGGGGAAGTGCTCTTGTGATCCTATGCAAGATGGGAGTGTAATGGAGCTAGCGAAGGAAAAGTTAAACTCCAATAGGAAGACCAATGGTTTGTCAGTAGCAGAGCAGTTGAAGGATAGGGGGCAATTGAAGACACCGCTTGTAGTACTAGTTCTAGGAATGCTACAGGTTTGGTTAATGAGGTGGTGGAGACAAGTCAAGCTTCAAGTGGTTTAGGGAAAAAGAGTGTGAGTAGGAAAAAAGGTAAGAAAAAAAAGCACAAAGGGGTGATGTCCTCTGAGTGTCTTTTTTAACCATATGTCGTTATTAGCTTGGAACACTCGAGGTCTAAATGACCCTCATAAATGGAGGATGGTGCAGAAAGTAGTAGCGGAGACACAACCGGTTTTGGTAGGACTTCTCGAAACAAAAATAAAAACCAATAGAAAAGGCTTAGCTTTTTTGGGGAATCAATGGAGTTACCTTTCAAATCACATCCACTACTACAATGGTCGTATTCTATGTTGGTTTAATTCGGACAAACTAGCTGTGTAAGTGCTTAAGATAGGGGATCAATTCATGCATTTGCAATGTGAGTTAATTGGGAAGGTTCAGTTCTTAATTACTTTAGTTTATGCGTCCAATTTTGCTTTCCAACGTATGCTGCTGTGGGAGGAGTTGTTTGAGATTCATGCAGGGATGCAAGGGTCGTGGATAGTGCTTGGAGACTTCAATTGCTGTCTTAATTATGCTGAAGTGGAGGGTGGGGTGCGGTTTCATGGAGGATTGGGGGTTGAATTACAACAATTATTTTGTTGCACTGATCTTATGGATCTCAGAGGTCTAGGCCGATGGTTTATCTAGGAAAACAAACAGAAAGGGCAGATGTTTATCAGGAAGAAACTGGATTGGGGATTGGTAAATCAAAGATGGCTTAGTTCCTTCCCTCTTGCGTCAGCTGTGTTTGGGGAACCTGAATTGTCCGACCATTCCCCTATTCTTATACAACAGTTAAATGATGAGTGCAGATTGGGAGCTCCTTTCAGGTTTTTCAACAGACTACTTCTGGTAGAAGGCTTTATGGAGGTTTTAGTGCATGTTTGGGGGATGGAAATACATGGGTTTAAGTCATTTCAATTAATACAGAAATTGAAGGCTGCTAAAAGAGTGATTAAGGTGTTCAGTAAGCAACGACTCCAAAATATTCAGGAAATGAGTAGTAAATTGGCAGAGATTCAGAAGGCTTGTTATAGGGACCCTCTTAATGAGAGATTAAAAGTGCTTGAGGTGGAGCAGATAAATCAATACCAGGAAGCTTTGAAACTACAAGATTTGATACTGAAGCAGAAGGCTAGGCAAAATTGGATCAAGGAGGGTGACATTAATTCCAAGTTTTTTCATGCTTCTATTCTCGCTAGGAGGAACACCAATACTATTTCATAATTGAAAGATGAACGGGGAAATGTGATAAGGGGTCAGCTGTACATTACTGAGCATATCAAAGATTTTTTCTCACTCTCATGGGGACAACCGAAGCTGTGGGGACTGGCTTCGAGGTTCGCGATGTTTTGACGTTTTCTCCTAGTTAAGAAAGAGTGGCGATGTTAGAGGCTCCCTTTACAGCACAACAAGTGAAGGAGGCCTTGTTTCAATTAAATGGTACCAAAGCTCCTGACCCTGATGGTTATTCAACTGGTTTCTTTCAGGACACTTGGAATATCACAGGTCCTCTCTTAACGGAAGCAGTGCTGGAGTTTTTCTCCTTTGGTAAGTTACTGAAGGAGTTTAATTACACTTTTTTATGTCTGATACCTAAAAAGGAGCGACCAGAACTAGTAACGGAGTTTTGGCCAATATCATATTGCACCATAGTTTATAAAGTAATAGCTTCTTTTTTGGCTGAACGGTTGAAAGGGGTTTTGGTTGATGTAGTGGGTAAAGCACTAGGTGCTTTTCTTCCTTCGAGGAGTATAGGGGATAACATTTTACTGTTGCAAGACTTGATGGGAGATTATTATTCAGGGAAGAGGATAAAAAATTGTGCTTTAAAGATTGACCTTTATAAAGCTTATGATATGATTGGTTGGGGATATCTGAAGAACTGTTTGGAAGGAATTGGGCTGCCTCCACGGTTTTCTCATTGGATTCTTCAATGCATCCAAACCCCATCTATGAGTGTGTTAATTAATGGTGTGCCTACGAAACCGTTTCCTATTTGTCAAGGTATTAGACAGGGAGATCTCCTGCCCCCTTATTTATTTACATTGGCAATGGAGGGTCTGTCTCCCTTAATTACTAAAATGGTGGATTGTAATGGGCTATTCAAGTACTATTATAAATGTAGACCAATGAAATTGACTCACTTGTTGTATGCGGATGATGTGATTTTGTTGTGTAGGGCTGAATCTCATGAGCTACAAATGATGATGAGCTTGATGAATACTTTCTCTGGGTGGTCTGGTATGCAGGTGAATGTCCAGAAGAGTGGGCTTTTTGTGTCTTCTGATGTTCAAGATTTGGATAGGCTTACTAGCGTGGTGGGATTGCCTCTCCATGGAGCACCATTCAGGTATCTGGGTGTATCAATTACAGCGGGAAGCCCAAATATTCTGATTTTTTGCCATTATTGGAGAAATTGAAAGGTTGAATTAGTGCTTGGCAAAATCGATTCCTATCATTAACTGCCAGAGTCACTCTTATTGTTTCAGTATTGAACAACATGCATGTTCATTGGGCAACACTTGTGGTGATTTCTAAGAGAGTTCTCAAGGAGATGGATAGGATTTTAAAATCCTTCCTTTGGATGGGTAAGCATGAAAAATGCATGGGAGCAAAAGTAAAGTGGAGTGAGGTGGTCCTGCCAAAAAACAAGGGAGTTTGGGGATTATTCCAATCTCTCAAATGCAAAGGGTGCTACTCATGAAGTGAATATAGAGACTATTTGTGGATAAAGAAGCATTGTGGGTCCAATAGGTACAAAGTTATCGTCTAAATGGGCACAATTTCTGGCAAATACAATTGAGGTATGAGCAGTCTTGGTTTTTTAAAAGTTTGTTGTTGCTTCGTGACTCGATTTATCCTCTAATAAAAACTAGGGTCGGGAATGGAAAGGGGACTTCGTTTTGGATTGATAATTGGCCTGTATTCAGCCCATTATGGCTACGACCTAATCTAGTAGCTTTTAGGAACCGAACTCCTAAGGAAGCTACCGTGTCTTGGATCTTTCGAGAGAGAACACGTTTGAGTACATATAGATTTGACCACGTACTTGAACATTATGTGAATGGTATGCAACTTTGCAGTCAGCCGGACAGGCAGGTTTGAGTGGCCAGTAGCAATGGGAAATTTTCAACCAAATCAGCCCATAGTCTTGAGCGATTGCAGGGAGCAGTATCATGGGTAGATGTGGTATGAAAACAGGTACTAAACCCTAAATCTGCAATATATGTGTGGTTAGCTATTAAAAATAGACTGCGAATTAAGGACTGTTGTTTTGGAAGTTATGATCCCTTATGTGTTTCGTGTAAGCATGAGCATGAAACTAGAAATCATCTGTTTTTTCAATGTGCATATACCAAAGTAGTATGGAGCCGTATCTTGCATATGATAGGGGTCCCATTTGTTTCTTTTAATTGGAATGAGGTGTTGCACAATGTAATGTCGTACTCCTGACTTGGGATGAGAGATGGGCTTATCATCCGGACTTCGTTTCAGATGGTGGTGTATCACATTTGGAGGGAGAGGAATCGTCGTCTATATAAAAAAGTAGAATTACCTAAGTATGAGCTTACTTGTTCTATTGTCAATTTGATTAGGGAGACAATCATCGCTAAAGGGATGCAAGAAGCTATTAGACAGGAACTTCGAGTGTGATGGTTAATTTAGAAAGATTCATGCGGTAATTGATTGTTTGTGGTTAGTCTGTGAGACGTGCTTGTAGTTTTTTTTGGTTTTCTTTGTAATAGGATTGTACATACAATTATAGATTTATTAATATATTATCTTTAATTTCCAAAAAAAATATTAGTTTACAATAATTGGATGATAAATACAAATTTAATTTAATTAATATAAATTCAAGCCCAACCCCAACACCATCCAACATAGGACTCACAGAAGACGACAACACAATGTCATCCAATGATATGGAGCCACATGATCCAAATGACCAACCCAAATCTTCTGTGCTACCTACCAAGTGCCAACTTTGTGTCACATAAATGGATGGCTAGGATGGAGTAGCATAGGGTTGGCACATGGTAGAATGGCTAGGATGAAATGACACAGAGTTGGCACATAGTAGGTGGCACAGAGGATCAAGTCCCCCAAATGACTGTGTCCGCCAACATCACATGGCAAACGTGGCGGTTATTTGGCTCAGCGGCTCACCGCTACAATGAGAATGAGGACCACTAGATCACGATCATTGCATTGGATGGAATGGCAATTTTCGTGATTAAGTGGAAGAACGGATGGCCTTTAGTTGAAAGACATTGAATAGCAACCAATGGGAAGGCCAACGGTGTTCCTACTCCTACTACTTAGTACAGTTGTACGGGTTGGTTCGGTCTCATTCTTCCACCTAAAACCCACGGCGAACTTTTGATCACTTCTCGAAACGCGCAAAAGGCTAGACGGCGATTTCTGATCATCTTGAAGGTGACTTTGTTTCCATCTTCTTGTTTCTCTGTTCTCTTTTGTGTTCCGTTTCGTAACGGTTTCTTCTTCTGGACTTGATTTCAAGGTATCTGTTTGTTGAAAATTCCCTTTTTGGTCTGCAAAGGTTGGCCTTTCCTAGTTGGTTCTCTGGATTTTCGCTTCTTATGTCGTTTGAACTAGATCGTGATATTGTCTTCTCTTTCTTTTTTCATTTTTGATGTTTTTAGAAGCTTATAATTGGGTACATGATCAATTTGTTTAGAAGCTTATAATTTTGTTGATATCTTTTATTGCTTTCTTTTCTCTTCTGCCTGTTTATTTTGATTAGTTAACCTTTTGTGGTTGGTAGATTTAGTTGATTAATTCTTAAGACTTGTGGGATGCTATTACTTACTCTGCAGACTGCAGTATTTAATCTCTTGAACATTGCTTCAATGTTTGAGAGATATCCGATTTGCGGAGTGATGCACTGGTGGGACTAATCTAATTGCGCATGTGGTTGGGAAGTAGGATATTTTTCATTTCTTTAACTGATTGTGGTGATAAATCTTGATGCGAGTTCTTAAGTATCTCACCGCTTATTCAGTTGGTAAATTCCTTATATGACGGGAAATATCTCTTCTGTCTGTTTAGGTCATTGAGCTAGCTTTGTGCATTCATAGGCTTCAGCAGAACATTTAAATCAAAAAAATTGGGAATTGCATCCGTGTTCAGAACGAGGGGATGGGATCGGAAGGGCCAAAGCGTGTGGTCATTCATGTCACTGGATTCAAGAAATTTCATGGAGTTGCTGAAAATCCCACGGAGATAATAGTTAAGAATTTGAAAGACTTCATGCAAAAGAGAGGGTTGCCAGCTGGTGTCACTGTGGGGAGTTGCACAATCCTTGAGACTGCTGGAATTGGTGCTCTTCCAATGCTTTACAATGTCTTAGAGTCTGGCATTGCATCAACAAATGCTGGCGAGAAAGAAAAAGTTGTATGGGTATGTTTTTGTGATAATTCTCATTTTAGAAATAGAAGATGCATCATTAAACTTTTACTTTTGCTTCTATTATGACCTTTTCTTCCTTGTTTGTTTTTCTATGCATTGGTTTGGAATACCTGCTGCCTTATCTTTGCTTCTATGGTGCATGAGATTCAGCATCCAAGAGATTAAATTGCATTATGAACTGATACATATACCAGCTTTACACACCTCACAAATCAATGCTACAGTAATCATTGATTATAGCTACTTGTATTATTTGCTCTCATTAGCTAGAAAACGTATTCAAGGTTTATGGAGGCCACTCATTTTGCAGAAGTATGCAGTTGGTTGTTCTGTATTTTCAACTTTGGTCGTTTAAAATTTTTTACCGTATGTTACTTATTCAGCTTCACTTAGGGGTGAATAGTGGAGCTCCGAAAATTGCCATTGAGCGACAGGCAGTAAATGAAGCCACCTTTCGATGTCCAGATGAGCTTGGATGGCAACCTCAGGTAAATTTACTTTATCACTCTAATTAGATGGCTCTTCTCTATTTTGGGTTCTGAGTCAGACATTGTTACGATGATGTTATCCTGTCAATGTTAGTTGGATTGTTTTGAACTTTGGACAAATGGTTAGCAATTTCAATTTGTCCTATTTGCTTTATGTGGTATCATACCTTTTTTGCTTTGTAGAAATACCCAATTGTCCCCGGGGATGGAGCAACTTCCTGGATTAGAGAGGTATGCAACTATGTTTGGAACTATTCCTCATTTACATCGCCACTGTATTGCCAAGTTCTTGACCAAGAAGCTTAAATGGCTTAAGTTGGCTCTCATGAAAAGAGTTTGTTCATTGTGAAAACAATTTGGCAATCCAACTAAATCCTGCATAGACCAGAAAAAAGAAATACAAAAAGAGAATGAGAAAAACAACATTTCCTACTCCTCATTCTTTCTGTACACAGTTGGGTCCTGCGCCACACCCAAAAAGAAGCAAAAATGGAAACAACATTTCTCACTCCCTATTCTTTCTGTGCACGTGTGAATACTAACGTCTCTTTCTCTCAATTTTATATTTTGGTCAAGACTTGTTGCCCTGCAGAGGAGATACTAAAGTTCTTGAAGAAGAAGGGCTGTGATGTGACTCTATCAGATGATGCGGGCCGCTTTGTTTGTAACTTTGTTTACTATCACTCTCTTCATTTTGCAGAACAGAAGGGCCACAAATCTCTATTTGTTCACGTCCCTCTATTTTCTAGAATTGATGAAGAAACCCAGATGAATATTGTAGCTTCTATTTTGGAGGCTATAGCAGCAACATGTTAATAACATTGCTCTCCAGCTTCCTATAAATTATTGGTGTTTGTGTCCATACTCCTGTAAACCGACTTTGTCGACTTAATAAGGAAAAAGTAAACCTTAATCATTGAAGCAAACCCCTATGCTTATGTTTTGAGGATAATTGTGTATGTATATATGGAGCACTTGCCTGCTCGCGTACAAGACTGGCTGGTAATGTTTGCCAATATCGAAGTTATTTTTAGTGTTCTGGGATTGTTCAGATATAATTGCCAGCGTCATTTTGCTTTATTCTTAGGAGTTCTCTTTTTGGCTGTTTCCCAACCAAAATTTGCTTCGAAACAATTGTAGGTTCCAAATAATGTTGAGGAGATTTGGAAGCATGTGAAATGTATGCTTTTGAGATGTCTTTGGCCCGAAGAGCTTTTCTGCAAGCCAAGAGGACGATCGTTGACAAATTGAAAGCCACTTTCTTGACAAAAAATAGACACCAGCTGGGTTCATCTTGGAGTTGCCTTAAAGCATCGTGTCATCTTTCTCAACTAATCACAACCGTAGTACACGGTACTGGAAGATTAAAGTACTTGCGGCAATTCATGGTTAACGTTTAAACCAGGAATGTCGGTTCTTGCCTTCTGTGGAGAGGCTGGAAGAAATTTAACTTTGGTTTTCTGAGTCCTTCCTTGTTCGGTGAAAAGCTCTCATGTTTAAAAAATCCGGTGGATTTGGATCATTAATGCAAAGTTCAACATAATGCCCCATGTATCGTAAAATAGCAACTTTTTTAACACCATTGCAATACTGCCTTTATCATCCTCAGCCTCTTCGTTGCTGTTGAAGATGCCATCAAATCTTCAGCTAACCGTCGTGTGATTTTGGTTGGATCTGTAAACGCGAGATTTCGGACTTCTACTCTGCTTGTAATAGTTTGTCACGTGCATGGAAATTATTAGAAGCCATTTAGTTGGGATATGCAACCTGGGGGAGTGCAATAGTTTTCTTCTACGCAGACAATGACTTGTTAGTGTCTTCTCTTAAGAGTTATTTCGCTTGATGCAGATCTTTAGGAGGAAGCCGACAAATCGTTAATTTGTTGGGTTCTTGAATTTGTTAAGTAGAACCAGGACTGTTAAAACTTGGACGTCAAAATCATTTTTCTGTAATGTGAAAGTACCCCATACAACCGGCGCTCATCGACATGTATGGTAAATGCAAGGACATTGAGGGTTCAGTGTCTGTGTACGAAAATGTTCCCTAGAGAAATTTTTAGCGAAACTCATTATCGACATCTTTGTTACGCCATGGCATTGTGGAGTCTGTATTTAGATCTTTGGTTTGATGGCTGGTGAAGATACTTGGCTGAATGAGATCATACTTTCCAATGACCAGTTGCAGCTTGTTTCACTGTTAGTGCAATAGAATCAAGATTTAAAGCTGACATTACCTTTTCATGTTCCTTGATTGATAAATATTTGAGGTTTGGTGATGTTAAGCTTTCACTAGTAGGCTGTTTGGAAACCAATGAATTAGATTCAATTCATTAATTTTATGTGATTGAATTCAATTTATGCATTTGGAATGTAAAAAAAGAGATGACTTGAATTTAACTCTGTAATTGAATCTCATTTTTTTTATGAATTCAATTCACATCTTAAATTGAATTCTGAATTGAAGAGCCAATTTTTTTTAAAACATTAAAAAATTCTTTTTCTAAATATACACATCATAAATATACAAATTACTACAAAATACACACACATTCATTATATACTATTTTTAGTTAAGTATAAAAAAGTTATATCAAGTAGTTGAATTCATTTTTATTGTATTCTAATCAATATAATTAAATTCAATTATAATATTTACATATTTATTTCAAATAGTGTAAATCGAATTTAATTTAATTTCAAAAATGTAATTGAATTCAATTCATCAATGAATCCAATTCGAAAGTTTCCAAACGGTCCATAAGGTTCTTGTCAACTTCCCTCTCACCAAATATAATCTGGTTCTCATTAATCATCCCTGGCTTCACATGTAATGTAATGGGAACTGAATGTCTCAAGTTGCTTAAAGCAATGATTCAAAATGATTTGAAACCTGACACTGACACTAGGAGAGGAGGATTTTGTGATGTGGAACTCATTGTTGCGAGGATGCAGATTCCACAGGAATGAATGATAGGAAGAAGAGCACCGGAAGTACTGATGGAGATAAGACAAGAAATTCTGGAATATATTTGCAGTTGTCAAATGTTTTTGCCGAGATTGGTCAATTGGAAGCCTGAATGCAGATTAGAGAGATTGGCATAGCAAGGAAGATAACAGCAGATATTGGTTGCGGTTTGATAGAGGTGAAGAACTGACATTGAGATAGGCATCCTTTTTAAAGTGGAGGTTGGAATTAAGCATCAAACATGGAGCTAAAGATGGCTAACAAAATTTCTGCATTTGATATGATGAAGAATTAGGCCATTTATTTGAAGTGTTGCATCCAATGAGATTGCTTTTGTTTGAAGAATTCGGTTTGCATGTGACAGATGACGGCTGGGGCCTTAGTTTTAGTTGTCCTGTTAGGTTCAACGAAGCAATTGATGTCTTTCTCTCTTGTAGGATTTTGCATTGCTCCTTCTGTTCTGTGTATGTATGTAATGATGTATTGTATGACTTAAGGAATTGAATTTGGTTGGAGCGCATTTTCGTCTGAATAATATTGTTATCCGTTTTGTATTGGGGAGACAGCAGAAGGTAAAAGCAGAATCTATGTAACTCTTTTTAGTGGCGAACTTCCTTCTACTGGTTGAAGAGTAAAGCAAAGAACTTAAAAATTTTCCCGTGTACTTTAAGTGTGGGCATGTAGAAATGGAGGTCTTTATGTCCTTATAAGCCAAGCCAAACAGACAATAAAACCCTTCATTTTCCTACTTTAATCTGCAGATATAAATTAAAACCTGGTGTTTGCTAGGAGTTATACGAAGTTAACAAGTTTTGCAAAGCAGACAGAAGAGACAAAAAACATGGACAAATTGTTCATCATTTCCTTTCTTGTTATGTTGGCAATGGCTTATGGAGTTGCAGAAAACATGGCATACTACAATATTGGCATGCTTGAGGAGCTAGAAAGGTTTGAGATAGAAGAAGAAAACGAGGTGGACCTTTTTGATATGCCTTTATGGACAAGTGAACGTGGCAACAAAGTTCTTGTGAATGTGGATAGCTTTGGCGCAGTTGGAGATGGAGTTTCAGACGATACCCAGGTGCACATTCGATATACCATTTGCTGGAACTATATTGTTCTTGTTTTCATGTTCTATTACGTTGTTTCAGGCCTTTGTAAATGCTTGGGGGACAGCTTGTTCTACTCCAAGATCAGTGTTATTGGTTCCTCCAGGACGCAGCTATTTAGTTAGCGCAACAAAATTTATAGGTCCGTGCCAGGATAAGCTCATCATTCAGGTGATCTGTTTATGCAGTTCTTCAACTTTCTGTTCATGCAATGCCTTTTAGTTTCTGTTCATGCAATGCTACTATCTATTGCCATGGTCAAAATTTTGATTATAATTTTTGGCATGCAGATTGATGGAACAATAAAAGCCCCAGATGAACCTGAGAACTGGGATCCAAAGCTTCCAAGAATCTGGCTTGATTTCTCCAAACTCACCGGAGTTGTGTTTCAAGGGAATGGAGTTATTGATGGCTCAGGAAGCAAATGGTGGGCTGCTTCTTGCAAAAAGAACAAGGCCAATGTAATTTGCTTGCTTTCCTTTTTATCTACTCTATTATTGAGCGCTTCAATTTGCTTTTTCACTAACATAACTTTCTTTTATTTCTCTCTTACAGCGTTGCAAAGGAGCACCAACTGTAAGGACCTTTTTCCACTTTGCATTACACTTTGAACCAAATCTTTAAAAGCTAAAATGAACACATTTCTTTTCTGCAGGCGTTGACTATTGATTCAAGCTCAGCTGTGAAGGTGAAAGGGCTTACCATTCAAAACAGTCAACAGATGCACTTTGTGATTTCCAGATGCAATTCTGTCAGGGTATCTCAAGTGCTTGTTTCAGCTCCAGAAGATAGTCCTAATACTGATGGAATCCATATCACGGAATCAACCAATGTTGTTCTGCAGAACTGCAAAATTGGAACAGGTCCCTCCTCTTATCTGTTTTCTCTTCTAAATTCTGTTCTGTTCACGAATTGAAGCGAAATAGAATGAAAGGTAGAGCCAAGTATATTGCATTCTTAAATTAAATGTCTTCAATTTGACTTAAAAACAGACCATAATATAGGGACATGAGAACACTGATTCTGAAAACTAATGGCAAGCATTGAAGGCTAATCTGTTTCCATCAAAGTTGCAATATTATATGATCATGGACAAAAATATTGACAGATACCTGTGATGATTCTTATGGTACATTCAGGCGATGATTGCATCTCCATCGTCAATGGTAGCTCAAGTATCAAGATGAAGGGAATATTCTGTGGACCAGGACATGGAATCAGGTACCTCTCAGTGTCTAACTTCAGATCCTACTTAATAAAAATTCCTGAGACAAATTAGCCATCACTCAATCTATTGAATCTATTCTGCAATTCAGCATTGGAAGCCTCGGAAAGGACAACTCTGTTGGGATAGTTACAAAAGTGGTAGTGGACACAGCATTCATTAGGGATGCAACTAATGGCCTGAGGATCAAGACCTGGCAGGTAAAGCCATCAGTTATATTGGGTAGTGAGGAGCTGTTCCTGGAAATTCATTTTTGATGCTAAAGTTACATTTACTTCATAACCTGGTATAGGGAGGTAGTGGCTATGTTCGTGGCGTGCGATATGAAAATGTGAGGATGGAAGATGTTGCAAACCCCATTATCATTGATCAGTTCTACTGTGATTCCCCAATAGCCTGCAAAAACCAGGTAGCATTTTGAAATTTCATTCCATCCTCTCCACACTTTTGGTATATAATGGACCTGCCATGAAGTTGCCAACTCTCAGGAGTTTGCATTTCAGGCAACTTGATCTCCCAACAAGAACCCTGTGCTGATTGTAGACATGGTCCTTGTGCTTTTTCTTGTTAGACTGCTGCTGTTGAAGTAAGTGAGATCATGTACCGTAACATCAGTGGGACAACAAAGAGTGCTAAGGCCATGAAATTTGCTTGTAGTGACACAGTTCCATGTAGCAAAATTATCCTCACGAACATCTACTTGGAGAAAAAGGATGGGACAGTTGAAACTTACTGCAACTCTGCAGAAGGTTTTGGATACGGAATTGTCCATCCATCAGCTGACTGCCTAACTTCCCATGACAAAGACAAGGCTGTTACTGATCAAGATGAAACTGTCAAAGAGTACAGTGTCATAGAGCAGACAGTAACAGCTGAGCTTGAAGAACCCAGAAATGAGGACGTTGTTCATACTGAGCTCTGAGTTGCCTGCAATCTGCATACATATACTATCAGAAAAAAAAAGAGGAGACATTTTATAGCGACAGATTAAAGTGGCATGTGAGTTGGGAGAGTACAAGAATTCCGAGAGGAGGTGTCATAAATTTTAAGGGAGTATACAGATGTTAATTAGCTATGCAAAACAAAAACTATAGTTGAAAAAATACTTTTAGAATTATGAGGATATACACAATTAGTGAGAAGATTATGTTCCAGCTGTGAAGTACATATATATCCCAAACATATGCGCGCAATTAGTCTGATTGAGCTCACAAACCTATTTATAAACTAAAATGAAACGTTCTCCAATTTTATGATCTGTGAAGAAACAAAACATTTAAACATAAAAACTTCATATAGTATCTGGATATAACAAGAAAAAACGGTACATTTTAGTACACCAATTAAAGCTAAACTACACCAAGCTAAATGAAAATTTTAGTATAAACTTCGTTGGTCTTCAATGTATTGCCGGGCTTACTTGGAACTTTGTAGCCTTGTCAAACGGAATGAAGGTAAAAGGGCATTCTATTAGCAAGAAAAAAGAGGGACTTGATATTACAAAGACGGAACAATATTACTCTGTCTTCTTTTGAAACCTGTACAATATGATGGACCGACATCTTAAGTTTGGAGTTTGTGGACTGTCCAACAAAACCAACTTGAAAACACAAATGGTGATGATGATTCCCGTGCGATTTTTCAGTTAACATGTCAACGAGTTGTGCAGAAGAGGGAATACAAAGATAAACGAACCCTTTCTTGAGCTACTTTTTTAAGTAGATGACACGGCCTATATTCAGACGCTTAGTTTTTCAGAAGGAAACTGGATTGGCTAAATTGTGAATAGCTGCTTTGTAATCACAATCCAGACGACTCGGTACTTTCATTGGAATTTGGAAGTCCTTGAGTAAGAGATCACAGTATAGCGGCAAACATTTTCCCATACTATGATATTCTTCTTCAATGGAGGATCTAGAGACTAGGAGTTTCCTTGTTTTCCAAGACACCCCAGCAACACTTGTGCTCTAAAAATTTTTAAAACAATTGTTTAGTTGAGATTTATGATAAAAAATTGGATAAAAATTAGTTTATATGATATTAGCAATAAAAAATTAAAAATAAAATTTGACAAAACTATTAGTAATATAGTTTTATTGACTTTGTAGTTGCTTTCCTTATATATAAGTAATGACCTGTTTGCAAGAAAGTTTTATTATATTTATTTAATTTTAGTTAGTTCCATTAAAATAAAACATAAGATGAACTAAAAATATCAACAATTATTTTTAAAAATATAATGGTAACCAAATTTTTTGAATGAATTATTTAAATACTCATTTGAATTTATTTCTTTTTATATATTATAATAATTAATAATTATGCCATAATATAGATGAAAAGAAAAGAAATCAAGGGTGCCATAATATAGATGAAAAGAAAAGAAATCAAAGGATGACGAGAAGAGCAATAACAATAATGATTGAAAAATAAGTTAGAAATTTTAAACTCAAAATAATCAATAATCTAAAATGAGTAAAATTAAAATATTCATTTAATAAAAAGAAGCATATATTGAAAGGACCCATCCCGAAATTCCCCTTCTGGAATTCTAGTAGAACTTCCCAGCGACCCCACAGTAGCCCTCCAATCGATATCTAACTTAATTGAAGGATTCCTGCAAACCCAAGCCGTTCAACTATTAAAAACTTTTTATACTTTAACTTTTACAGGCGTGGAAAATAGTGAGAACTTTTTTTAAAAAGGTTTGATTAAAAATTTCGATAGCATAACAACTGCTTTTATAAGATTCTCAAATTTCAAAAATCTGCATAACACATTTTAAAACATTTCTATATTCACACCAATTTCTCAACTATAAATTATGGACTTAAAGTTTACTCATAAGCAACTTCAAACAAATAATTCTCAACAATCATTACAATCAACTTTAAAAAGTTAAAAAATATTCAAGCATTTCATTTAAAAGCCTTTATAAACATCCATTCTTTACACAAATGTATATATCAAAATGACACAAGCACGGCCTCACCCGACGATACAACAAATCTTGTGTAGAAGTACCAATTATTGTAGCACTTGTGCGCATACCTGGGGTGATTTGTTTAAAAGCATAAAAATAAGGGTGAGCCAAAGGCAGGGCCGGTCCTGAGGTTTTGTACGCTCGGGGCGAAAGAGAAGATGTGGGCCCCCTGACTTTAATTAAAAATAAATTGAAAAAAATAATTCAATATTTATTACGTCGTAGAAAATAT
>JAOQMS010000001.1:4972012-5008206 GCA_027563885.1 Erythroxylum longipes | reverse complement strand
TTGTACACCTTGAATTACGGATTTAATTAGCCCAATTATGCCAGCATAAGATAGAATCTGGCCATTCCAATCATTTATATAAGTCTCTATGGATTCAATCAATAAAAAAATTGAGCCACCGAAACCTTCATAGGTGCCAAAGGAACCCTTAAATATCGAACAGGAAATTCCCCTATAGGATATTCAACCATCTCCACAATGTCCTCCCTTTCTCTACCAAAAACTCTAGCTAAGTATAAATTTGATTCGGAAGGGCTCACCTTTTGCCTTGATACCCCTTCCAACTCTCTCGAAGCATCCACCAGAATTTTAATAGAGCAGATATCTCTTCTCGAAAATAACATTAAATCATCAGCAAAAGCAATGTGAGAGATGCCTAGCTTGTTACACTTTGGATGGAAGTTAAAATGGGTATTCATGGTTCGCATTTTAAGCAATCTCAAGAAGTATTCCAAACAAAGAAGAAACAAGATAGGTGACATAGGATCACCTTGTCTTAATCCACGTCTACCCTTGAACATTCCATGTAATGCACCATTCACTAAGATCGAGAAGGATACTGTGGTAACGCATTCCATGATCCATCCAACAAACTTAGTAGGAAATCCCAATCCATTCAGCATTTCCTCTAGAAAGACCCAAGAAACAGTGTCATAGGCTTTTGTGATGTCAAGCTTGATCATGCACTGTGGGGAAATTCTTTTCCTGGTGTGTCCTTTTACTAATTCCTACGCTAGAAATATGTTATCCATCATATTTTTAGCTGGCACAAATGCAGCTGAGTTGGGTTTACAATGTCACCAATTATAGATGTCATACGCTCTATGAATATCTTGGTGATCACCTTATACACAACATTTGTACATGCAATCGGTCTAAAGTTAGATACTTTCGACTCTTCCTTCGTTTTAGGGATAAATGTAATGATGGTGTGATTCAATTGCTTAAGCAACTGACCATAATTAGTAAAAAATCCCCTCACAGCTAACACTAGATCTGAACCAACAATGCTTCAATGTCTCTTGAAGAAAATAGAAGTAAATCCATATAGCCCTAGAGCCTTATCATCTCTAATATCAAACATCGCCCGCTTAATCTCCTCCTCCAGAACTGGGGCAGTCAATGAGCCGTATGCCTCCACATCCAGATTTGATCCATTTCTGATCACACTCAAGTCCAACCTGTTTGAAGGAGATGAAGTTCCAAAGAGCCCTTTAAAGAAGTTCACAAAGCATCTTGCAACTTCTTCTAATGATTTATTTGAAGTTCATGTGAAATTGCATTCGTCAAACCCTTCTTTTTGGCTACTGCATGTATCGTGTGCATTTATCGGCCTCTAAGATATGTGTACATTTTGCTTTTTGTTGATAAAAGTATCTGCCGGCTTCTAACAAAAACCCACCCTTCTTCGTCTTTAAATTCACCTCATTCTTCAGTTCTATATCATCAAGGCTATTTAAAGAAGCTTTATATGCAAGTTTAAAGCTTTCTTTAGCCTTTTTATCCTTCAAAGAGATGTGTCCATAGGCCTCAGAATTTAGTGCTTTCAAAGGACCTTTTAATGATTTCAACTTTGAAAATAGAATGAATTGAGCATTCCCATTCACTACCTGCTGCCAGTTACTTTCTACTATGTCCTGATACTAAGGATGATTAAGCCACATATTAAAAAACTTAAAAGGCTTTTTACCTCTAGTCTCCGGTTAAGTGAAATCCACCACAACAGGGCAATGGTCTGATTCAGCCCTCATATCTAAGAAGTGAGCTGTATATGCATACCCCGATGTTCCCCACGCTTGATTAAGAAGAACTCTATCAAGTTTAGCCCATAAATTATTTTTATGCCAAGTAAATAATTCACCTCGAGATGGAGCATCCTCTAAACCAAGTATCATCTGAAAGTCCAATAGGTTTTTAAACAGGAAGGCCGAAGGTGGTCTACAGCCTAGTCTTTCCCGTGCTGAGCATACACAATTAAAATCTCCCATGATAATCCAGGGCACCATAATATCTGATCCCAACTCTATCAAATACTGCCAAAGCTCCCTTCTTTTTGTTACACTATATAACCCATAAATGAAGGAAACCCTGAATGTATGTTGTGTTATTCGGCACTGAACTTGACAGTGAACATGTTGTTCACCCATATCCAGTACATGACATTAAAAATATATAGTGTTCCATATAATGCACATCCTAACTCCCTATATAGCTCCAAAGTTGTGAGAGTAGTCCCATCCCTTAAATCTATTCCTCATCATCACACCAATACCATCAATAGAGAGTTTAGTTTCAATAATGCAAGAAAACTTACAATCATGTTGTCTTATTAGATTGACAACACTATGTTGTCTCGAGGCCTTATTTAGACCTCGGACATTCCAATATAGGATCTTCATTTATCATTCTTAGAGGTCCTGTCACCTCCTAATCTCTTGACTGCTTCGGTATTACTAATGTCCACTATACTAGCTTTAGTAATAGAGGCCTGATCGTGCACATTACCACCTCCATACCTTTTTCAATTATTTTGCATCATCGTAGTCTTTCCTTTGCTTACATTCCTATTAGATTGCACCTTATGCCAATCTCCATCGTATACTTTATTAGGATCTGTCCGTGGCTTAATCAACTTAGAAATATCTTATCCATTCAGTTCCTCCCTAGTCATGGTAGTAGCATTATTACCCTCCGGCTGAGATGGTTGTCCACCTAACTTATTAGCTCTCACACCTTTAGTTGATAGATTACCCTCAGGTTGAGGTGGTTGTTCACTTGACTTATCAGCTGTCACATCTTTAGTCGAACCCTCTTTAACTCTTATATGTTAACGCAATTCTACAAACTCTCCTTGGAGAGGCCGATGCATAGAGCCCATATTAGCTGTACCCTCTTCTGTATCTCTGGTTTCAACATTTACTGCACCCTTTATGCCTCCCTCATTCACAGCATCCTTCATTTGTTTCTTTTTAGTCTTTGCAATGGTTTTGCACTCAAAAGAGTTATGGCCAAATTTCTTACAAAAGTCGCAGAAGTTAGGAAAGGTTTCATAGGTTACCATTTGTGTGTAACGGGTATCTCCTAGCATCTTAACATCAAAACTTGTTACTAGTTTCTTTGAAACATCAACTCCAACTAAAATTCTGGCGAAACCAATACGATTTTGTACTGGTGATTCTGTCCGTGCAAATGGGCTTTCCAACTCGGGAGCTTAATTTTGACAGTCCCTATCATTCCATAACTCCAAAGGGACATTGGAGAATTGCATGACAGTCCCTATCATTCCATAACTCCAAAGGGACATTGGAGAATTGCATCCAAATAGGTACTTCTATGAAATCCTTATAATCGAAAGAAAATCTATGGGACAACCGTTTGAGTAACATCATTTTCCCAAACAGTAGATACGGTCCCCCTGCTAATACGTTGGTTCGGTCTTCTTCCGTGTCAAACTGAAAAATTTTCCATCCTTGATCATGCGGCAGAATCTTACATTTGACAGCCCATTTAGCAATCAGTCCTTTAAGTTCTTTCATTCGTGGAAATCTTCCCGTGAAACAACCCACAAGAAAAAAGCTCCATTCTTTTTCAATGGGCACCACATCTTCTTCCTCCATGGTGACCTCATCATCCACCTCCAAGAATTCTAGCTGCGTTCTTTGCTTCAATTCCCTACTGTTTCTGAATAAGCTAACAAACGAAGGTTTAGTTTGAGTTGCATGACTACTTGGGCAAACTGGATCAGGCACTTTATCAACTACCTTGAGGGCACGCTCTTCCTTCTCTAAGCATTCCTCTGAATCAGTAGAGTCAGTGCCATCATCCTCCAACTCAGTGTGGTGGTCAGTCTCATCATCAGAAGATGATGATTCTGCATGCCCCCTACATTTTTCAACTCCATCTTTACTCGTCCTCCCAATACCCCTACTCGTATTCCTAACTAGTGAACCACCCTCATTATCCGCAACACCTAAATTCCTGCCTTGCATTGCCACCCGCCTTGTATTTGCCCTAATTTCTCCATCCCCAACATTCATTTCCTTTCTAAGATCCTCAGTAGTCTGCGCACTAGCCACCTTTATCATCGAGTGGCTGTATGCCCCTAACCCCCTGTACATCATCATCCACGACGTTTTGTGGAGTTACAGAAATCTCTTAATTTAGGGATCCCGTAACCTGCAAATCGAGCACATAATCTGCCGTAATATCACGCCCTTTATGTGGTATTTTACGCCTTTTACCCATGCCTTATCACACTTAAAGAATCAAGCAATTGTCGCCCTAAGTACAGTAATGAGATCCAAAGTGACCCCGTTACGTCTAATGTTCCTGCAAACACAATCGAAGCTCACTAAAAGAACAAAGAGATAACACAAAAATTCAGGAAGGTTTGTATGCTAATTGTGGTGTGTGCAGCGCCTAGGAGAGAAATCGCCTAAGGTGAGAGAGGTCACATTCACACCCTGATTGATGACTCGAATTGTTATATTTTGATACTACTTAAGACTGACCCAAATCAAGAGTAGATGAATTGATAATCATTGGATATAATATAAGCTATATAAAGGTAGTTAAGTGATCAATATAAGATTTATCACTTTAAAATAATTAGGGAGGATTTTTTATTAGTATTAACTAGAATTGATTTGATAATTTTTTTGATAAATAAGACCAAATATTAGATATTTGACCTCATTTGAACCCATTCATAATTACGTTTTATTATGTTATGAATGAATTAATCAAATTAGAAATTAAAGTAATTTTGATATTTGACAAATTATAAAAATTTTATTTTGCTTTTGCTATCCCAATCTGAATTTTCAAAAGTAAGCACAAAAGCCTTCTTTTTCTTACCATTTTCAAATGTACATCTACACATATATTAGCTCGAATCAAAATTGAGCATTGTCGGAACCACCTCTTCTCATACGTTCAAGAAGATATAATATAATTGAAGGTTCCATTTGAGAGCAGGCAGGATAAGCCACTTGCAGATTTAGAAATACATGTGTATGCACAGTGCATGGTATAAATGTATAATTATCCCAGTTATAGACTGCTGTTTTGGATGTCATGTGAGGCAAAATGTGGGACTTAATAGCTTGCATTATAGGCCAAGTTACTAAGCAAAACAACACAGAAAAGAAGTCTCTAAAATGGTGTCTTGTCCCTTGGTAATAAATAAAAGAAAAACATTAATGAAATCAAAGACTTTAAGGGCTCAAATTAGCCCGTGATTTCTTTTGGCCATGAGATTGTCATTGAGAGGTCGTTTGGTAGTGGCGACCAATCAAGAGAGAGTGATGGAGGGAAAACCATGCTTCAAACAAGAAAAGAAAAGAAGAATAGAAGTACAATAAAATGGGATCTCAAGTTTGAATTGAATGTCCTCAGAAATTTTCTGCTGTCGTACTAGAATGTTAGCTGGCGACACATGGGGACATCGTGATTTTTCTTAAAGCCCTTTTGATGGGTCATTTCATCTTCTCATCATATTCTTTTTCTTCTGGGGAAAAAAGTGAAAACAGAGAATGGAATGTCGAATTATGTGTACAAATGCATGAGTACTTGATGGCATGGAAGTTACTGTCTTGTCTGACATATTCTGGTTCCTGCCTTTTGTATTTCTTGAATGATTCATGAAAAACAGAAGACCAAGGGAAAAGAAAATATGTTGAGGATAGAATGCAATTCTATTAAATTATGACAACATGCAAAAGCTTATGATTAAGGAGCAAAAAAGACACAGTACATGTGGTGAATCTGATACGACTCTTGTGATCCAAATTATATACTAAGAAGAAATCTTCTCATGGCTTAGGTTAACTTAAGTTGATATGAAAATAGATGCTGTTGAAGTGTGTGTGTGTATGAAAAGAATTATTAATTTGTCGGCGGAAGAATTGTCATGAATTAGAGAAAATGGATGCATAATGAATCAGACATCTCAATACATGGAGTTCACGAGAGCACTCAAGCTCACGAGCATGTATCTTATATATAAAATCAACAACAAAAAGGAAGATCATACTCGATCCAAACAATTTATTATTGGCTGTTACAAGGCCACAGGCTCCACCCAAAATAATTGTTTTAAAATGATTTCTTATATCATTTTAAAACAATTATTACATGCGTGTGGTGAAGCATTTTTATAGGCAAACTCCTATTATATTACAACACTATATGCCAGTACATTTCCTACTTCACCAACATGAGTCTTATCAGGCCGGTCGTGAGATTTTGTAAGCCCAGAACGAAAGAGAAGATATGGACCTTTGACTTTAATTAAAAATAAATTAACTTTTTTTAAATAAATTACATTTTACATGTTTTTTTTTTTAAAAGTGAGCCTGGGCAGTGGGCCAGGCGCTGAGTCTCATTATCAACATGTAGAGTTGAGAATTCTATTTGACCAACAAAAGCATTTTTATTCACAAAATGGAGAAGAGGAGTGGATCCACTGAAATTAATAACATTCTACTGTTAACATTAATGGAAGCAAGCATTGGAAGATAAGAAAAAGAGAGGGATATGGAGCTTATGGTTTTTGGTAATTGTGGCGTGAATAATGTCTCATGCAAAGTGAAAGGAGAGGAGAGGTCCAAGGCTTAGCCTCACGGATAAACTTGTCGGATGCTGACAATGAGGCATTGTTCCCGACAATGTTGCTCTTGTCATCAAATAACCGAGCTAAGTGTCTGCTTACAACTATTTTGGAAGCTCCGACTCTCAGTAATTAACTGAAACTAACAGAACCAACCACCCAAAGACCGTGTAAATTCTCTGTAAGTGTTTTTATCTTACAGGGCAATAATTCAATAGAAACAATTTAGCATAGGAAGACATTTAAGACCTTGAACAGGCGTTCTTGTGATCTGTCGCAATCTAAGCTTATCCTTCAAGAGCCGAGGGATGCTGAATCCGAGAAGAGTTGCATTTCTTTGGTTATATACTGGTTGAAGCTGCAGAGACTTCACGAAATGATTTATGTACAGAAATCAAACATGCGAATAATAGAAAACATTTTGTTACTCTGTGATCATTGTCAATTATGCTCTCAACACATTGAAACTCTGTTTGTACAAGGCAACAGTGGGCTATGGTGGTGTTGTTCCCTCAACTAAAGTCAGGAGATGATAGGCCATGGAGTTTCTTACTAGACAGCTACTTTCTGTTACTTTTGACCCTTTATCTTCGTCTGGTCTCATATGGGAAATTGGGGACTAGTGCTTAAATAAATGTAGAAAGCGTAGTGAAGCCATTGCGGGGCTTGACGTTCATTAGCCATAGTCGAGACTGGAAGACTCAAGAGGACAAAGAGCAAAACTCTAGCCCGTGAACGTTGCATGTGACCAATAAAAGAGCAGTTGTAATCAGTGCTCTTGACCCATTCACGTGTCTGTTTTTGGCTTTTACAAAAAGTTATGCAATGCGACCCTATCAATAGAGATAAAAGCGAACAAGCAAATTCAAAGTCTCTTTCCTATACCAAAATAATGTCATCTTGATAGCAACAGACAGAAAGAAGAGGAAAATAAAAGGGGTTGTTATAGCTTCATTACTACAACCTGCATACCCTTTTTATTTCAATCCAAGAATCCTACTCTGCATATGTAATGGTTTGATTCATTTGTCTTGTCATGTATTGAAATCATTGATGTATGAAGTTCTATGCACAAACAATTGGATGAGTCACATGCACCAATGTGTCGACATGTGGCACAGAAAGACTGTTGCTGACCTAAATGAATCCAACCAAATTTCACATAAAGGGAAAGAAGATAATTAATTGAAGAAGGAAAAGAGAGTGAGCATGAATACCCTCTAGTATTATCAAAAGATTCAAAGTAATATTTGCTTAGTCTTACTATATATATGCATGCCAAAGCATCAGTTAACTTTGGCAGCCTCAATAAGCTCTCTTGTTCTTTAGCTCATTCTGTCCTCTGTCTGTCTCACAAACATGGATGGTTTTTGTTTTAGGAGCCTCACATTCATACTATTCATTACTTTTTTAGTATGGTCTTCAAGTTTTGATACTTGCATTGCCCGGAGAGGCAAGCATTGGAGCCAAACCTCAGGTTCTTTATTCAAGAAGAAGAGTCAAGCCAGAAGCCACAATCGTCACCATTCTAAAGGATCTAAACCAAAGCCTCCACCTAGCATAGCTCCATTGCCAACCCCATCTCCAAAGCCGCCGAAAGAAGACACGCCTCCAATCCCTCCACAACAAGGGTCTGCCACATTTAATGTACTAGATTTTGGCGCCAAGGGAGATGGCAAGAGTGATGATACAAAGGTTACTCTCAATACTAAATTTCCACTTGTCAAATGAATTGAAGTGGTTTTAACTGGTAGAGCAGTACTATGCATGGAGCATATATTGTTTACATGAAAATTTGCAACTGAATTAAACAGCTAGTAAACTCCGAACATGGTATACTTTTCGTTCTTTTGAACACACACGTCGAGTTATACGTGTTCTTCTTTCTGGGTAGGATCCCTCCAAGGAAAAACGCATGTATCCTCTGCAAGTCTTGGGGAAGGGCCATAATGTTGATGTTTAGTTTGTCCATAGCTGCATGTCTGGAAGTCAAACGTAAACTGATTTTTTCATTCTGTTCGTTTCTCTCATAGTATGATTTCAAGTACAACAATAATTAGTGTCAATTCAATCAATAACAACGTAAAGCAAAAACACATTCTGGCCACCAGATCAGGGCTCCTTAAGGATAGTATCCCGGTTTCAACATGTTAATAGGATAACAACAATATTTTCTGGGGTTATGAAGATCACGAATAAAACAACAGGAAACTGAAACAAAAACGGATAAACATGAAACAACACAAAGGTAAAAAGAAATGGAAAAACAACAGAACCGTGCTTGGTGGGGACCAGTCCAAAAGAATGGATTCTCGTTATGGCAGTTATGTCACGGTTCCAACAATAATTGCATACAGTTGTTGGTTTTACAGAATATAGTTAAACTACTAGAAGTAAAGTAATATTCTGGTGATGTGCAAATGCAGGCATTCCAAGCTGCGTGGGCCTCAGCTTGTATAGTTGAGGCATCAATGATGCTAGTTCCAGCCGAATATGTTTTCCTCGTGGGGCCCATTTCTTTCTCGGGTCCGTACTGCAAACAGAATATTGTGTTCCAGGTAAATGAATTTTATTTCAAAATGTTCTTCAACTGCTTGCTTCTGTCTTTCTAAGTTCGTCTTTTTATCAGCTGGATGGCACAATTGTAGCTCCAACAAATTCCAATGCTTGGGGGGCTGGGAGGGGACTTTTGCAGTGGCTTGAATTCACAAAACTTGTGGGAATTACAATCCGAGGAAAAGGTACCATCGATGGCAGTGGTTCAGTCTGGTGGCAGGATGAACCCTTTGGTGATCCTGGGGACGATGAAACCAAACTCATAGTCCCTTTAAACAATACAGTAGCAGAGCACCCACCAATTCCTGTAATTACCTCAAATGTATATTTCATTTTATTGTTTTATGATCTGTTCCTCTCATCATGCTTCTCTGCTGTACTGTGTGGTAGATAACAAGTGAATTCAGCAGCCAGAAAATGCCAAGTATTAAACCAACCGTAAGGACCACTCTATATTTCCTATTATATTTCGTCGTGATGTTGTCCATATACATGATTTAGCTGCTTTCATTTGACAGGCACTACGATTTTACGGAAGTTTCAATGCAACAGTCACAGGCATTAGAATTCAAAACAGTCCTCAGTGCCACCTCAAGTTTGACAACTGCATTGGAGTGGGGGTACATGATATAAGCATCTCATCTCCTGGTGACAGTCCTAACACAGATGGAATCCACCTTCAGAATTCCAAAGATGTCCTAATACACACCAGCGATCTTGCTTGCGGTAATTGTATTGCTTCCTGATCTCAATATAAAAAAAAATGTTAGTTTAACTAGCTTGAGTTATGACAAATAGCAATAACATCTGCAGAGTTAAGAAAAACAGGTATCTACACATGGAAAGGGCCAAACAGTTCAGATCCCTGCTACTGATTCACATGATCACATGACAATCTTATCTGCAAAGTTGTGAACTTTAATCTCAACTTCAATGGCCACATGTTATTGGACACGTGTCAACACATGCTGTCATTTCACATATTGCGTGTTCCCATTCAGAATTGGATTACGCTTGGACCCACCCATGAGATGAAGACATTCTCTTTCACCCAGTTATCTGTCTTTATCTGCTACTACACAAAGTCCTGACAAGTTTTAGCATAACATATACATAAATGGAACTGTTAAGATGTTTACATAACTGAGAACTATACCTACTAATAAGTGCATTCCTGCAGAAGTAAATAAACCTCCGACAATGGAGCTAGTTTATGTTGTCAATAAATGTATTAACATAGAACCAAAATCGGGATAGGAGATGGTGAACATTAAATGTGATGTTTTTGCAGGGGATGACTGTGTTTCTATACAAACTGGATGCACAAATGTGTACGTACACAATGTGAACTGTGGGCCAGGACATGGAATTAGCATTGGAAGTCTGGGAAAGGATAACACCAAAGCCTGTGTCTCAAACATCACTGTCCGAGATGTTACCATGCACAATACAATGACAGGTGTCAGAATAAAGACATGGCAGGTACGCTATGTAATCCCACGAACAATCTACAAGAAAACTGACTATTTTACCAATCAAAATACCATTAGAGAACTTTCGTATTCAAAAGGTTTTCAAAAATTAAACAACTAGCTACATATTTCAGACGGATTGAGAAGTCTACTTGATTAACAGCTTGGAGAATCCATGAAATTGGAATCTGGTAAAAGATATTATGTTATATGCAGAACTTTCTTGGCATGGAGAACTCATACTTTTGATCAGAGTCAAAAATTTTCCTAAAAATCATGTTAATTTCCTTGTCAGACTATTCACATTGCTTTAAACTCATAATGGACAGAAGTCGATCAAAAATAAGTTGGAATGCTTATACGAAATAACTGCAGTTCTTCCACAAGCACAAAGTTATAAATGCTGCTACTTACCTGTAATCTCAATATTCAAATGCAGGGGGGATCAGGATCAGTTCAGGGAGTGCTGTTCTCCAACATTCAAGTTTCTGAAACTCAAGTCCCTATCATGATCGATCAATACTATTGCGACAAAGGCAGCTGCAAAAATCAAACATCAGCTGTGGCTCTATCAGGCATCAACTACGAAAGAATAAGAGGAACATATACGGTAAAGCCAATACATTTGGCCTGCAGTGACGCCCTACCATGTATGGATATAAGTCTAACCACCATAGAACTCAAACCCCTGCAAGAACAGTATCACATGTACAACCCCTATTGTTGGCAGACCTTTGGAGAGTTAAAGACTGCCACTGTTCCCCCAATTGACTGTCTACAAATTGGCAAGCCATCGAGCAACCGGCCTCATCAGTCGGATCAAAACTTGTGTTGAGCATCACAATGTACAATACCAGGTTAATGGTGTATTGACATGTGAAATCATCAAACGCATTTAAGTATAAAGGATTTATTTTTAGGATTGCTAGCTTACAGGAACTCTTGCTTAACTGGTGTATTAATGAGTCGCCATTGTTTGTGCGAGTATACATGTATTATACATAATAATACAGTCTACAGTGTAATGTATTGGTGATTTGTGAGAATACAAGAGTGTTTGTGCCTTGCATCATTGCCGAACATTGAAAAAACAAGCTCCAAATTACTGATCAATCAGAATCGTGAGCTGAAATAGTATGAAAAACATATCTAAAAACAGAACAAGGAAGTTTGATATCGTGCCGTAACGTCCTACCATAATGTCAAAGTGGAAGAAGCAATCAATTTAATATTATGTCTCTTGTGAATTAAGTGTTTGGAAGAAACTCAAAAACTATTTAAAATATATTCGAGAGTGTATGAAGGCCACGAGCTAGGAGGAATGACTTTTAATTACGCAGATGGGATCCGTGCCAACGGTTTGGTGGGTGCAACATTCAAGAATAAAAAAGGGGACGACATATTGCGAATAGGCTCCTAGAACACTGGGACCCTCACGGGAAAGTCTCTAGAAGTAGTAAAGATGTTAGACAAGTACATGATACAAATAGCTTGCATTCAAGAGACTAAATGGTTAGGAGCTAAAGCAAAAGAGATAGGGAGGTTCAAACTTTGGTACTATGGAAATACACGGAAGCAGAATGGGGTAGGTTTCCTAGTGGTCCAAGAACTTATAAACCAAGTGGTGGGGATCACAAGGATAAATGATAGGATTATGGTGGCAAAAATTATTCTTAGCAAGGATGTTCTCAATTTAGTATGTGCTTACGCTCCGCAAGCTGGGTTAGATGAACAACAAAAATGTGTATTCTGGGCAGCGCTGAATGGAGTGCTCCGATAAATCCCTGACTCTGAGTAAGTTATCTTAGGAGGTGATTTTAATGGACATATAGAGGTTGTCTTAGACGGTTATATAGGAACTCATGGGGGTTTTGGATATGGCACTAGAAATGAAAGTGGAAATGTCTTACTGGACATGGCTGTGGCATTTGAGCTAGTGATGGCCAATTCCTTTTTTAAGAAAAACGAGTCGCACTTAGTGACGTTTAAGAGTAGCACAATCAAGATTCAAATTGATTATTTCCTTGTCAGGAAGAGAGTTAGAGCATGGTGCAAGGATTGCAAAGTGCTTCCGACCGCATGCTTATCAACTCCACATAAATTGTTGGTTTTGGATCTAGGAATTAAGGGATGGAGGACACATCAATTTACTAAGCGATGTCGTAAAATTAGATGGTGGAATCTAAAAGGGGACATGGTGGAACGTTTTATGACTCAAATCCGGTATAGAGCTGCATGGGCCATAAGAGGGGATGCAAGTCAGATTTGGGAGGGAGTAGCCCTTATAGTGAGAGAAAATGCTACAAAACTCCTAGGAGTCTCTAAAGGGCAGAGGGAAAGGCGGATGGAATCCTGGTGGTGGTCGGAAGAGGTTCAGGGGACGGTAAAGGCAAAAAAGAGAGCATACAAAGATCTAGTAGCAAGTACAACAGATGCGGAGCGAGTAACTAATAGAGTAAAGTACAGACTAGCAAAGCAGAAGGCAAAGAAGAAAATTTCAGTGGTGAAAGGAGAAGCATACGAGACTATGTACAAGGATTTGGATACATCCACGGAAGCACAACAAATTTTCAAGTTGGCGTGAGATAGGACATGTGTAACTAGAGATTTCAACCAAGTCTACTATATAAGTGATGAAGTAGGTCAAGTACTCACGAAGACACAGGCCATCAAGAATAGGTGGTAGAGATACTTTTATGACTTGTATAACGAAGGCAACTTGGTCAACAGAGAGTTAGGAGAACCCGCCGTATCGAAACTTTTTCCTAACTAGTCCCAATGCAAAAGGGTTATAAGGGGAGATATTACAAAGGTATTGAGAGAGATGAGGAGCAGAAGGGCAATTGAGTCAGATGAGATCCTTATAGAGGTATGGAAGCGAATAGGAATTATAGGTATTGAGTGGTTTGTTCGTCTTTTTAATGTGATCCTAAACTCAGCCAAAATGTCGAATGAATGGAGATTGAGTTGGTTGATTCTAGTATACAAGACTAAAGGGGACATCCAACATTGTCACAACTATAGAGGCATCAAATTACTAAGTCATACCATAAAGCTGCGGGAGAAGATAATTGAGAAGAGAGTCCAGAGAGCGACTTCTATATCAGCCAACCAATTTAGATTTATGCTTGGTAGGTCCACGACAGAAGCAATACATCTTCTCTGTAAGCTTATGGAATGCTACAGGGAACGAAAACGAGATTTACATATGATTTATATCGATTTGGAGAAGGCGTATGATAAGGCTCCTAGGGAAATCTTATGGAGGTGCTTGAAGGCAAAGGGAATCCATATGACCTATATACGCATTATTAGAGATATGTATGAAGGAGCATTGACTAGCGTAAGGACGATAGGGGGTGACACGGAAGCGTTTACTATTGGTATTGGCCTACATAAAGGCTCTGCTTAAAGCCTTTTTCTGTTAGCATTAGTGTTAGATAAGCTTACCAAACATATTCAAAAAGAGGTACCTTGGTGTATGTTATTTGCTAACGATATTGTCCTGGTAGATAAGACCAGGGCAGGGGTCAATTTCAAGTTAGAATGTTAGAGAGCGACGTTAAAGTCAAAAGGTTTTAGAATGAGTAGGTCTAAGACGGAGTATTTAGAATGTAACTTTTCGGGAAGCCAAATAGTCCATGAGGCGACGGTAACAATTGGAACTAACGTCATACCACAAAAACAGAGTTTTAAATACCTCGGGTCCATCATCCAAAGAGATGGTAATATTGACGACGATATAGTCAATCGTATCAGATCTAAGTAGGGCAAATGGCGAAGCGCATCAGGGGTCTTATGTGATAAAAAGATTCCTTTAAAGCTCAAAGGGAAGTTTTACAGAATGGTGATTCAGCTAACCATGTTATATGGGGCAAAATGTTGGCCTGCCAAAAGTGGGCATACAAGACAGTTGTTGGTAGCAGAGATGCGTATGCTTCGGTGGATGTGTGACATTACCAGGTGAGATAAGGTTCGAAATCGTGTGGTGAGAGACAGATTATAGGTGACCAGTATTGCTGACAAGATGAGAGAGACCAGGCTTAGGTGGTTGGGCATGTGAGCAAAAGGTACTCTGATGCTCCGGTAAGACGATGTGAGTAAACAATCCTTAGTGGCTATAAAAGGAGAAAAGGCAGGCCATACAAGACCTAGAGGGAAGTGATTAAGAAAGATATGACAGGGTTGGTCCTTACTGTGGAAGTGGTAAGAAATAAAAAATTTTGGCGGGACAAGATAAGGGTAAGGGAAACCCTTTAAAGTACACCAAGATAGTCGAGTAAGTGTATTACGAGTTGTTTACTGTAACCCCCGTACACTGTATTCACTACGTAGGAAGTTTAATCTATCTTTTCTAGTTTGCGAGTCGTAAACCGGACGTTCTGTTATACTATTTGTCTTTGCAGAACAGGTGTATAGGAAAGGTCTAACAAGGATGTCAGACACTGTAGGATTGTCATACACACAAGGTTGCAGCGCAAGAACTCTTAGCCTAAATAGAGTCGAGCAAGGCCGCTCTGTTGTAGCCTATCAAGTATTTAGCAGAGCTGGGCTCCATATCAGGTATATCCTTTGTTTCTATCTCCTTTCCTATTTTTCTTTATTTATTTATTTATATATGGATTTATTTTCATCTCTTTTACCCCATCTTTTTAACGTATCCACTTTTCCCTTTTTACCCTTTTTAACCTGCATCACTTTTTCATTATCACATTTGCATGTGGGTCTACCGAAAACAACCTCTCTACTATATGGGGGTAAGGTTGCGTACTATCAGACCTCCTCAGACCCCGCTTTATTGCGGGATTTCAAACTGGGTGATGATGATGATGATAAATTAATTTTGTTGTATATATGATTTGAGACCATACAAAGTCGATAGAAATGCATATTTATAAGGTATGGTGATGAGTACAATTGATTGGAAATGAGATACTTACCATTCTATTACTCATGCTGTATTATTTAGGGTCAAAGTTTGGAGTGTATGGATTTGTTAGTTGGAAAAAAATTATTTGATACTTATCTTTATCATGTACATGGAATTATTTAGTTTAGTAGACATCGTTTTATTTTTCATTTATTATTGATTACTCCAAATTGATGCTTTACTATGACCTTTTTCCTTGGCAGATAGTTTAGAGATATTGTCATACTATTTAGGCAGAGTAATGTGGTCTCTTACATATATTGATAGATGGGAATATATTTATTTTGTTCATTTATTTTGATTTTTTATTTGTCAATATGATATCCTACTCTTTGTAATTTTAGGTGAGAAGATGATAGAGAAGGAGCTCGAGGATATAGGAGAGAATCGAGCTACATATTCTACTTTAGATGAATCTTACCATTTATAAATAATAGATTTCTTGACTCGAGCTCAGAGCATAACGGTAAAATAATGGAATTGTTGATAAATTATTACTCAATTTTTAAAGCCACTGTAGTTTTATAGACCTTCGATTTGAGCATTATTTTCATTTTTGTGGTATGCAAACCCAAGAGTTGATTTTCCATTAATTATGAATCTACTTTGGTATTTACTACATTAATGCAAAGGTGTTTGGATAGCTTGACTTTGCAAATCACACCTTATATTCTACTTTATTATTTAAAGCTTTAAAGTCATGATTTTATGGATATTTGACTTTAACGTCATATTTTCCTTATAAGTAAATTCGTACTTTATTACCATCATCTCGACATATAAAGTCCACACTAGTAATTCACTTTTAGAGGTCTACATCTTTTCCTAATATGATGCATTCCATTAGAAAATTTGCCAAACGAATGATTTAGAAGATTTTTTAGGAATATACATATCGAATTCACTTAGTTTAATGGATTAGTTGATCATTTTTCTCAAAGTTTAAGATATGTGCATCATTGATCATAGAGGTACGTCCATCATTTTTTTTAAGAGTTGAAAATTAGAATGCATCACCAATTATATTCCTTGGGCATCTACTAGTAGAGACCTATAAAATAAAGTATTTGTAAGAAAATAGAGTGAAAAAGAATAACATAATGAATTATGTGGTTCGGTTAATTCAACCTACTAACACGGGAAAGAACAACTAGTATGATATTTTCTTCTTTTTTTTGTACAAGATATAGAGTTTTATAATGTATAAATAGGGTTCTAATTTAAGAAAGATACCCATCTACGAAAAGATACAATTAGGAGAGATTGCCTCCAATTTAGGAAGACTAAAATAGAAGGAAATCTCCCAATCTAGTGATTTCCACACTCCCCCTCAAGTTGGATCATAAATGTTGATCATATCCAACTTGACAATGAAATCATCGAAATTTTGCCTTGGCAACCTTTTAGTGAATATATCGACTATTTGCTCCTTCTTAGGAATATATATCATGCAAATTATCTCTTCTTCAACTTTCTCTTTAATAAAGTGTCGGTCCACCTCTATACGCTTGGTTCTGTTGTGTTGAATTGGATTGAGGGAAATACTGATTGTTGCTTTGTTATCATAATAGAGTCTCATAGGTAATTCTAATATGATATGTAGTTCTTGCATGAGTTTCTTTAGCCATAACCCCTCATATATACCATGTGCCATGACTCTAAACTCAGTCTCAGCATTACTTCGAGCCACTACATTTTGCTTCTTGCTTCTCCACATAACTGGATTTCCCCATACAAAGATGCAATATCTAGAAGTTGATCTTCCATCATCAGTAGAGCCAACCCAATCTACATCTGTAAAAATTTCTATTCCCCTGTCATCACTTTCTTAAAGAATGGCCCTCTACTAGGAGTACCTTTAAGGTACTTGAGAATCTTATAAACTCCTTCAAGGTGAGCCTCCTTCGGTGAATGCACACGTTGGCTCACTATGCTTATTGCAAAGGTGATGTTTGGTATGGTATGAGAGAGACATATTAGTCTACCCACTAGTCTTAGATATCTTTCTTTGTCAACTGATTTACTTGCATCAATTGTTCCCCTACTTGTTTCTATAAGAGTATATATCACTCAGCTTGCAACCTATCATCCTAGTTTCATTTAAAAGATCAATCACATATTTTCACTGTGAAACATTGATCCCTTTTTTTGATTTGTCAACCTTCATGCCTAAGAAATATCTCATCTAGTCGAGGTCTTTTACTTTAAATTCAGTGGCTAGGACTTTCTTCAACCTTGCCATTTCAAAAACATCATCCCCTGTTAGTACAATGTCGTCCACTTACACAATTAAGATGGTTTTCTTCCCTTCTTTGGATTGTTTAAAGAACATGGTATGATCTGAATGTCCCTGTTAATATCCTTGACCCTTTATCACTTTAGCAAATCTGTCAAACTATGCTTTTGGAGACAGTTTTAACCCATACAATGATTTCTTTAGCTCACAAACTTTTCCTTCCTCCCGCTGTTTATAAAAACTTGGTGGTAAGGTCATAAAGACTTCTTCCTTTAACTCACCATTTAAAAAAGCATCTTTTATGTGAACTTGCTGGAGTGGCCAATCTAAGTTGACCGTCAAAGAGAGTAAGACTCGTATTGTATTCAGTTTTGCCACAGGTGCAAAGGTCTCTATGTAGTCAATTCCATAGGTCTAAGTAAACCTTTTTGTAACAAGTCGTGCCTTGTGCCATTCCATCGTACCACCTGTCTTATATTTTACTGTGAATACCCATTTGCACCCACTGGTCTCTTTCCTGTCAGTAACTCCACCACGTCCATGTCTCATTCTTTTCAAGAGCTCTCATTTCCTCCAATACTACTCCCTTCCACTCAAGGTTTTGAAAAGCCTCATAAATATCTTTTGTGATTATAATCCTGTCAAGGTTAAAGGTAAAAGCACGATATTTGGTAGATGAAGTATTATAGGACACGAATTTTGATATAGGATGAAGAGTGCAAGAACGTGGTTATTTTCTCAGAGCAATAGTAAGATCTAGGTCATCAAAATTTGTTACTTGGTCATAGTGGGTTGGATTTGTCACCGGATCTAACTCCTTTGGTGCTTCGGGTATGAGGTTCTCTTAAGATTATGGCTTTCACCTCCTTGAGTAAACCAAAACTTTTTTTTCTTTTCATCTTCCTCTAAATTGCTAAAAGAACTCCACTTAGTGAGGTTTCTATAGGTCCAGGAAGAAGGAACTTAAAATCCATGAACCGAGCTTCATTCAAGTGCTCCCCTTGGAGCGAGGGTTGTGAGTGATAGGGTTTGGTTTTAAAGGTCACATCACGACTGACAAACATGTGATGGGTGAGAGGTTCATAACACTAGTAGCCTTTTTGAGTCAGGGAATAGCCAAGAAAGGCACATTTAATGGCTCGTGAATCTAATTTGGTGCGATTATGAAGGTAGACATGAACAAAGGCAGTGCACCCAAACACTCTTAATGGCAACTCAAAAATGAGTCTTAAGGTGGGAAAGGATTCTTGGAACTTTTGAACCTGTGTGACAAACGAGAGGATACTACTAGGCATCTGATTGATTAGATAGGTGGCTGTAAGGATAGCATCCCCCAAAAAAATTTAGGTAAGTGGGTAGTGAAGAGTAGAGCTCGGGAAACTTAAAGAATATGTTAGTTTTTTCTTTCAACAATCTCATTTTGTTGGGGTGTATCTACAAATGAGCTCTAGTGGATTATGCCATGTTTTTGAAGGTATATGCCAAACACTTCATTAAAGTACTTAGTACCATTATTAGTATGGAGGATTTGAATATTGGTTTGAAATTGGTTATGGACCATAGAATGGAAATTCATAAAGACTGAACAAACCTTAATCTTATCACGTAAGAGGTATACCCAATAAAGACAAGTATGGTCATCAATAAAGATGACAAACCACTTAGCGTGTGTTCTATTTTGAGTTCGGGATGGCTGATAAGATCTCATTTCGACTAATTATTTGATATTATCTCCTTTTTTTAAATTTATTTTTGTGCTTAAATGTCAAATTTAACATTTGTTTTATTTTAGGAGATAAAAAGTAGAGATTGCATCAAATTGGGACTCTATTGATGATAATGACAAATTTTAGATAAAGTGAAGATATTGATGCAGTAGATAAGGTTGATCATTTGAAGAGTTATAATTCGACTAGAAGACTTCTCCTTATCCTTATCATGTAGAAATTTGATTTTGAATTCATTTTAGATAGACATCTTTACAAGTTAGAGTTAGATTAGGATTAGATTATAAAACCCTATAAAAGGGACGTTCCTCACAACATAAAAAGGCTCCCTCTCTTTTTGTGTTTTTAGCAATTCTCTATCTATCTTCTACTTTTGTTATTGGAGCGAAAGCTATGTGTGGCTAAACTCATCATTCTGATTCAAGGGGATTCGATACTCTGATTGTAACTTTGTGAGGTTTTGTGTTTAAAACTTTTATTCACATCTTAATTCAAGTATTTCTTGTTTTGAGTTCTCATATTTCATGAATGATTTATATTTGATTAATCTGATAATTTAATCTATATTGATTATTCTATCACTATCCAGGAAATCAATGATCCATACTTGTTATGAAAGATTAGTACAAGTCGCAAATATGTTATTTATGAATTTCCATATTTAATTTATGATAAACAAGAAAACTAAATTGAATAGTTGCAGCTATCTCGATTATTTAATTTAGTGTTTAGTCTTTTTCACGGAGCTTATTGCTATCATTTATTTGATATGGAATCTTATCACAACTAGTTAATAAATGGTAAGTTTTGGTTTGGATGCTGGGTTTGAACCAATTAATTTAGAAAATTTTGACACTTGTTGCGGCTATCCTAATATGTTTCAGACTAACTACTTGAATCATGAAAATATTATCTTTAAACGAATGATCATCTATCCTAATATGTTTCAGACTAACGGCTTGAATCATGAAAATATTATCTTTAAACCAATGATCAATGTTACAATTAAATGAGATCTTTCCATTGAATCGGAGTTTGGTAATCTTGACTTTCTCATATTTAAATTCAGTTAATTTAATTTGTTTTCATATTAATTTCAGTTAATCAGTTATTTAATCAAAACCCCTATTTAATTTTATTGCTTGAAATTAAGAAACTAGTGTTTCGTTTTCTAGGGATTCAACCTGGTTCTATAACTACTACAAAATTTTAGAGAATCGATATTATTTTGGGGGCTTCGACAACCCTACCATAATTTGGCATTGTTATCGGGGAACTATTTCAAGTTTCTTAGTTTCTTTGTGTTTTTATTTTTACAGTTACTGCTAACCCCTTGTCTTATATGACTCATGCTTCTCAGACAGGTAAATTGCAATACAATCCAGAAATTGAAAAGACAACACCTTGTTTGAGAAAACAGGCTAAGCAAGGAAGCAGTCGTTCACCTCCAGATGTGAAAGTTGAAGTAGATCTAACAATTGGTGAAGACTTTGAAGAGGACGAAAAGATGGCAAATCTCAACCCTAGAACATTGAGAGAGTTAGTGACATCGAATTTGAATCAACGACCTTTATGCATTCAATTTCTAAATGTTGAGGTAGATTTCGAATTGAAATCTAGTTTGATTCACTTATTGCCTATTTTTTGTGGTATTGCAGGTGAAGATCTGCATAAACACCTGAAAAAATTTCATATTGTCTGTTTTGGAATGAAGCCACAAAGGGTGACAAAAGAACAAATTAATCTCAAGGCCTTTCCGTTCTCATTGAAAGATAAGGCAAAATATTGGCTATATTATCTTCTACTTGACTTAGTAACAACATGGAACGAGATGAAAAGAATGTTTTTAGAGAAGTTCTTTCCTGCATCAAGAGCAGTGAATATCAGAAAGGAGATATGTGGGATAAGACAAATTACAGGAGAAACATTATATGTATATTAGGAAAGCTTTAAGGAGCTATGTGCTAGCTGTCCACATCATCAAATTCCCGATCAACTTTTGATTCAATACTTTTATGAGGGACTATTGCCAATGGATCGAAGTATGGTCGATGTAGCTAGTGGAGGAGCTCTGGTAAACAAAACACCTAAGGTAGCCACACAGTTGATATTAATTATGGCTGAAAATTCTCAACAGATTGGGATAATGATGGATGGAGCTATTAAGCTTGTGAATGAGGTAAGTAACAAGCACCAGGATAAAATTTCTGATTTAACCGCTTTAATTTGTCAAATAGCTGTAGGTCAATTGAAATCGACAAGAGTGTGTGGAATATGCTTATTCTCTGGACATCCTATGGATATGTGCCCTACATTGCAACAAGACTCTCTTCAAGAAGGTAACGCAATATAGGGCTTTCCTGGTCAACCTTAATGAAAGTATAACCTTTATTCCAATTACTACAATCCAGAATGGAGGGATTATCTAAACTTGAGCTATAGAAATCAAGGAGACTAACAACGATGTCAACCTCTCAAGCTCCTACATATGCTTAACCTCAATCTTTAAATGCAGGTATTTCTTTAGATGAAATTGTTAAGGTGCTTGCTAGTAATACTTAACAATTTCAACAGGAAACAATGGAAAGCCTTCAAAACTTGGGAAATCAGATCACTCAATTAGCCACTTTGGTAAGTAAATTGTAAGCCCAAGCATCGGGGAAATAAACGGTGGTGAATCCTAAGTAGAATGTGAGTGCAATGACTTTGAAAAATGGTAAGGAAATTCAATGTGGAACTTCTTTGCCAATGGAGGAAGAAAAGCATGATGATAGAGAAAAGAAGGAAAAACTTCCAACTCAAGAATCAACAAAGGTAAAAATTTATTCATCTTCATCATTATCAATTAATGCGCATTTACCTCCTTTTCCTAGCAAATTGGCTAAACCAAAAGATGATGAATATGAAAGAGAGATCTTAGAAACTTTCAAAAATGTGGAAATCAATATAACACTTCTCGAAGCCATTAAGCAAGTTCTGAAATATGCAAAATTCTTAAAGGAGTTGTGAACAAATAAAAGGAAGTTGAAAGACAAGGAAAGAATAATTTTAGGTAAGAATGTACCAGCTTTGATAAATAAGAAATTACCAAAAAAATGCAAGGATCCAGGTATTTTTACATTTCTGTGTGTTATTGGTAATAGAAAAATTGAGCGTGCCATGTTAGAATTAGGTGCATCTATTAATGTCATGCCATACTCAATTTATCGAGCTTTAAATCTAAATTCTTTGCAAGAAACTAATGTAATAATCCAACTAGTTGATCGTTCGTATGTGCATCCTATTGGAGTTATTGAGTATGTTTTAGTCCAATTTAATGATTTGGTATTTCCAGTGGATGTTTACATCTTGAAAATGAATGGAGATAGTATTAAAAATTCAACATGAAGACGACTAAGATGATAATCAATATGCACGAGGGTACTCTTTTTGTAGAGTTTAATGGAGAAATAGTAAAGTTCAACATTTTTGAAGCAATGAAATACCAGAATGATTTTCAATCTATTTATCATATGGATATTGTGGATTCATTTATGCAGGATATGTTTAAAGAAGAGAGTATTGAAGATAAGTTAGAGTGTAAGGCTAAATCAGAAGTGAACGAACAAATTGAAGAAACTTGTGAAGTTGTAGAATCGTTGTCAGCAATGTTAATAGACTCGAAAAATTTAAATGACGAACTTCCTATAACTCACAAGAAAATCTTACCTTCTATTTTGCAGGCTCCAAAGATATAGTTAAAGGAGTTACCTGATCGCCTAAAGTATGTCTATTTAGGTGATGAAAAGTCATTACCCACAATCATTTCAAAAACTTTGACTAAAGAACAAGAGGAAGGGCTAGTGGCAGTACTTAAGGAGCACTGTAACATCCTGTTATTTAGGATAAGGTTAAAATAGTGTTTATAAGAGGTCATTGAGAAATTAGGAAGTATAATTCATACTTATGCATAATATGGCATACACATACACGAGAATATTGATTTTTGTACATTAATATGGTTGTATATGTATTCTTTGATATTTTCCAGGTATAAGTAATTTTTAATGTGATTAAAAATGTGAATTGTGGATTATTTATCTTGAAAATTGAATTGGTGTATATTAGAATTAATTTCACATTTTTGGTGACATTTCGGACATTTCGAAAAATTCTAAAAATTTAGTGTATTTTTCAACTAGAAAAAATGCCTAATGGCAAGACTAATTGAGACATAAAAAATTAGATGACTAAGCTCAAAATTGAGTGACATTTGTCATAGTTAAATGAGTGACAATTGGATTAGGAATTAATTGACAAATGGACTAATTGTGGAGTGACAAATGGACCAATTATTATGTGAAATGTGGACCAATCTTGGAATGACTTGTGGACTGATTTAGTAGGGGACAAATGGCAACCTAATATATGGACTAGTGGCAGCTGATTAATTAGGCAAATGTATTACATGCCTTAAGACACATGGTGAGTTTAAAAGTTGACACCTAGCATGATGATGGAGAAAATTCCAGCAGCAATGTTTCCACTGTTTCCCTCACCTTTCTCCACCGAAATTGCTCCAAATTTTCTCTGTATTTTATTCTTAACCCTAGCTAAAGTTCTGCACAAAAATCACACCTAAATCCTTCACCAAATTGCTAGGAAAACTAGCTGATTATGATCTTCATATTCCTCTCCGAAAATCACCTTGCTTTCACCATAAGTTTGTGTTCATTTTACTTGCATGGAGACTTGGTTTAATCTAAAGTTTTATGTTGGATTGGAAGCCTAATAGGTAAGTAACAATCTGAGTTTTATGGCATGTCAAATTATATAAGAATGATGCTTGAATTGGAATGAAATGCAAGTGAAATTGGTGAAGATATGTGCTGGAAAATATTACATGAACTTGAAAGTTTTTCTGTTTTATTTTTGGTTTATGAAAACTGTGGGATATAGATTGATTTATGGATGAATTAGGTCTAATTTGAAGAATAATTAAGGTGGATTTATGACAAAGAAAGATGTTAATTTTGATGTTCTTAAATTGGGAAATAACTAGGACTATATGCATAATAATGTAAAAGTTTCTAGTTTGATACTTTGCGAGCTGTTAAGTGACTAATGTTGAACTGGAATAAGAGCTGTTATTGATGAGAAATTGGAGTATGATTTAGGCCTAATAGATGTATAATTTATGAACTATAAGAGTTTGTTTAACCTTGGTATAAAGTGTAAAACAATCTGGAAAAAAATGAAAGAAGAATTGCTGGAATATGTTAGCTGTAGTATTTTCACTAAACATGCTTCGGTATTTTGATTATATCTTGATTTGTAGATTCCAAATGAGTTTATTCTTAATTCAGATGAAATTATATACATATGGCTACAACTTTCTTGAAGACGTAGAAATTTAGTTCTATCTCTAAGAATTTCAAATTTTGGCATGAAAGTGAGTCTTGGCTTAGGCTATAGCACTCCCAGGGACATAAATCATGTCCTGTTGTTATCGAATAAACTGTATTGATTTAGGCTAAATCAGACAAAAGTGTCTTCACAAAAGTTGTATCTTATTCTCTTATCTTTCAATTGGTATAAAGTTTGTAATTTTTAGATATTGTAATTGAGAGATATGAGTTGTACAACTGGACAGCGTGACCATGCACTAGCTAAATTTCAAATGTACTTAATCTACAGTAGTTTGAGCATAACTCATACAATACTGAACCAAATTGAATTATATTGGAGTCATTAGAAACTTAAGGCACAGGGGAACAGTTGTCTAGAAGAAAGTGTTACGAGAATAAACCATTTTCCTGATGATAATAATCATGCAAAGTGGATCCGAAAGTGTTTTTCGACAAATCTGGACTGATCAATTGAGTATTGATCTATAAATGACTAATGTGACTAGAATAATGATAAGGAACCCGGAATTGTCATGAACATGCATTATACATATTTCATATACATAGACATGCATAACTGAATACTTATACCATTGTGCAAGATTGTGATATATGTAAATGTGTTTTGCATGATATAGAGGAGCATTTAGAGCGCCATCATTCAGACATTGCCGTAACTCCAAGGTAATAGCTTTCTAGAGCAATTTGTGAGTAACCTAAGATGGTCTCACTTTCACTTGTTTTGTTTATTACTGAATTGAATTTGATATTGATGTATGTGTACTGAATTGTGTACTAAATTCTGGACATGAAATTCCCGAGGAGCTTTGATGCATGATTAAAACATTGGAAGTGGTACTTGTATATGAATGAGATTGACTTCATAGTTCTCAACTTGAATGTTCATGTCGGACCTAGTCTGATGATTATTGTGAATAAAAACATGAATGCAAATGTGATATTGAGGTGTTCCTTGAATATGAATTTGGAAAAATATGTGTTACTCAACATTTTTTTTTAATGCTGGACTAGTGCCTAATGATATCTGTATATGGGACTAAAAATGTGCTTGAATGGGAATGAGATTGAAAATGGAAATGATTGAAAATATAATTGATTGAATATGAATGAGATGCTTTTCATACATGAATGCATGATCAGATAATGATAATTGTGACATGAGTAGCCACCGAAAATGAGCTTAAAGTTCCAAAATGCGGTATAGAGCTAAAGGCTCGATATATATAATGAGCCCTATAATGTGAATATGTACTTAACTAAGATTGGGTTATGTGCATTCTATGATATGTGGTGCAAATTGTTAAATGAAAAATTGTTAATTATGTGCTTATATGATTTGATATGTGGTATGAACTGGGTGAACCATCGAGGATGGTTACATCATTGAGTTCGCAAAACTCACCAAAATTGTAATGTTGATATTTCAGGTCCAAGAGAGGACATTAGAGATCGACAAACTCTACGGGAAGACTAATTCTTGTATTTTTGTCAAGAAATGGCTCAAAGGTTGGTCAACTGAGACTGAAGGATTAGTTAGTAGTTTATGTGCAATTCCTCTTTCAAGCAGTGTATTGTGTATAGGGAATTGACATTGTATATATTCAGACGGTTTTGTAAACCTACAATGTAAGTTTGGTTTTTATGAAATAAAATGAGGAATGCAGTTGTTTTTAAAATTTAGTGACTTTTTTGTATAATAGTTGATGCCGTGATTAATTTGGATATGTGATTGCTCTAACATGCCATTATTATAGATTGTTTATTGTGTATTCCGATATGTGATTTATGGTAGTGGGGTGTTACAAGTACAAACTGCAATTAAATAGAAGTTTAGGAAGAATTGGCCACGTCGACCATAACAACGTTAAATAATTGCACTTTTCGATTGGCAACCTAAAATATGATTGTTTTATTGTGTTTTATTTTGTTTTAGTTATATATAACTTGCATTTGTTTGCTTTTGAAAAATAAATTTATTGGCCTAAAGGGAAAAGGAGGTCTTAAAATTCTAGACTACTAAATCTCATAAGACGAGACTTCACCTTATGTAATTTAGTCTTCTGGAGTGAAGACCTTAAAATTTCATACTATTAAATCTCATAAGGCGAGATCTTGTCTTATGTAATTAAGTGTTCTGAAATTCCAAATTACCAAATCTCGTAAGGCGAGATCACGTCTTATGTGTTAATGTTCTGAATTTTTTCTTTTTTATTTTCTCATTTAATTATTTACTTTCGTTATTTAGTTAAATATTTTTCTTTTTAAAAAGAACTAAAAACCTAATATGCTTGTTTGTCTTTGAAGGAAATTAAAAGAAAAATTCCAACCACAAGTAGCCCTCCTCCCACACAACAGCCCAAAGCTTCATTAGCAGATGGCCAACACCACTCTCCATCAATGCCACTACTCAACACTCACGTAGCCCTCTCCGAAGTCTCCACGCAGCACCAGCTCTCTCCATCGATGCAGCCCCCACATAGCGTCCTCCTCCTAACTCATGCAACCTTCACGCATCACACAACCACTGCATAACAAAGTACGTAGCCTTCTCCATTGCACAGCACGCCACTGCTCAACCCTCACACAACCCTCACAACGTACCAACAACTCTCTCAACTCCACACACACCTCTATCCTACATTTAGTGTTATTATTGTTACTGTTTTTAATTACTCTTTATTTATGTATTTTCATTTTTTTAAATTACTATTAGTTGATCTTGCTTTTAGTTTAATTTTAATTATTATTAAGTTGTTGTTAATATTTTTTCAAGTAATTTTTGTTTATCTTGTTTAATGTAATGGGGAGTTCTAAGGCTACTAACAAGGCTGCAGTAAAAGGAAATTCACCGATGAATGCCAAATCTACTGAAAGCTCTGAAGCCAGTAACAAAAGGAACGTGCGCGAATTGTGAAAAATACTTCTATTCTACTACCTGCTGAGTCCGATTTATGAGGATGTCTCACTTTCAACATTAAATAGCGAAAACAACGGTACGTTGTTATTAAAACTCAATATATTGTTGCAAATAAGTACGTACACTACCCTTCCCTAGAAGAATTAGAAATTAAGGAAAAATTTGATGATCTACTTATCGATATCAGTTGGAAGTACTTTGCATTAATTAGTTGTCCTGTTTTTATTGAATTAACTAGGGAGTTCTACAAAACTTTTAAATTTGACAAACTGGACAATTTTACTTTAAGTAGTCCTAATGTAATTCAATACAGATTAATGGGAGTTGAATTCAAACAAAGTGTCATTGAGTTCAATATAGCTTTAGGGTTAATAGATGAAGATTATGCTAATTTGACTCTCTATATAAAGAATCTATCGTGGACTATAGTGAGTTCAACTCTTTTCAAGCATGGAAAACAATGTTTTCTGATCCTTTTCCTTATAATCCCAGTAAATCAAAGGGTAGTGATCTCAATAAAATGTAGTGGATTTATATGCAGTGTTTCTTAGCCTTTAGTTATTCTGTTCGAAAGGCTACTGCATGTACATATACTAAAGCTTAATTGTTCTTTCTTTGGTGTATGGTGAATAAAGCACGTGTCAATTTAGATGCTTGGTTGGCAATGCAATTTAACACTGCTTTATCTTCAAACAAACATTTATGTTTCGGTTCTCTTATTACTCATTTGGCTATTAATTTGAATTTACTTGATTTGACAGACACTGATATGCATATAGCCTATGAGATGGAACCTTTGGATAGTATTTGTTTAAGCAGGATGGGTGTCATTAAAAAACAATGGAGAACATGTCGCGATCACACCGAGAGAGGTTCATCATCAACACAACGAGAGCATAGTACCATTCTCCCAACTTTATATCTTCTGACTCCATAGATCCGACAGGATTATAATTCTTAGTTGGATAGATTGGAACACAAAATGGAGAAAATGGAGAAAAATTTGGATGCTCTACTTCAATTCATAGGGGTTGTACGTGTAAGCCCTCCGACACCATAGTCCACATCCTTCCAATGCTCACATCTCAGGGGAGTCCTCTATTCTTTATTTTCTTTGATTATCTTTATTGAGTTGTGAGTATCTTCTGCATACATTAGGGACAATGTATGATTTTGGTGTGTGGGAGTGAATGTTTATATTATGATAAGCTTTGTGATTTTGTTTGGACTCATGATATGTTGATTCATATATTAATTATTCCTCACGATAGCTTCAAAATTTTCTGATTGTTGTTCATGAATAATTCTTAAGTTAGGATGCATTTTCGGTTCAAAATCTAATGCATGAGAGAGACAAGCATGATTAGTGCTTTCATTAAAAATTTTGTGCACAAGACTTTATACATTTTTTGACACCTACATGAGCTTTGAGCCTAAGAGCATTCATCACATATATCCTCATATATATCTTTTTGTTGTGTGTTATCAATCATATCTTGTCTATGCTAGAACTTGCTTTTAAATACGTATTGAGACCACATTTTTTTATGAATTTGTGTATAAAGATGATGAGGAAATTTAGGATAACCATTTTTCACCTAAACAAGCCTACCTTAATTTTATCCTTAGAAGAACAATTTGAGCCTTACCCTTTCTTTTCTTGTATAATAACCTTGTTACAAGCCAAATTTACTTGTTTTGTTGTTGATATCCTTAAAAATTTTGAACCCTTAAATTAAGGGAATTATATTAGCTTATTTGCATAGGATTTTGACTAATCACGTGAAAAATAAATTAGATGACTCAAGTTGCATTGTTTTTATTTTTTTAGAATGGAGGAGAAGTAAAAAAACACAAAAACAAAATAAAACAAAATATCCTCTTTAATATTGTTGTTGAAAAGAAAAAAGAAAAGAAAAAGTGGTTGAAAGAGATGCTATTTAAATCAAGTGAATTTTGATTTAAGTTGAAACTTGTGTGGATAAGTTTGTATGACTCCCTTCAATTTATTTAGCCAAAAAGTTCCTTTTGTATAGCTTAACTAAGCCATGATACAACTCTTATTAAATCCCTTTGATTTATACATTATGTTCATTTTGTTTAGTGGTGGAGATATGATTCTTGAGCAAACTTATGGAAATAACTTGCTATGTTTTGACTTGAGAGCTTCATGAACCCTAAACAATTTGAGTGTATAGAGTGAAATCCTTGAGAGGGTGTCAAGTCTTGTTCATCTAATTTTGATGGAATTGATGAGAAGCTATGTTTTAACAATGTGTCCTATAAGTGTTTATTCTCTCAATTGTTATTTTATCTTAACCTTTAAATGTGAATTAGCTTTTGGATTTTTTTGGATGATATGAAAGGAGATGAGAGGTTGTTGTGAAAATGATTAATGTATTGAGTTAATAGATGGTTGAGGAGAAGCATGAGTCCGGTGTAGGGGAATTTGATAAGATCTCATCTCAACTAATTATTTAATATTATCTCCTTTGTTTTGAATTTATTTTTGTGCTTAAATGTTAAAATTAATGTTTGTTTTGTCTTAGAGATAAAAATAGAGATTGCATCAAATTGGGACTCTATTGATGATAATGACAATTTTTGGATAAAGTGAAGAGATTGATGTAGGGGATAGGGATGATCACTTGAAGAGTTGGAATTCGACTGGAAGACTTTGCCTTATCCTTATCATGTAGGAGTTTGATTTTGAATTCATTTTAGATAGACATCTTTACAATACATTTTAGATAGATATCTTTACAATTTAGAGTTAGATTAGGATTAGATTAGAAAACCCTATAAAAGGGACGTTCCTCACCACAGAAAAAAGCACCCTCGCTTTTTGTGTTTTTAGCAATTCTCTGCCTATCTTCTATTTATGTCATTGAAGTGAAAGCTATGTATGGCTAAACTCATCTTTCTAATTCAAGGGGATTTAATACTCTAATTGTAACTTTGTGAGATTTTGTGTTTCAAACTTTTATTCACGTTTTAATTCAAGCATTTCTTGTTTTGAGTTCTCATATTTCATGAATGATTTATATTCTATTAATCTGACAATTTAATCTAATATTGATTATTCTATCGCTATCCGGGAATTCAATGATTCGTAATTGTAACAGCCCGGACCACCCGCTCACAGATATTGTCCGCTTTGGGCCTTGGCCCAGCCAAGCCCTCTCAGTTTTGCTCTTCCCGCACCTTGGGAAAACGCTTCTTTGAGAGAGAGGTATCCATACCTTTATAAGGTGTACTTCGTTCTCCTCTCCAACAGATATGGGATCTCACATTCCACCCCCTTGGAGGCTCAACGTCCTCGCTAGCTCATAGGCTTAGATCCACCCCCTGGAGGCCTAGCTTCCTTGCTGGCCTACAGGCTTAGATCCACCCCCTTTGGACGCCCAGTGTCCTTGCTGACATACCGATCCAAGTACTGGCTTTGATACCATTTGTAATAGCCTTAGACCACCCGCTCACAGATATTGTCCACTTTGGGCCTTGGCCCAGCTAAGCCCTCGCGGTTTTGCTCTTTCCGCACACTCACTCGGGAAAACGCATTTATGGGGGAGAGGTTTCCATAGCTTTATAAAGCCTACTTCATTCCCCTCTCCAATCGATATGGGAATCTAACATTGCACCCCCCTTAGATGCCCAAAGCGGACAATATCTGTGAGTGGGTGGTCTGAGCTGTTACAAATACGCCTTATAAGGGTATGGATACCTCTCCCTCAAAGACGTGTTTTGCCAAGGTGTGGAAAAAGCAAAAGCATGAGGGCTTGGCTGGGCCAAGGCCTAAAGCGAACAATATCTGTGAGCAGATAGTCTGGGCTGTTACAAATGGTATCAGAGCCAGTACCTGGATCGGTATGTCAGCAAGGACGCTGGGTGTCTAAGAGGGGTGAATCTAGGCCTGTGGGCCAGTAAGGAAGTTGGACCTCCAGGGGGGTGGATCCAAGCCTGTGAGCCAACGAGGACACTGAGCCTCCAAGGGGGTGGAATGTAAGATCCTATATCGGTTAGAGAGGGGAACAAAGTATGCATTATAAGGGTATGGATACCTCTCCCTCAAAGACGCATTTTTCCAAGGTGTGGGAAGAGCAAAACTGTAAAGACTTGGCTGGGCCAAGGCCCAAAGCAGATAATATCTGTGAGCAAGTAGTCCGGGCTGTTACAAAGGTGTTTAATAAAATGCCTAAGTGAACTTGGCTTAGGATTTAAGGATTTTAATGGTGTCATTGGAAAGAGGCTTTCATATTTACTTAGAGTAAACATGAATTGTTGCGTAGATTGATGAGTAGTGGCCTAATGTGCTTCGATTAAAATGTGCTCAATTATGATTTGAAAAGTGTAGGTATTGGATCAAGGCATTAAATTCCTTGGAAAATGCAAAAGGAAGTTTATGTGAATAATAAGGGAAGTAACTATATGAGAAGCTTAATGGCCGAACCCAATAGTGTTATTGTGTTTTATACACTTATGTGATAGGGTGTAAATATGAGTTATATATTTGAGTAGTAGAAATTACATTACATTTGTATGTATAAAGGCTCGGAGCATGTGGATCAAAAAGCTCGTACAGAGGATTAGTGAAGTCAAAGTAGTGTACATCTTCTTTTGAGGTGAGTTAGGGAAAACATATCTCTCAAATGGGATTTGGATATCCCAAGACATGCATAATGACGTGTATGTGAATTTTGAACCTAGATAATGCATAATAGAATTGATTCTCAAATAGATGCTAGCATACTTATGTATTTAATAAATGACATTGTTTTGGATAACTTTTTGCACTTGGAGTGGAACTGATGTTTTTATTTCATATTTTGAGGAATGATATTGTTTTCAACAAAACTGCACTTAAGGTGCAAAGGACAATGTTTTATTTTTGAATAACTTTGCATTTGGATTTCAAAAGATGATTTTCAATGCATGAAATAATATTTTGGAACTTACATATGCATAACCGAGTCATGTATGTTACATGTATGTATTCTCTTTTGGCTTAGATTCATGGCAAGGTTCCATTTTATCAGTTGGACTGATAAATAAAGGCATGGTACCTTTATTTTTTTACTTAATATTTTTATATGATTTTTTTGTGATTTATGAGGAGAGGATTGGACAATCGTGTGTTGAGCACAACAGCTTAAACGACCCCATACCCTTAATGTTGGTACATAAAAGTTGAGTCCTTGTAACGACACTATTCTACAGGACTCGCGGGTGATTGCACACCTAGAGGTCTGGTCACCTAGGTTCATGACGCTATTGTCGACCGTAGTCTGGACTCACCACAGATTAAAGTCGATCCAACACCAGGATTCGGTGGGTGTGCACACTAGTTTGGCCGACCAATGGTGACACACATAATTATTTTGGTTTATTATGATATTTGGCTTCCTGAAGAGATTTGATTTTTACATGTGATGCTTTTCTGCTCATGTGTACTAGAACTGGAACCTATGTTCACTGAATGGGTGATTAATAGGCTAGGCCTATGTGGTTTCTAACTAGTATAGCATGAGCCATAGACTAGGTCTATATGTTTTATGTTATACATATTCACTTCATAGGTGGTTATGTGCATATTTGATGTATAAAATTGTCCTTAGGTTATTTAAAACAGTTTAGTGTGTACCAGGTTCTATTTGCATATATGTTTCTTCTGCTCACTGAGTATATAGTACACTCACCCCCTTCGCTTCCCAACCATGCAGATCAATTTGTGAGCTTGAAGCTCTGAGTGGTTCGTACGGCGTTTTGACATATTCAGGGCATTACCGCACGTGGGTAGTCTCTATTTTGTTCTTTTGTTTTCTAGTGGCTCATAATTATGTTGATATTATTTAAAAAATTTTGTAAATATCATAAATTAACTATTGTAAATTAAAATTTTTTGTAAATTTTGTAAATTCTATCTTAGGGTTTGTGAATGACTTACGTGGGAACCTTTTGTGCTGTCCAAATGTTGTTTTTAAAGATATTCAGTTAGCCTTGCATAGTAGGGTTAAGAGTACTGTGAGTATTCTTAGCCCGGGTATACGGCGGTTGTCATGGGTCCGATATGGTTCCAAGTCGTGACAGTAATTATCATGAAAGATTGGTACAAGTAGCAAATAGGTTATTTATGAATTTCCATATTTAATTTATAATAAACAATAAAACTAAATTGAATAGTTGCAACTATCTCGATTATTTAATTTAGGGTTTAGTATTTTTCACAGAGCTTATTGCTATCATTTATTTGATATGGAATGCTATCATACCGAATCAATAGATGGTAAGTGTTGGTTTGGATGCCAGGTTTGAATCAATTAATTTAGAAAAATTTGAGACTTATTACGGCTATCCTAATATGTTTCAAGCTACTTGCTTGAATTATGAAAATATTATCTTTAAATCAATGATCAATGTTAGAATTAGATGAGATATTTCCCTTAAATCAGAGTTTGGTAATCTTGACTTTATCATATTTAAATTTAGTTGAATTAATTTGTTTTCGTATTAATTTCAATTAATCAGTTATTTAATAAAAAAACCTCCCATTAAATTTTATTGCTTGAAATTAAGAAACTAGTGTTCAGTTCTCTAGGGATTCGACCTGGCTCCACAACTGCTACAAAAGTTTAGAGAATCGGTATTATTTTGGGGTCTTCGAAAACATGACCAATGGCCCTTATAGATCACAATGAATTATGGTGAATGGGGTTTGTATATTGATCTAGGAAATTATGTCATTTGGTGTTTTGCAAATTCACAAATTTCACTTTAAAAATCAATGAACTATTTATTCAAGAAAAAGGATGGACATAAATGTTTCATATAATGAAAATTGGGATGACCTATCTTATAATGCCATAATAAAAGTTCACTATCTTTAGAAAGTAATGTAGAACCACAAATAGTCTTAACATGATACTCAGTAGTATGACGTCGGTCACTTACAATCTCCTCCTCAAAGTAGTAGAGTCCCTCACACTCCTTAGCACTGCCAATCATCTTCCCCAATAACAGATCCTGAAAGGTGCAATAGGAAGAAAAAATTAGCTGAACAATTCAATGTCCTAGCCAATTGGCTTATAGATAATAAGTTACAAGCTAATTTAGGGACATGAAGGACAGGATCAAGAGTAATAGATTTAGATAACCAAATACTGCCTTTACCAGCTACAGAGGAGATAGGTTCATCTACAATTTTAACCTTTAAATTCCCAGAACAAGGTGAGTATGTAATAAATAAATGATAAGCACTGGTCATGTAATCAAAGGCTCCTGAGTTAATAATCCATGGAGTATGAATACAAGTATTTAAGGATTTTAGACAACTTCCTCGTTAGGCTAATAATCTAAAAGTAGATGACTGACCAGATGTTTGGAAAGCCAAGGACAACTCATAGAGTTTCTCCATCTATTCAGAACTAAAGCTACCGTTATTATTTTTTCCTCCCGAATCGTTTTCAACCTGAGAGTTAACTTTAGCTTGATAGCCTCGATTTTTCTATCTAGGCTTCCAGTTTGCTTGTTTCCCATGCAATTCCCGGCAATCATCCTTCGAATGACCTAGTTTTTCACAGCGTTCGCACTAAGGATGCCTTTTTTGCTGTTTTGGGACCAAAGTCTATTGTTGGGTTGGGCCAGAGTTTATAAGTTGTTCATTTTGGTTGGAGCCCACTAGCCATTTATTTTGGCCAGACCGTGACCCATGAGCTGTTAGGGTAGAGGGATCGTGCATTTCTTTCTCCTTTAGTATGAATTGTTGTCGACTCTCCTCACGTCACACCTCTGTAAATGCCTCGCTCGTCGACAACAAAAGACGTCGACTCAAGATTCGACCCCTCACTTCATCGAGCTCGCTATTCAAGCCTACCAGAAACCCAAAAACCCGTTCGCTTTCTACCTTACTCTTGTAGCGTGTGTTATTGTTACGACATTCTCAAGCCTCATCTGAACCCAAATCGAGTTCTTGCCAAAGCCCAACCATTTCCATATAATACTCGGTGACTTCCCTTTCACCTTGTTTCAATTGCCACAATCGAGCTCACCCGCCATGCGGTCGCCATTGAATTTTTGGATCTCCAGCATTGCAGAGCCAACGCATCAGTGTCGAGTGGTTTCTTCATCTTTCCGGTAAGATAACCCATTTTTCTTTTTCTGTCTATCATCAACTTCATTGTTTGGGTCCATTCTCGGTAGTTTCTATTAGATCCCGCTTTTAGGATTTTTATATTTTTATTTTCTTTTAATTATTTATTTGATTATCAAGCATGGAAATAAATTAGAATTTATGAATTAGAAATTTTTGGAGTTTAATATCGTATATTATGGATTTTGGTAA
>JAOQMS010000001.1:4954442-4971912 GCA_027563885.1 Erythroxylum longipes | reverse complement strand
ATGTGAATTTGCGTATGGATAAGATTGAGTTGAAATTAGGTATACTTGAAAAGGCTGTCAATTAGAGATGATGAATTGTGAACAGGAATTATGGTTACATATAAGTAAGATATGTTATGATATAAAAGCATGAAGATGAATTAATAATGGTTAAGGTGTTTTTTATTGGATTACGCCCACGTTGTGATAATAAGCTCACGTTTTATGACCTCTGAGTTGGACTCTGGAAACGGGATCCAACATGTTTGGTATCAGAGCAAGCAGGAGTAGACTCCGAAAACGGGGTCTAACAGGCTTAAATTGAGAATCATACATGAATACATAAGACTTGCCTTTAGGATGAGACTTAAAAGATGAGCCATATACAAATTCAATGCAAGTGTTTTCCCTTGATAATAGAAGCACTCTTATAAGTGTATCAAATCCCATGCTCATCATTGAAGCTCTCTTAAGATCCTAGCATGCTCTTAAACTTCCACTACCTTATTTTTTATAATGAGTTTTTGAGGGCATTGTATTCCTTCTTCAATGCCTCATTTTTAAGTACTAATGCATCCATATTATGAATGTCAATAATAGCCACAATCATGGATCTATTAATAACATGCAATTCACTTTATAAGTTCTTATTCTTACTCATGCATATATCTAAATGTTGTTTAGTCTCATTAAATTTGGAAGACAATTTCTCCATGTTCATGCTCATAATTTCAAGGTTTTCAACCAACTCCTCACATATCAATTTAACATCACTGTTACTATCATAGGATTGAGAGTTAAAAGGTACCCCATCACCATCATAAGTTATGAAAAGCATATATGTTCATTATCAAGTATATGAGTATTGTTTCATATCAAAAGGGAAATGTTATTCACACCTTCGATGCTTTAATATATTTTTCATAGTCGTCCAGTGACCATCACTTGGTTTTGCTTGAAACTTGCTCGTTATAATCAAAGCATGAGAGACATTTAATATAGTACATAGAATTCCAATGGCCAAAGCATATAGAAAAATGATATATTTTATCTCTCTCTTCCTGTGTCTTTGGACAAATATTTTGTGAGAGAAAATTCCCATATGACATGGATAAAAACTCCCCTTAATATTATCTATGTTAAACCTTTTAATATTTTGTTTATGTATGTTGACTGGGATAAGCCAATAAACTCTTTTATCTATCTCTATAGATCTTAATTCTTAGAATATAAGCTACTTTCCCATATCCTTCATAGGTAAATACTTGTAAAACCAAATCTTTACTTAATGGAACATTAGTATGTTGTTTCTAGCAATGTTTTATCCATATATAGCACTAAGCAGATGACTACACTCCCATTGACTTTTTTATAGACACATAGTTCATCCACATTTTTTATAAAATTAAATTCTTTGATTACCTCATCAAAACAAATGTTTCAACTCTGTGATGCTTGTTTAAGTCCATAAATAGACATTTGCAACTTGCATACTTGATTAAGAAATCTCTTAGATTTAAAACCATTAGGTTATGCCATATACATATCCTTAAGTAAATTCCCATTTAGAAATAACTTTTTGATATCCATCTGTAGATTTCATATTCATGATAGGTAGCTATCGCCAATAAGATCCTAAAGGACTTAAACTTGGCCACTAGCAAAAAGGGTTCATCAAAATCAGCTGCTTGTTTTTGTTTATAACCTTTAGATATTAGTTTATACATATACACATTACAATCTATATTAGTTAAGCTTTGTAAAAGTTACCTGACCTATACAAGTTAATAGGCTTGATCTAATGAGCTCGAGCCTGACCCAAAGCTTAAAATTTTTACGTATGACGTTATTTTAAAAAATAACATTGTACCTAAAAATATATATTTAATAGAGACAAAGCCCAATCATCCCTAATTGGGTTTTAGGCTAGGCCAGGGCTCAAACACAGATTTTCAGGTCAAGCTCAAGCATAAGTGGGCCTAAGTTTGACCTGTGTTGCCAAGCCTAATGTCAATCTTTCTCTTAAAAACGCATTTGTATCCAATAGGTATAATAACATCAAAAGCATCCACCAAAGTCCATATCTGGTTAGTGTACATTTTATAACCATTTTAGATCTCATGACTTCATGCCATTTTAAAAAATCAATGTCAACCATTACTTCTTTAAAAGTAATAGGCTCATCATCTATAAGTGTTGCATTGTCTTTCTCATTTTCAATATGTAGATCAAATCTAGTATGGGGATGACGTATCCTACTGGTGTGTTAGACTATATTTCTCTTAAACCCTTGTTTGTAAATCATATATATCAACTTGAGGTTCCTGTTCCATTTGGATGTGAATTTTTGGTTCTTGAACTTCTCTAAGTTCTACATCACTTCCACTACTTTCCTTCAGAATAAATTCTCTTTCTAGTAATATAACATATCTTGAAACAAACACCTTTTGCTCAATAGGATGGTAAAATTAATATTTGATATGCTCTTTTAGATACCCCTTAAATTTGCATTTATCTAACTTAGCTTGAATCTTATCAAATGTTGCACGCTTTATATAAGCATCACATCCCCAAATCTTTAGGTGTAATAACTTTGTTCGACTACTAGTCCATATCTTATATGTTGTCGTATCAACCAATTTGGATGGAACTCTATTCAAAAGATAATTAAAAGTTTTAAGGGCATATCTCCAAAGGAGATAAGAAGGACTATATTACTCATTATAGAGCATACTATATATAATAAATTACAAATTCTTCTTTCACACATTCTATTATGCTGTTGAGTTTTAAGAGGAGTCCATTGTGAGAGAATCTCATTTTCTTTTAAGTATCCAAAAAACCTATAGTCTAAGTACTCACCAACTTCACAAGATCTATGTGCATTAATACTCTTATCAGTTTGTTTTTTAACCTCAAGACAAAATTCTTTGAACTTTTTAAGTGATTCAAACTTTTATGTCATTAAGTATACATAACCATATTTCGAATAATCATCTGTGAATGTAATGAAATATGAGTATCCATCTCTAATCCGAGTAGACATAGGGCCACATAAGCTCTAGTTATTCACTAACATGCTTTTCCACTCCAGTAAAAGGTAGCTTGCTCATCTTTCCTAACAAACAAAACTCATATGTTCAATATGATTAATAATTAAAAGGATAAAAAATCCTTTTTTATACGGCTTTGTGTTTCATTGATATGACTTATCCTACAATGTCATAAATAAGATGGATTTTTGTTACTTAACCTTCTTTTCTTGCTATTTAAGGATTGAATTTTCAAGATTTAATTCATACAAAATATTTATAAGTAATCTATATCTATAAGAAACATTATCTTTATAAAAAGAAAAACTTTTATTATTGATAATAAAGACAAATCCATTCAAATCTAAATAAGAAATGGAAATAATATTTCTAGTAATGACTAAAACATAATAACAATTATCTAGTTCTATTTCAAGGTTATAAGCTAAAACTAAACTATAAGTTCCTATAACTAATACAACAACTCTTACTCTATTTGTAACTTATAGGGAAAATAATCTACTCCTTGTTAACACCTACAATTTATTAAATATGAAACCATACCTAATTTCTAATATCCAAGAATGTGGGAAAAAAGTAGAAAGATTGATCTCAATCATAAACATACCTAAAAAGACAACTTCTTTAAGCTTCTTATCATCCAAGGTAGTAAGATAAGCTTTGCATTTCTTTTTCCACTGTCCATCAACTCCACAATGAAAACACGTGCACTTATCATTGTTCTTCTTTTTGACACCACCTTTTGACTTTGCTATTTTAGTAGAAAGATTATATTTTTTGTTCTTATTCTTATCAAAGCGCTTTTTCTTACTTATGGAAGAATTCATAACAAGAATAAAACTGGGCTCCTTTTTAAGGAATCTTTCTATAGTCTTGAGCATATTCAACAATTCAATTGATACATCATTTTGATTCATTTGAAAATTCATAACAAATACAAATGCCTAACTATGGTTTATGACAAAATCTAATTGGCTTAATTTTTCAATATAGCCAATCATACATGTAGCTCAACTAAAGATCCTTCTGTCATCTTACATTGAATTAATGGTTTGGAGAACTGATATCCATCCACCCTAACTTGTGCATAAAATAACTCCTCGAAATGCAAAATTATAGTAAAAGCATTCATGTTATCATGTTGCCTTTAAAGCTTCAGAGACATAGTAGCTAACATCATATATGTGGCTTATTCAACATCATCAACATAATACTAATATCTCTCCTAAACTTCACTAGTTGCATCCAAACCAGGCCCAGTGGAACAACAATGTCAAGAACATATAGTTTCTTTTCTTACCCAAGAATAATTCTCAAATTATAAAACCAATCTGATAAATTAGGTCTAGTAAGCTTATTAGTATCCATGATGCTCTTTAGGGATAAATTAGTACTCTTGTTATCTAACAACTAAAAGAGATAATAGTAGTTTATGCCACAAACCAAATAAAATAAGTACTTCAATAAATATCTTATTATCCATACTATTTTATTCAAAATAATAGTCTTTACTATTAATTCGAGAAATTATTAAATAATTTCCTAGTGGGCTAGGGTCTCATGCCTAATTGATCTTAAATTTGCTCAACTAACCAACTACATTTAAATTATGTAAATAGTAAATTTATCAATCATATTTTAGGTGATTCTCAAATCTATTAGGTGACAACTCTTTGTCAAAATATATCTTATATATTATTCCTAACCTTGCCTCTAAATTCATATATTCATGAGTTTACTCATTCAAATCAAACAAATTTAGTTAAGTATGACTCATTAATTTAAGATAAAAAAATATTTAAATTAAATGGGCTCTGAGTTTGCTAAGCATAACTTTGGTTTTATTCTTAAATAATGGAAAACAATTAACACACTTTTATTTTACTTTGTATTTAATTAAATAATTTAAATTTTCAAAAAACTTTGGTCTCGTTAAAATAATATAATCTTATTAAATTAATTATTTTAAACATAAATAAATTATGAAATAAAATTCTTTAAAAGTTTTTCTTAATTCTAATTATTAATTTGATAACCAATTTAATTTAATAATTCGACTCTTTGAAAAATTAAACTAAATTCCAAATATTCCTAAATAAATTAACCCTTTGAAAACAATGTTCAAATAACTCCAAAATATTTTCTGAAATTTATTAGGAATTTAAATCAATTTAATCTTAATTAAACCGATTTAATTAAAGAAAGGCTTCAAACACATAAAATTGAAAATAAAATTTGAATGGGGATTGTCAGTGAATACATCAAAACTTTTCTGTTGCCCTCTTATTTATTTTGACTCTTGCCATCGCTTAAGCTTCTTCCATCACTCATGTTCTTGTCAGCGCTCCTCCTGATGCTTGTGTACGACTTCTGGGTGACCATCAAAGGCGATTTTGCCCTTTATTGCCACTAGTTCACTCCTTCCTTAGGTAATTATCGCCTTTGCCATTGGTTGGCTCCTTCACCATCAACCATGTTCACTGCTAGTGAAGGTTCATTGCATCTCCTGCCATTGATTTAGACAAAAAAACGCAACAGACACTGATTTGCAAATAAAAAACACAAGTCCAGAACTTTAGCTAGGGGATGTGCACTTGATTCATTTTTCCAGAAACCACAAAAGTAACATTTGAAATCTAACTCTAGGGGGAACAAGCATAAGATGATTTTCCAAAACTCAATGAAAACAACATGCAAACGTTTTTCACAACCATGATTTTTAGATCCATAAAACGTGTGGGAGGCATACTCTGGGCTTCCAATCCAAAAACAACAAAAGGGAGCTAATTTCTCAAAAAAATTACGAAGAAAGCAAAGCACATATGATTGGTGTAAATTGAGTTTTCGTAAAACTTAAACAAAAGGGGGCATATGATAAAATTAAACCTTAATTAATTTACCTTAATCAATATTAAACAATTCATTAAAACAAGTTTTTAAGCCTTAATTTTATCAAATTAATAACAATCAACCAATTTTAATCAATTAAATAATTAAATAAGCCATTAATACCACTGTAGGAAAATTAACCGTGATTTAATCACTAACGTAGCAAAAAGTTAGAATTTTATAGTTTCTTTTTAATGATAAATTAAAAGAAATTTTAATTTATCTTTAATTAAAAAATTTATAATCGAAAACCAATCACACTAATATTTCAGTAGAAGTGAATACGAAGTTTGGGAAGGTCCAGGAGCATACAACTTTATTCGATCATATATCAAAATTGATGTCTAATAACATGTCATAATGACTCAAATATTATAAATATCAAAATAGTTTAACTCGACATATTCTATGCATTGTAATATTGTATAATTTAATTATTTTGTTATTCAATGTTTCAATTAGCTAAAGAGTATCGATAAAATGTCTATGCTTTTAAGTCCGGTGTTCATTTTTAACAATAAGTAATTAATTTAAATTTAATATTTAAAAATACCTTTTTAAATTTTAATTTATTTTGGTCAAAAAATTTCTTAAATCACTATTAATAAAAGTAATATAATATTCTCTCTAATTATTTTACTATGACAAATTATTTATTGACTTACTCAACTATCTCATATGATTAATAATATATTTACGTACTACCGATTGAGTTGCCCTATACAGAGTAAGTCATAATGAATATCAAAATATAATAATTCTTAATAAAAAATACTTTGAAATCTAAAAATCAATTGTACAACTATCATAATAAGAATATCCATAAACACACGAGTAATATTTTACTTAACATCCTTATAATTGAATTACTTTTGTAGACTTATTTTTTAATAAGCAATCTTGTCTTTGTATAAATATTTTTATATTTTAATTTATAAAATTAGTTACTTTTTTATAGAAATAAACATATCGTGTTATAACATTTCATTAACATAAATTTTAAAATAATACATAAATATAAATTAAATATCATAATTATAACTTTATCTTAATTCCAATGCTGCTATAATTATTCTAAAAATTTTGCTTTTAGTTTTAAAATTTTAAAATATCAAATACAAGATTTTTAGTATTTCCCTTGGCAACAGACCAGGGATTCTTTTATTAAAACAGCGCAGGCGGCAGTCGGATTTTATGGTTCTAAACCTGTCTGTGCTTCCTCGGAGACGCTGCAACTCTAACTGACATTCAAAAACTTCCATTCCTTTAACTTACTACTTGTAATCCTAGTGTTTATGGAGGCTACCGGCTGCTGAAGAACCCAACAACTTATAGTGCTACGAGAAGATGAGCGGAAACAACGAGTTTCGTTTTTTCTTGTCGTGCGACATCAATCTTCCGGTTACTTTTCGCGTCGAACGGCTTGAAGGATCTTTTCCCTCTTCTGAAAAGAAGAATTCAGGTGTGCGCATGTTTTGTAGTTAGTGTTAGGTTCGGTTGATTGGTGTATTGGATTTTTCTAGATCAGTAAAGATCGTCGTTTTCTTTCTTTCCATCTTTTTTTTTTTTTGGTTATTTGTGATTGTTCTGGCAGGAATTGATTCTACGAACGACGAAGGAAGGGCGGAGATATTCGTTGAGTGTGCGTTATACATTGATGGTGCTCCATTTGGGCTTCCTATGAGGACAAGGTTTCACAACTCTTTGCATTTAGTTACAACTTCCTATGAGAAGGTTCTGCCTTTTCAACTTAAAGTTATATCTCTTCGGTTGGTGTCAGGTTGGAATCAGGCAGGCCATCTTACTGTTGGAATGAACTCATCACTCTGAGTTCTAAATATCGAGACTTAACTGCGCATGCACAAGTTGCTTTTACGGTAATTGACCAATTTAGCCACTAACTTTTAAGTAGCAGGAGAAATTTGAAAATTTCATATTTCTTTATTTAAATGGAGCATCTTTTCTTTTAGCCGGTACTGATATTGCACTTACAGCTGCATCTATTCTACTAATAATATTTATCCGTTGTTAGCATCACCTTCAGATTCAGTATTATTGCTGTCCTACTTATTGATAAGAATTAGAAGAGCATACAAATTGTATTATGCATTTGTCAGCTAGATTATTTATTGGTGTGAAATTGCTTGGATACTGAGGTTTATGATTTTTCTTAAAATTGATCTATTTGGAAGTACAGGTTTGGGATGTTTCTCGTGGAAAAGATGATGGATTGATTGGTGGTGCTACCATAATTCTATTCAATAGCAAGTTACAACTAAAAACAGGCAAGCAAAAGCTTAGACTTTGGAAAGGGAAGGAAGCTGATGGATCGCTTCCAACAACCACTCCTGGAAAGGTTCCCAAATATTCTTTTAAGTGGAACGCTCATCAGTAGAGTCTTTTTTATGGTCACTTAGCTGTTCATGTGAATTTAGGTCCCCAAGCATGAGCGAGGGGAGTTGGAACGATTGGAAAAGCTTGTAAACAAATATGAGAGGGGGCAAATCCAATGTGTTGGCTGGCTTGATCGGCTTTCTTTCAAAGCTATTGAGAAAATCAAGGAACGTGAAAGTAGCAAAAATGGAAGCTCTCACTTGTACTTGATCATTGATTTCTGCAGCTTTGAACATCAAGTTGTTTTTCAGGTAATGCTGAGTAACATACATCATATAACTTTCTGGCTGAACTTTTTTGTTTACAATTGAAGCTTGTGAACGAAAAAGTTGTAGCTGTAATTTCTAATATGTGATCAATTGCAAATGGGGAATGTAAAACATGAACCTTAGCACCTCCTTAACCACCTCAATCTTTGCATTTCAGGAGCATTAATAAGCCTGTGAACACATATTTCTAGTTTACAAGCATGGTAAGGATAATTGCTCAGCTTTTCTTTTTATCAAATTAATTTGTGTGTTGTTTTCATGTTTAACCTGAAGGAGTCCGGTGCACATTTCTTGTTACCATCTCCTATTGCTTCAACAAATGAACTTGTAATTGTGTGGGACCCAGAGGTGGGAAAGATAAACCCTTCAGAGCACAAGCAATTAAAGCTGGCCCGTAGTCTAACACGTGGTATCATTGACAGAGATTTGAAGCCAAGCTGTAATGAACGGAAGTAAGTTCAAAATTCTTTTGATTGAAGTTGCATCTAATTTGTTTTTAAACCATGTTTAGGTTTCTTGTACCTTTTTGTTCTGGACATTATGTGACTTCGGTCAATCTCTTACCGATGTGCTTTCTAGTTTCAAATTCATAATCCAGACTAGACATCTCAAATTGTTTAAAGATATTCCCTTGTACTAGTCGAATCTTATCTTTTCTGGCAGTTGTATAACTAATTGTAAAGGATTAATCATATGCTTATGGATTCCGTTATTGAAGCTGCAGTTGTTTGAATACTTGCTTATGCTTGATTGTTGAGAGGTTGATTTATTTTGAGTTGGAGGTGTGTCGTCATGTTTCATTCTTGTTTGTAAGGTCAATACAGAGAATTCTAAAATATCCACCAACAAGGAACTTGAGTGGAGATGAGAGACAGCTTTTATGGAAATTCCGCTTCTCATTGATGTCTGAAAAGAGGGCTCTCACCAAATTTCTAAGATGTGTTGAATGGAGTGATGTTCAGGTGAGTAGTTATTTTTTCTCATTTTTCTCCTTGTAGTTAATGTCTTGACCAACTCATTGAAATACTGGTTCTTCCTTAATTTCTTGGGGGTTCTCATTCAACTTTGAGGCTATCTTGAATTAAGATTTGAACCTGCATTGTTAAAACAGTCCTGGTTTTGGAAAGGGATACATGCAATTGGAAAAAATTTTCTTCTAATAATTGGTGTAGTTACTGTTTAGTTTATATGCATCTCCTTGATTCTATCCGCATCTTCTGACCTTAAGCTTGTGAAAACACTTTTTGCTTTTGTAACTTTCATTCTTGTGCAATCTAGTGGTGTGTCATTTGCAAGTTAGTTTGTAAGGAACAACTTTCAAATCACCTCTGAATATCATTGTGGCTTATGCATCTGCAGGAAGCAAAACAGGCATTAGAATTGATGAATAAGTGGGAAATGATTGACGTTTGTGATGCGCTGGAGCTACTATCATCTGTTTTTGAAAGTGAAGAGGTATGCATCTTTGTTAAACTGTCTTCTGTTCATTGTCTGTCAGAATTAAATCTTCAAGCCTCATTTCGAGCTTGATCTGATAATTGGATTATGGCCTTTAGGACATTTCTAACTTCCCACTTGGTTCCTCCAAAACATGAATGAATTGCATGTAAACATAGGAAGTAAAGGCCTATGTTGTCCTCAATATCATAAATGAAAAGAGAAACAGATGCTGTGATAATGCTCTAGACTTGATAATTTGTGATCACTACAGGTCCGTGCATATGCTGTTAGTGTTCTTGAAAGAGCAGATGATGAAGAACTTCACTGTTACCTACTTCAATTGGTTCAGGCACTTCGATTTGAGCGCTCAGATAAATCTTGCCTTTCTCATTTCCTTGTTCAACGAGGTATGCAATCTACTTTGCACCTGTGCATGATAGGCATACACTTGCCTGTATTTATGGAGTTAGGTTGTTCACTGTACTGAGACTGTTCGTTATGTTTGGCAGCTTTAAAGAATATTGAGTTGGCTAGTTTTCTACGTTGGTATGTGGCTGTGGAACTTTATGACCCTGCCTATGCAAAACGTTTTTATTGTACCTACGAGATCCTTGAAGAGAGTATGATGAAGGTGTGGTTTGCTTTAGTTGTATTTCTCATCATTGAAGTTATCTATATGCCTAATTGTTAATAACTTTTGTTTTATGGTCATTGATGAGAATCTCTTGTGTCGATGTGCACTATATGAACTGCTGCTTATGGGAGTACTTTTGGTTTTAGGATCTAGTTGGTTTAAAAACGTCTTTAAGTGCTTCATGAAAAACATGAGCCATGACACCCATTACCATCTAGAGTGGCACCATATGTTATTGAGTGGATTCCATGCACACCACTCAATAATTGGATACAAGTATAATACAACTTAGTTTAATTAATAATTAACCCTCAAAAAAAAAAAAGACCATACTGAAACTTTTTTTCTTAAACCAGGAACAATTAGACTCAATTGTAACTGTTTTACTGCAATATAAGATCTAATATTAACGTACTTAACTGAAAAAAGGTAGAATTCGACTCAAAAGTAATAATTATTTCCTTTTAGAAACCTTGAGATTCATTTTGCATATAGGAATTTTTTTCTTTTGTTTTTTGAAACTTTACATAAAATTATCGGTAAAACCTCATGTATGTTTATTTGTAAGGATAAAGGTTTGAAAATGTTTACAAAAGCCTAAGAAATTTATTTTGCTTTGATTATGATCTTAATGAAGCAATGGGAGGGTAATTATTAGAATTTGAAGAAGGTATTATAGGTTGAATTTGAAATAAAAAAATGTTAGGTTATATTGATGGGTGACGAGTTGATGATAAAAGAGGGAAGTTCTGTAAAAACAACAGGAAGAATTACTCAGATATCAGGGAGTGAGGCTTCTTTTGGAAGTGTTATAAATCTCCTAGCTAAACCTATTGTCAATCAAGGTGAAATTTCTGCTTCTGACTCTGGTTAATTGAATCTCCCTCCCTGGATATTACTTCAAGAAGTTTCTAAGTTCTAATATATGAGAAGCATTAGAAACACAAAGTTTAAGTGCACAACCCTACTTCGAATGGACTCTCCTAGCTGGACGAACAGCTTGCACTATTATGGTACATGTAACTAACAGTTTCATAATATAAAAACTCGTTGAGGACAGTTGAAGATTGTAGCAATGTGCTATTTATTTATAACACTAAACTTAGTTCAATCATAGTTTTATTTGCTATTGACATATGTTGTTTATCGAAATATTTGTTTGCAAACAATAGATTGATTCTCAGGCTTTGCACCTTATTACCATTGAACTGTACAATTTATACAAAGTCTGCTCATCTCCAAAAGTATAACAGGAAGTGGTCAAAATATCAAGGAACTTATTTGGAGATGTTTTATATGGAGTGGAACCAATATCTTAGCACTAGTGTATTCTAGAGCAAGTGACTTAGCCAATCCATTGTGGTTGAATGGTAGATTGCTCGGATTTCATGTTGGTAAATATTTTTGATGATGTGATCTATTAAATAACTATGTTCTCTTTGAAAGTTGCCAGCTGGTTCACATGGGGAAGAAGATGGCTATAAGAAATGGCAGAGTTTGGTTCGTCAGACCGAGTTGACTGCCCAATTATGTTCTATAATGAGAGATGTAAGAAATGTACGAGGCAATACTCAAAAGAAGATTGAAAAGCTTAGACAACTTCTTTCTGGTCTTCTTAGTGAACTCACCTATTTTGAAGAGGTATATTATCTGTTGGCACTGTTTTAAGGAGTTGTGACTGCTCAAATTGAATTTCTGTTTTGCAATTAATGAGTTACTCTGTTTGTAACCAGCCAATAAGATCACCTCTGGCCCCAGGTGTCCTCATCACTGGTATTGTGCCATCAGAGTCATCAATTTTCAAAAGTGCATTACATCCCTTGCGTCTGACTTTCAGAACACAAAGTGGTGGTACTTGCAAGGTCATATTTAAGAAGGGTGATGATATACGCCAAGACCAATTGGTATATACTTAATTTTTGGATCTCTCTCTCTCTCTCTCTCTCTCTCACAATCACACACACTCTCTAACACACATACATACATGTGCGCACGTACTCACCCTACTCACTTACCTCCTCTGGTGCCTCGGTAGTAAAATTGGAGTACTGAGGAAACAACCGTCATTTGTCTTGTTGATTTACAATTTTATAGGTCATTCAAATGGTATCTCTAATGGATCGACTGCTTAAGTTGGAAAACCTAGATCTGCACTTAACTCCATATAAGGTACTTGCTACTGGACAAGATGAAGGCATGCTTGAATTCATACCTTCACATTCTTTGGCTCAGGTACTTCTTATTTCTCCTCAAGTTTTCTTGTTTAATTGGAATGTTCTTCACCCAGTTTCTTATACTTTTTCAGATTTCTTGTTGTTAAGGCATCTTACGAAAAAAATAAGTTCTGGTATATACAATTTTGCCATGGATTACTAAGATGGCTCTCTGTAAATCCAGATTATCTCTGAGCATCGTAGCATTATAAGCTACTTGCAGAACTTTCACCGTGATGAACATGGACCATTTGGGATCACAGCTACCTGTCTTGAAACATTTATAAAGAGTTGTGCTGGCTACTCTGTCATAACATACATACTGGGAGTTGGAGACAGGTAATTATTTGGTCAGAGTCAGATATTTATCTTCACAAGTAAATCACCCTATCAATACTTTTTTTCATGTTTAAGCTATATATAGAGAAGTGAGGTGAGGCAGGATGCCTATTTCTAGAAATTTGTGAAGATATCATTACTATTTCAAGAAACATCTGTTGATGATGAGCTTCCATCCCTTAAATTTCACTAGATATGCATGAGTTTGGGATCCCTTCTTTGTTCATCCTTTTGTGATGATGACATAAGGTACCTTCACTTGTCAGACTGAGTAAACTTTCATTGAAGTTAATTGCACAAAGATGGTTTTCCAATTTTTGTGATGTACCTTGGTAAAAGTTTTGTGATCTACCGATGAGGCGATGTTTCTGACTTGCATATGATCAGTAGGGTATTGGTTATGTTCGTATCCAACTAAAGCTTTATCAAAGCAAATTCTTTGTCACTTAATTGGCTATGGTGAATGCTTCAACATTTGATCGTATATCTTCCTGCGTCAATCCATTAAAATGCAGGCACCTTGACAATCTTTTACTTCGGGATGATGGCCGTCTTTTTCATGTTGACTTTGCTTTTATTCTTGGCCGAGATCCCAAGCCATTTCCACCACCAATGAAACTTTGCAAGGAAATGGTCGAGGCCATGGGTGGTGCAGAAAGGTGGTTCTCTGATTTTCTCCTCTTCCTCTTTCTCTTCCTTTTGTTGTAGTAGTAGTAGTTATTATTTTTGTATGTCTTACCAGTGAATTTGTGGTGGTTTAAAGAATAAATTTCTGACTTGCTTTTTCATCCTGCAGTCAATACTATACCAGGTTCAAATCCTATTGTTGCGAGGCATACAACATCCTCAGAAAGTCTAGTAACTTGATTTTAAATCTTTTCCACCTGATGGCTGGTTCAAACATTTCAGATATAGCTTGCGATCCTGAAAAAGGAATTCTTAAGGTAAATTCCTTTTATGCTTATAATCTACTTCAAAAATCTTTTAGCGGTTTGTCTTATGAGTTAAAAAAATTTCATGCTAACAGCTTCAGGAGAAGTTTAGGCTGGACTTAGATGATGAGGCCAGCATACACTTTTTTCAGGATCTTATTAACGAGAGTGTGAGTGCACTGTTCCCTCAAATGGTTGAGACCATTCATCGCTGGGCGCAGTATTGGCGGTAAACCCATAGATAATTCGGGTTTTTCCATGCCTCTGTAAATAACAAGGTGATTTCTGGTGTTTTACCCTTCTGATAAATTTCCAAATTTCTTCTCTGCAACTTATTCAATGTGTTGGTCATTTCCCCTGAAAGGAGAATATTCATGACCTATTTGACTCCTTATTACATATTGCAGACGTGGATTAGATTTAACAGACCTATTTTGCAGATTTTAATTGGACTTCATTCCGTTATTGATGCAAATATTGTTGAAGGAGACTCGATTCTCGGTTCTTCAACAATGTTGCTCAATGTCGTGGTGAATAATGTTATCTTGACTTTTTTGTTGGGAACTTTTCTATCAAGTTTCTGATGATATTGAAATGGTCCACCTTAGTCATTTTCATCTTGCCGTTTTGTGTTCAATTTCTCATGTTAACGTTTCTGCCGAGGCCAAGGGGAACAGATGGCTAACCATTCCTTGTTCTTTTTGGGTCCTCGACTACCTGCACATGATCTTCTGTTTACCTCCTTTAAGCTATGAATAATGATATTCCTGAAGGTTTTAAGGGGCAATGTGATGGTTTGGCATATAACGCCTAGTGAATTCTACTGCCTGCAGTCGCACACTTCAAATTGAATCAATCAATAAAAACACTGTTTTTTCATGGTTCATTTATATTTGTTCTTTCTGAAACTTTTCACCTCCTCTCTTGTTGCAGATCAGAAGTCATATTCGAATCTTTGAAGCAAGTAAATGTTCCAGTTGAATGGAGGACTACTAGGAAACTGAAGCTTGTTAATCCTTGTAAATACCAATCTCAGCGTCATGAATGTAAGACGTTGATCGAGCATACTAGTCCATAAAAAATCCCATTGCAAGTTTTATTATATGCACAATGTCGCTTATTATATTTATTTATTCATTAATAACAAACATCAGTTTGCAAAATCAAGTTATATTTATTCAACAGTAGTTCTGAACCTTTGGGCTAACGGTTCTCTAGAAATCAAGAGCCGTGTCAATTCTGGCATTAGTACCTTTTGTAAGACTTAGTACGCTTTGTGTTCTAGTATGCTACAACATCAAGATCGTTTAAAATGAAATATTATTTTGGAAATTTTTATAAAGATATAGAAAGTTTAAAACATAAATCTCTCTTACAGTTTAAAATTTTTTTTGAATTTTTTTTTTGTTCTTTAAAATTTTCAAGTATTTTTTAATCTTTAATCCTTCAAAAAAATTTCTATATTTTAATAAAAAATAATGATAAAACATACATAATATAAATGTTAGAATAGATTAATCAAATATTGTTTATATAACGATTAAATGTCTTTTAAATTTAAATTTAAATTTTTAAATATGATTTAAATTAATAATCTATTGTAATTATCCTAAATTATTAATTAAGATAATTCTAGTTGGATTTAAGAGTTGAATTTAGTTATTATATTAGTGACATTTGATTATTTCACATTTGATATTCACACGGTTTGTTATTATTTTTAATCAAAGTTTAAAAGAATGACTTTTTTTGAAAATTTGAAAATTAAGAAAAATTTTGAGAAATTTAAAGATCATAGAGTTTTTTTTTTAAGATTTCTTAAACTAGAGAGGTTTGTAGCTTTTACCCAATTGCAAAATATTATTTGCATACATTATAGTTTTTATTTTGCTTTAGCCCTACCTTGAAAATCATAATAACCTAAAATTTAATATAATAATATAAATAACTATCATCAATATGTAAATATAATAATTAATTATAATTATTATAATGAAAAGATAATTTATTTCATATACAATTACAAAATTAAGAACAAAACAAATTATTTAAATATTATAATTAATTTCAACAAAATATCATAGTAAAAGTACTTTAAGTCCATAATAAAAATGATTTGTGGTCATAAACAAAACAAAATGAAAGTGAAACTGAAATAAAAATACTTAATTATAAGTTTCATATTTGCATTGTGTATTTATCATATATCGTATGCATTAAGTACAAGTAAAACCAAAAGTCCGGAAAAAGTGAAAAACATGAAATTTCATCTTACAACATATCCACATATATGATATTGACTCAACTTTCATTTGTTACAAAATCCTTGCTACTAAGGAGAGTTTTATTATTATCATCATTCAATCTCAATGCACTCAATGACATATTAACACTTTCTTACCAAAGATCATCTTCTAATTCAATATCATCCTGAATTTTAATTCCTCTAAGACCCAATCCATTAAGAGATCGACACGATCAAGATAAATTTGATCGGTAGAACTGTATGTTTATTAAGAGTTATAGTAAATAAATTAATTATATTATTAAATTATTACATAAGTATAAGACATTATTTTCAAAATAATAATAATAATAATATGATGATGATTTTTAAAATCTTTAAATTGTATTAAACAATTACCAAATCATTCAACTTTTTACATTTTAATATATTTTATTTTTTAAGGATGAATTTAAATAAATTTCAATTCTTTCGCACTTAAGTTACACTCACACAGTGACTAAAAATTTAAATTATAAACCTTTGTAATTCTAGAATATAACTGCTGAATTAGTCCTACCAACTAACTATAAGACAGCAAAAGTAATATTATATAGAAAATGAAATAATGATTAATTTTAAACAAGTAACACAAGTGAAAAAATTTATACTTAAATTAATTTGTTTCATTGATATATGTAATGGGCATCTTGAGATCATCACATAATTCTTATATGTCTCTATTTGTGAGCTAAAGAGGTCTTGTATCATGCAATTTGAAATAATTATTGTGATGGTTAACAGTATTTCCCTTATTAACTTTCTTTGCAAAACTTAGCTTAAAATAGGTACTCAAATTCAGAAATGCACTAGCAGTAAATAACAGAAATTAAAGTTATTTTTTCCACCTCTTGTTAATAAATGCAAGATAAAAAATGTACAAAATGCTGGAACCCCTCCCCGGGCGGGTCACAGGCCCGACGTCCTACGTGACATCTGGGTGCGTGTCCCACGAGGGAGGAATTCTCCACCAGGTCAAACTTAAAACAAATAACTCATTTAACTTACCTCCGAACAAAATTTAGAGGTAAATCATAAGAAAAT
>JAOQMS010000001.1:4935409-4954342 GCA_027563885.1 Erythroxylum longipes | reverse complement strand
TACCCCCAAAGACATTATAATTAATACCTAACCACAACAATTTAATCAAATTAAACCTCAACAAAAACTAAACACATGCTTACTAGTAAGAAGGGAATCGGGGTCCAACACAAAAAGACCTATTTTTTATATCACACTTGATTATTTCCTTTTCCCTTTTCATAATAACATTATAAAAATAACTTATTATTGCCTTCTCATTACTATCAACCAAATGAAGTCCTCTCATCAAAAGCTTACAAACCCGAATGATAAACTGACATTGAATTTATGATGTTTAAGTACAATCCTGAAAACCTCCATGCTAACATTAGACTTGATATGATGAGATGCAACTCACTTATCATTTATAAATATTTATCTCAATTCCCTCTTTATTTGAACAAAACGCTAAAGTGATAAGAAATTAGTTGCAAATCTTGTAATAATGGGATGACATAAAATTTTTCCCATTTGTGAAATATTTTCTTATCAAATTCAAAATGCATGCATGATTATAAATGAACATAATCACTTGTCTCACTTTCTACACAGTTTCATCAATAACAGGATAGTATCTACCATCTCCTATGTGTTCCGATATTAGTTCAGTATAATATTTAGTATAAGGAGTCCAATATAAATAATTATACCTACTTTGTAACCTATCCACAATTACTTTATAAACAATATTATTGTCAATGATGAACTATACAATATTTTTAGGCTCAATTTTATTAAGAACTTCATTAAATATCTCCAAAAAAGTATCAACATTTATTATGAGGCTTGATATATTAATTGCCTTTAAAATCGTCCCTTTAGCAAAATAAACTAATGACGCAAAAAGCTCGTTTCTTTGCCCCTTTTTGTTCTTTTTATATCCTCTTATGTTTTGGATAATCTTAGGGTTTTTCTGGGGTTCGAAAGGTCCAAAAATCCCTATAGGTTATGATCATGGCTCACATCTGCATCTTCTGTCACGATGTGGGCCATTCCTTGGGCTTCTGTCACGATTGTTTCAGCCTGAATGTCTCCGAAACTCCTCCTTTTTTCAATGTTGACCCTGAAACACTAGCAAACACATAAAGTTATCTCAAAAGCATAATATTTAAGCTCAAAGACTTGGACTAACCCATAAAATACTTAAAATATAAATAATTAACAAACTAACACTATTCTAACCTAAACACATGCTAAATGATTAAATTAATGACTAAATACATATCAAACTGTACCCTAGAACACAATGTAATTTACACTTATCATTGCATCTTAGTATGCCAAGTCTAATGTTGGAATGAAGATTTTTAGAATTATATTTAAAGATCATGAATTTTGGTCCTAATGTTAATTTTTTATTCGAGTTTCTACGCCTTTGTTTATAGTATTTTATTTGCCTCATAGTGATAAGAAGATAATAATAGGTTATTTTTATGATGCCAAAGAAAAGGCAAAGGAAGCAACTAAGGTCAATATGAAATATAGACCTTATTTTTAAATACATTATCTTGTATGCATCAATAAAACATCATAAAAGAAACTTTACTCTTTGTTGTTTGTTGTTACTGACATTTTTAATCTTAATGTCTATTTTAGACCAATTTTTATAAAGAAAGCAAAATTTAATGGGGAATGTTATTAATTATCAAAATAATTGTTAAACGTAAGATGATGCAAAATCTCCTTAGCCATAAATGGAGGTATACAAAGATGTGTGTGGTGATTTTGAGATGTCTATTGCAATTAGTCAAAGAGACAAACTTAATCATGTATATATTTCTTCACTTTTGTTACTTATTTAAAATTAATCATCACTTTATTTTATTTATAAAATAACTTTTTTTCTTTGTAGTTGCTTAGTGTGACCAATTTAGATATAGTGTTTCATAATTGCAAAGGTTTGTAATTCAAATTTTGAGTCAATGTGTCAGTGAAACTAAGTGTGACAAGAATTGGAGAATATTTGAACTCATCTATTCCTAGAAAAGAAATAAATTGGAGCATATAAGATTGAGCGATTTGGTCTTTGCTTGATATTATTTAAAGCTTCGAGAAAGGTATATTATTATCATTATTAACTTGAATAAAATTTCTTGTAATTTATTAATAATTTAATTTTATTTATTTACTAGGACTCTTAATAAAACAAGTAGTTCTATAGATCCAATTTGCCTTGACCATATCAAATTTTTAGTAGATTGGGTTATAAGGAACCATGTTTTATAGATACGAGTGACTTGAAAGATAATCTTAGATAAGAAAGTATTAATATATCGTTTGGTAAAATAAATTTGAATGATGATGAAAAGGTGACTCCTCTTAATGATGAAGATTTATACCAAATAAAAATTAAAGTCAATGCGATTTGAGTGGATATGTTATTAAATGAAGTTCCAAGTTTTTTATTTCTCTCTTTTATTTCAATATGACTTATATTTAATGTATATGTTAAATTCTATATATACAATATAAATATATAATTTTTAACTGTAACTATTTTATTTTAGGTCTCACTTCTATTTTTTTGTATTCTTCAGCACGAACTCTTATTGTGATACTTATGAAATCATGGGTCTATATTATTCTTAATATGTATGATGTTTTTTTGTAATATTCTTTACTATATGACATAATTTGTAACATTTTAAGTACTTTTGTATTAATCTTAATTTTTTTCATGATAATGAAATGATTATTTTTGTATATTAATTATGATTATTATTTAGATGTAAAATATGTAAAAAGTAATATTAATAGAAATAAAAAATAGTTGTTATTTCAAATTTATAATATTATGATTTTTAAGATATGGTTGATATAAAATGAAAAATTATATAGCACAATATACTTAGAGACTATTTATAATTTTATAAAATTTACATATTATTTTGTCATTTTAAAAATTATCAAAAAAAAGGTACTAGATATTGAGTGGTAAAAATATTGTACCATACCAAAACTAGATCTAGTACTGAATCTGATATAATATTCATAACATTGATTTTGCACCTAAATAATAATACAAAAAATGTTGTTATTGTCTAAGTAGCTAATCAAAATACTTTTAGAGAATCAAATGAAATACACCTAAGAACCCTTCCCCCTTCACGCTTATTTTTCTTTATTAGAAAAGTGTTAAGAATCTACATTTTCTACAAATTATCAGTAGAATGAATTCATTTACCCACCTAAAACATATTTAGCAGACATTTTCAAATTGGAATTTTCAATTGACAACTAATACAAATCATAACAAAATCTTCTTTCAGGACCTATACTTTATCATAATTAGTTTTCTAAATAACTAACACCATTAATTTGGTTCTTTTAATGAGACATATGAATATGAGGATTTGGGAAAACTAGTATTTATTGAACTATGTTTCTAGTTTAGCTTGAAAAATGTCTATCGTGGGCAGCGCTGGATGGAGTGATCCAGCAAATACCTAATACTGAGCAGGTTATCTTAGGAGGTGATTTTAATGGGCATATAGGGGCTGTTTCAGACAGATATACAGGAAATCATGGGGGCTTCCAGTCCGGCACTAGAAATGAAAGTGGGAATGTCTTATTAGACATGGCCGTAACGTTTGAGTTAGTGATAGCAAATTCCTTATCTAAAAAATACGAGGCGCACCTGGTGACGTTTAAGAGTAGCATGACTAAGATGCAAATTGATTATTTCCTTGTCAGGAGGAGAGCCAGAGTGTGGTGCAAGGATTGCAAAGTGTTTCTGGCCGCATGCTTAGTAACCCAACATAGATTATTGGTTTTGGATATAGGAGTCAAGGGACGAAGGACGCAACAATTTACTAAGCAGTGTCATAAAATTAGATGGTAAGATTTAAAAGGGGACATGGTGGAAGAATTTATGACTTGAATCCAGTATGGAGCTGCATGTTCCGTGAGAGGGGATGCTAATCGAATATGGGAGGAAGTAGCTCTCTCAGTGAGAGCAACCGCCACGAAGCTCTTGGGAGTCTCTAAAGGGTCGTTGGGTGGGCGGATGGAATCTTGATGGTAGTCGGAAGAGGTTTAGGGGACGGTGAAGGTGAAAAAGAGAGCATACAAAAATCTATTAACAAGTACAATAGAGGCAAAGCGGAAAACTAATAGAGTAAGGTACAAACTGGCAAAGAAGAGGGCAAAAAAGACAATGTTAGTGGCTAAAGGAGAAGCTTACGAGACTTTGCACAGGAATTTGAATATGTATAGGGGAGCACAAAAAATTTTCAAGTTAGCATGAGATAGGGCACGAAAGACAAGGGAATTCAACTAAGTCTGTTGTATACAAGATGAAGCAGGACAGGTACTCATGGAGGCTCATGCCATCAAGAGTAGATGGCAGAGATTCTTTTTTAGCATGTATAATGAAGGCATCTTGGACAACATAGAGTTAGGTGACCCCTCTGTGTTGGAGCGTTTTCTTAACTGGTCTTGATGTAAAAGGGTCACAAGAGAAGAAATTACAAAGGCTTTGAGGGAGATGAGGAGCAGAAGGGCAGTAGGGCTGGATGAGATCCTTATAGAGGTATGGAAGAGAATAAGAGTTGTCATATTGAGTGACTAGTTCGGCTTTTTAATGTGATCCTTGAGTCAGTCAAAATGTCGGATGAATGGAGATTGAGTAGGTTGATTCCATTATACAAGGCCAAATAGGACATCCAACATTGTCACAACTACAGGGGCATTAAACTAATAAATCATACCATGAAGCTGTGAGAGAAAGTGATTGAGAAAAGAGTCCAGAGAGCAACTTCTATATCGGCTAACCAATTTGGCTTTATGCCTAGTAGGTCCACGACAGAAGCGATACATCTCCTTCGTAGGCTAATTGAATGCTACAGGGAACGAAAACGGAATTTGTATTTGGTTTTTATTGATTTGGAGAAGGAATATGACAGGGTTATTAAGGAAATCTTGTGTAGGTGTTTCGAGGCAAAGGGAATTCCTATGACCTATAGACGGGTAATAAGAAGCAATGACTAGCGTATGGACGATAAGAGATGATACGGAAACTTTTTCTATTAGTATTCGACTAGTGATAGATGAGCTTACTCTAAACATATTCAAGGAAAGGTACGTTAGTGTATATCATTTGCAGACGATATAATCCTCATGGATGAGACTTAGGTGGGGGTCAATTTCAAGTTAGAATATTGGAGAGAAACATTAGAGTCGAAAGGTTTAAAATGAGCAGGATTAAGACGAAGTACTTAGAATGCAACTTTTCAGGAAGCCAGATAGTTCATGAGGCAGCGGTAGCAATTAGTACAGACGTCATACCACAAAAATCAAGTTTTAAATACCTCAAGTCTATCATTCAGGGTGACGGTAATATCGATGCCAATATAGTCCATCGTATCAAATCCGGGTGGGTCAATTGGCGAAGCGCATCAGGGGTCTTAGGTCATAAAAAGATTCCATTAAAGCTTAAAGGGAAATTTTATAGAGTGGTGATTCAGCCAACCATATTATATGAGGTGGAATGTTGGCTCACCAAACGTAGACATACAAGAAAACTATTGGTAGCCGAGATGTGTATGTTCTGATGGATGTATGACATTACCAGAAGATATAAGGTCCGGAATCGTATGGTGAGAGACAAACTACAGGTGACTAGTATTGCCGACAAGTTGAGAGAGACCAAGCTTAGGTGGTTTGGGCATCTAAGCATGAGACGCCCTGATGCTCTAGTGCGATGTGAGAAAATAACCCTTCGTGACTGCAAGAGGAGAAAAGAAAGGCCAAACAATAATTGAAAGGAAGTGATCAAGAAAGATATGACAGAGTTGGCCCTTACCAAAGAATTGGCCAGAAATAGAAAATTCTCGCATGCTAAGATACGGGTAAAGGATATCCTTTAAAGTGCGCCAAAACAGTCGTGAAAGTTATTAGGAACTGTTTATTGTAAAGCTCTGACGACATGTTCACGCTTAGGAAGTCTAACCCTAGTGTCCAATCTGTCTTTTCTAGTTGCAAGTCGTGGACAAGTCTTTCTTTTTGACTACTTGGCTTTTCAGCTCTGGTATATGGGGAAAGGTACCTCGAGGCCATCCGATACCGTTGGATTGTTCATACTCACATAGCTACTGAGCAAGGATCCCTAACACAACTCGAGACATGAAGAGTCGTATTTTGTAGCTTATCAGGTATTAGCATATTTGGGCACCATATCAGGTATTTCTATTTTATTTATTTATTTATTTTAGTTTTATTTACTTACTCTTTTAACATATCAGTTTTTTTAACATATATACTCTTTTAATCTGCATCACTTTTTTCATTGTCACATTTATATGTAGGTCTACCAAAAAAAACCTCTTTACTCTGTAAGAGTAAAGCTGCGTATTATCAGATCTCTTTAGACCCTATATTGATGCAGGATTAGAACAGGGTGTGACGATGACCAAGATAAGTTTTCTTGACAAAAACCCATATATAATAACATGTGCACTAAAATAGGAATGTAAAAGTTTGAAAATTGGATTAAAATTTTATATCAATCATGTTTGGTGATGAGTGGTACAGCATACTAAGGCCGAGAGAGTTGACGGCGGTGGAGAAAACAAAGTCCAAATAGTTGATGGCGATAGAGAAGACGAAGGTGACGACTGATGAGTTCGATTTGACAAAGATAAAATTGAGGAGGAGAGATCGAGAGAAATTTGTGAGACTAATATAGAGTTTTAGGATTAAGATTTTTAAAAAATTAATTTAAATTTATAAATTTTTAATTTAAGTTTATCATTTTGGTGTTGGTGACATCCAAATTCTTTTGTTTCTCTCCATCAGTCTTTTTCTTTTGGGCTTTGACTTTCAAAATCGACGGCTATTTGCCAACAATGATCATTCTCTGATTTCAACTTAAAACTTCTAGAAACATTTAGCCAGTTGTTTATGTTATGCCGTGTTATGTGACAACATGAATACAATTTTCAAATTTTAGTACGATTCAATAAATGTTGCACCAAAATTACAAAATATTTGACAACTACATATTTATACGGGAATTGACAAGAAAATTTTGTTATTAAATATCTATTTCTTCAATTAATAATAGGATAAGAAAATATTTGGTAAGATGGGATCTAAGATATTATCAATGTTTTAAAATCGAAACAAAAGTTAAATCAGTCAATATTAAATCGTCATAAAATTAAATAAAATTTAAAAATTTAAAATATGATTAAAAGAGAGAGCTTTTAATAATAGAAGAATTTGAAGTTTAATTAAAAATATATTATAAAATAAAAATTAAACAATTCATTTTAGTTTATAACAACTTATTAATTTATAAAAATTAAATAATTAATTAACTAATTAATCAATTTTTAACAACAAGAGTTATTAAAGCAATCAAAATTTTTACACTAAATCAGTCTAATTAGTTGAATTTTTTAATTATTATTTAAATTATTTAAATTTAAAAATAATAACTTAGGCAGTAGATTCCACTTTTTAAATTGTGGCAAAGAAATTCATAATCAAGTAAATAATAATAATAATAATAATAAAAAGAATCTACCATTAGACCCATTTGTCTCCCAATTGCTCAAATTCCTTTGCCTTTGCCGTTTGCCCCTTACATAAAATACATATATATATATATATGTTCTATCCTGTGAGGCGTTCGTTCCATATTACGCGTTGGTCTCAAGTTTCCATTGTCTCTCTCTGACAAAATTTCGCCATAACGAAGGTAAATCCCCTTTGCTTTCCAGTCTGGTTCATCTAGTTTCTGAAGAGTAGTCGTTGATTTTGGTTCAAATTCAGTTTCTTTTGTGAAAAAGAAAATCTTTCTTTTCTAGATATTCTTCATGATTTGGCTAATTGTAGGTGAGTTTCTTGCGATTTTGTTTTTGAAAAGGTGGTTTTGATTTGTTTCTCCGTCTGATCTGTGCGTTGCAATGATAAGGCGGTTTAGATCTGTTCAATTATTGGTTAAAATATGGTTTTGATCTGTATATTTCCATTTCCTGGTGAGTTAGGATTAATGCAAATCCTTTAATTTTTCTTTTGATTTCATGTTCTTGTGTTTGGCTTCAGATCTATGTGATATGCCCTTTTGCAATTTCAAAACTTGTGATTTTTGGGTGGCTTTATGGTTTCTTTCCATTTGGAAATTACTTATGTTTGTCCTTGTTCAATTTGGAATTTCTGTGATAGTGGAGTTGGTCATTCGTTTATTTTAAAACTTTTATTTGTGTTGTATTGTAGGGATCAACAGCGAGGAACTGAAATGGGGTTAACATTCACGAAGCTTTTCAGCCGGCTTTTTGCCAAGAAGGAAATGCGAATTCTGATGGTGGGTCTTGACGCTGCTGGTAAGACCACCATCTTGTACAAGCTTAAGCTTGGTGAGATCGTCACCACCATCCCCACAATTGGTGAGTGTTCTTATTTTGGATTTGTTTCTACAATATTCAGCCTTTTAGAAAGCAAAGCTCGTCCCTTTTTCCTGGTATTCTCGCAGATAAGGTGGAATGCCTTGCTAAATATTTATTGGTCATTGTTACATATTGGGAATTGGATTATACTTTACCGTAACATGATTTTTATGAAATAAAATTGATTATATTCTTGTTTTACAATTGGTGGGGGTGGTTGCATGAATTTAATCAAGTACATTTTGTTGTCTGCAGGGTTTAACGTAGAGACAGTGGAATACAAAAACATTAGCTTCACTGTTTGGGATGTTGGTGGTCAAGACAAGGTATGAATGTGGAAATCCACTACAAATCTATTCTTACTTTGAGTTGTCTTGACAATTGCTTTTTCTTGAGTTTACTCTTGAATATTTTGCTGCTCGCAACAGATTAATTGGATGTTCTGTTGTGATACAGATTCGTCCCTTGTGGAGGCACTACTTCCAGAACACTCAGGGGCTTATCTTTGTGGTGGACAGCAATGACAGAGACCGTATTGTTGAAGCCAGGGATGAACTGCACAGGATGCTGAACGAGGTAATTGTTTATTCAGTGCAGTTTTGGGTATGATGACCATGGTTTGAGTCTTTTGACCTAGGTAACTAAATTCATCCTGGTCATCTTTCAGGATGAACTGCGAGATGCAGTGTTGCTTGTATTTGCTAACAAGCAGGATCTTCCCAATGCAATGAATGCTGCTGAGATTACTGATAAGCTTGGGCTCCACTCTCTCCGCCAGCGTCACTGGTGGGCTTTCTTAAATTATTGTCCGCTATTGTTTCAAGTATTGTCTTCAGCTTGTATGCTTTGTTGGACCTAATATTCTTTTTGCACTTTCAGGTACATCCAGAGCACATGTGCAACCTCTGGTGAGGGTCTTTATGAGGGTTTGGATTGGCTATCAAATAACATTGCGAACAAGGTAAGATGAGGTTAATATAATATTATCTATGCATATGTTCAATCTTCTGTCCAAAAGTGTCGAGGCTTTTGAATCCGTATCGTGTGAACATGTTAATGTGTTGTTCATAACTTTGCCATTAAAGTCTCAGAAAATCAAGCGTTTCAATTTTTTAAAATATCATCAGTTTAACCAAGAATCAATGAGGTATTATGCATTGACTAGAGATTGTTTTGACTTTTCTCTGAACAATATCTACAGGCATAAATCAAATGTAAGAGACACATCTTTTTTGGATTGGCAATTCCGGATGCATGGGTGAATATTATCTAGTCTTTTCCATTTCTTTTATTGTTTTTCATTGCGGGACAATTGGGTTGTGTCTATGCCCTTTTTTTTTTCATCTTTGGGGTTTGATCCCCTTTTTTCCAGGACCTTTGATCAGTACATTGTAATAGAATATTGTCGGATATGCTTCCTAGCAAATATGGGTTTGCATCCCATGCCTTATAGTTGTAATTGAACTTAATTCCTTACGTCCATTTTTATACAGTTCATATTTTATATGTTCTTTTATGCTGCGCAAAAACTTAACCGGTGCGGTTCCTGGAAAAATCGGCTGTGTTACAGAATGAATGTAATCTCTTTTGACCCAAATATATAGAAATTTGGGATGTGGGACTTTGAAGGACTGGAATTTCTTCTGTAGGAAATCTTTAACTTTTGTTGGGGGGGATTGGAGGATTACTTCTTCAAGATTTTAGACTACAAAGTGCACACGTCGGAGTACAGAGGGCTTGAGGTGAATTGACCTCCTAAGTCTCTATGATTTATGAGGACGACTGATTTAAACTTCTTGAGTTCCTTTGTTATTTGCTTGATCGACTTTCTTGGGATAAAGCAGAGATCGGCTGGACTCATAAAGATGGGTTTAGAGGAACAAGCCCCAGGACGCCTTGTCAAGGAAAGATCGAGATTGATATGACATGGTCCACTGGATTTGGACCAAGTGTTAAGGTTCAGAGGTACCTTGTCCGGCGAAAGCTTGGATGCCGCCGGTCCACTTGCAGCCAGCATGTCAGAGGGCATATACCGTCCAAGACAAGTACTCTTTGGTTGGGTATGAGAACAGAGTAAGATTATAAATATAAGTCAAATCATCTTACAATTTTACAATCCAATCGTTCCAATTGAGGGCGCAACTTGCATCTTTCAACACAAGACTGGAGGAGGCCTTGGCTTCAAAGATGAATGCGTGACTAATATTTGATGAGAGACTTAGTCTACGTTCTAGATAGATCTTGCACTCCACAAAAATTGCCAGTCAACTGGGAACCACAATCATTTATTAGCTGCATCCAAGGACAGCATCTTTAACCTCAATCACATTGTTCGTGTTGGTTCTCATTTCTCCAACCTCCGGCCGCCATTGGCTTTGGAGGAAGAATCTAACAATCTTAGCTCCAGGAATTTTTCTGGTCCCCTCTCTCGGATCAGTGCAAAGAAGTGGACTAGTCAAAATTTTCAGGCAAGAACATCACCTCTATGGTAAAGTAAGCATTTTCTGGTCCCCAGTTACGAGACGAGAAGTTGTGTTCCAATTCCAAATATCCACAAATGAGAACAAAATGAAGCTATATTAGTTCTTTCTTCTTTTTGTTTGTTATCTTTTTCAAAACTTTCATCTGCTAATGTCCACGGATTTGGAGTCTTTCCATACCACTGAAATTGTGGATTCGGATTTCCCGTTGGCTACAGGTCCAATAGATGCTTTCAGTTTCAGGGTGAGAATGCAATTTGGCATGAAGTGGCTCCTAAGCTTATTCTTAGTAGTCGTAATTATCAACTTTAATGGAATGATGTTGTAAGTTGAGTATACTCAGTTACCTCAATATGAGCACTGGGCAGACCTACACTGGTAACTTCTGTCCTAATCAATAAGGTCCCAAAGATCTTAATGGTAGACAAGGTAGCCATAAATGAAGGTATCAGAAGCGTTCTTCAAATATTATCTGTAACCATCCGCCCCTTTGTGATTAAGTCTGCAGGGTGAAAACAAAACAGTCCAGTATTTATGCATATAGTTAGGCTACAAGTACTAATTATAATATTGACACACTTTGCAGATTAGCAGATACACTCCTGCATAATATTTGATCCCTGTCAAGCATTTCCTTTGATACTGAATAAAAATTTTCGAAACCCCCATCCATGTTTATTGTGGATTAAATTGGTTGACATTTTTATATCTTTAAAATAGTTTTTTGGAAGTTGGAGACTCCCATCTATTGTTAAATATGAAATGCTAAGCGCTCCTCAGAAGTACAGAACAGGACCACCATCACAACGTCCAGGAAAAAGTCAAAAGTTTTTAGGATTGCTTGGGACAGTCATAACCATCCATACATCCAGATGAGATGATAGATTTAGATTACTATCTGCCAAGGTCGAGGTTTAATTGGTTGAGGCGTCTCCTTCAGTGTAAACCTTCCTTGCATCTTACCTCATTAATGTTTGGAAGGAAAGATTCTTATTTTGTCAAAAGTTTCTCCACACGAAGCTTTTGAATCCTTTATTATTAGTTCCATCCTTTGAGGAATATCACGCAAAAGACATAACGATATGGAAGAACTAGAACTATGAAGCGCAGAAGACTCTGGACATGATTTGATAATGACAATAATTTGCTGTGTACTAGTGCAGAATGTAACCACATTGGATGCAATTTGCAACACAAAAGTCATAATCAAATCATGTCCTGCAGTGTTTTGCTCTTCTATCTCAGTGCAGTTTCTAACAGAAGATCTTCCTTAATATGATTCAATCAAAGATATTGATAATACTGATGATTTGGTTTTGTTTCCTTCTCATAAATGTCATGTTTTACACAACTCTCATTTCTGCCTATCTTTACAAAAGTAGTGATAAAGGGTAAAGAGCAATTTAGAATCCCAGTATCAGTGGAAGACATGCTGTGACGCCTCGTAAATGCAGTGGAAGGTACTTCGAGGAGTCCGCATTAAAAGACAAAAGTGAAAGTTGAAGGTATATAGTAAGCTACCATACTTTTTGACTTCACGTGCAAACGTAGTTGGTTCTTTGCTTGCAGATCATATATTCAATACCATTATACAGTTGCCCAGTTTCTCACTAATACTGTTTTTCTAATTGCAGAGAAGATGTTAATTTGGTGCAATATATTTCACTTTTCTCTTAAGACTATATTAGGTTTAAAGTAAGCACAAAAAAGGTAATCCTGACCAAGATATATAGAGAAGGAAAACCTTCATTTTCAACAAGTGGTCACTGCTGAAGCAGATGCTGCCTTATTTCCTTGTTCATATGTTCTTCCCACTGAAGAAAAAGACCTCTCACTTCGTTGGAGTTATGATTTCGTCAACAGTAAGTAAAAAGAAGATTGTAATGCAACAAGTCATCCAATTCACTATGGCCTTAAAATATCCAATCTCTACCCCCATCTTAATGATAAGACATGTGAGCTGTACAAAAATAAGTGGCCATTCAAACAACTTTTAATTCATAAAAACCATATTTTACAAGCGCTGAATAGGGCCTACCTGCAAGTTGCATCTGGTTTCATTTAGACCTCATTTGGCATTAATTTTCTCTACATGTTTAACTCTATTTAAGGAGGCCAGTTGGTTGCATTTAGGAACCCAGGAAGGAAGGTCAGTAGGGTGGCATCCTCAGGGTTGCTGGGTTTACTTGCCCAACAATCCTCAACCAATCTTTACCTCTCAACAAATCTCCATACACCTTCAACATCAAGCCCAACTTGCATAAGCTATTAAACTCTATAGCTATCTAAAGAATGGCTCCGGAAGTTCCTGGAGATGTATTTGCAGGGTCAGGCAAGGTGCCCACGCTGAGCGTAGGCTACTCTCGGCGAGCCTACATAACCTTCTTAGCCGGTAATGGAGACTATGTTAAAGGGGCTGTTGGATTGGCTAAGGGGCTGCGAAAGGTGAATAGCGCATACCCTCTTGTGGTTGCGGTACTGCCTGATGTCCCTGAGGAACACCGCCACATTTTAAGATCGCAGGGTTGTACAGTCCGCCAGATTGAACCTATTTATCCTCCTGAGAACAATGTTCAGTTTGCCATGGCTTACTACGTCATCAACTATTCCAAGCTTCGCATCTGGAATGTAAGGACTAAGTAGTAAACCTAGACATGACATTCTCAAAAAAAAAAAAAGAGTTGATAAAAAAATAGTGTGGTTACTTACGTTATTGACGTGACTTTATTCCTTTGTCGTTGTTAGTTAAACTGTCATTATCAAAGCATTCAAAAGCATCAGACTCTTCTTCAGATTCAGCCAATTTGTGGATTAAATTTTTTCTTTTAAAAAACCCTCTGTAGCTTGATTTTAAAATCTTATATATTTTTTTTAATTGTATCCATGTAGATATGGAGCTTGTATACATAGAGTCACACAGATCCTACGCACATCACTTTTATATAATTAGTTATATATGCCAGAGGTGAATCGAACTTGTATCAAGTGAATCAACATATGACAATATATAGAAGAATCATAATCTGATGTAGATGCAAAATCTTAGAGAATAAGAATTGAAGAGGATTGGTTGCTGTGTTTTTGCAGATGGAGGAATATAGCAAGATGATTTATTTGGATGCGGATACACAAGTGTTCGAGAACATAGACCACCTTTTTGACAACCCAGATGGCTACTTCTATGCTGTCATGGACTGCTTTTGTGAGAAAACCTGGAGTCACTCTCGCCAGTACTCTATCGGATACTGCCAGCAGTGCCCTGATAAGGTGAAATGGCCGGCTGAGATGGGCTCTCCTCCGCCACTCTACTTCAACGCCGGCATGTTCGTTTTCGAGCCTAGCGGCTTGACTTATGAGAAGCTCCTTCATACCCTCCGGATTACCGCACCAACACCGTTCGCCGAGCAAGTAAGCTCAGAGCTTTTAACATCTTCTGTTAAGAATTCTTGTTTTTTAAATGATTTTTACCATTAATGAGTACATAGCGGCTCAGGTTCAAGTTCTGTCAATTATAATTTTTCTTGATTTACTTGTTGGCATGTAACAGGATTTCTTGAACATGTTTTTCCAAAAGATATACAAACCACTTCCACTGGAGTACAACCTGGTTTTAGCAATGTTATGGCGCCACCCCGAGAATTTTGAGTTTGAAAAGGTTCAGGTGGCTCACTACTGTGCTGCTGTAAGTAATCCTCTTCCTCAAATCTCAACTTTTGGTTTAAACTAGAGAAAAACCTGTCCTTCCTCTGAATTCGTTCATAAGACTTGATCACTCTCGGAGACTAGCTAAATTTACATATCTGCTAAACACAGGGTTCAAAACCATGGAGGTTCACAGGCAAAGAAGTTAATATGGATAGAGAAGACATCAAGATATTAGTTCGAAAATGGTGGAATATATACAACGACGAGTCGCTGGATTTGAAGGTTGAAAATAATACTCCTCCAGAAGAAGAAATAATCTCAAGGACAACTTTCATGGCTTCCATGCCTGAGCCAACTATCTCCTACATATCTGCACCCTCCGCTGCTTAATTTCCCAATAGAGAAAGATTGGTGTACAAGTTCGAACGTATAACCCCTTATCCTTTTATATGCTCTTTGTTTTTTCATTTCTTTTGATCTACTTGGCCTTTCGTTACTTCTTGTGTGAGAAAAGAAGAATAAGTATTAGTCTGCTCCAGTAATTCACTCACATGAAGCTACGTGAGAAAAGGAATGTGCAACTCTGGTCAGGAATATATTATGAAGCGTTTCAGCTGACCGTATAGCTATAGGCTTTATACTTGTACTTGTGGAGTATTGCTCTTGTATTAGTATCCCTTAACGTAAGGTTTATTTACTTTTATCTTCTTATCACTTTGGTGGCTGACCCCGACATATGTCTATTCACTTCAATTGGCTAATAACTCATCATAATTTGAACATCAAATTAAGGCAAAAATCATCTATTACTAACCATATATTATATTGTTATGGATGATGATGATGATAAATTTTGTTCTAACAATGTTTTGTCTTCATATTTAAACCTAGAACATTCATTGTATATGAATTAATTGGTGATCCTTTTCACAATGAATAATGCCAAATGGGCACAAGCAGCATTCCCTAAATCATTCCCATCAATGTAGGTCACAGAAATTGATGGCCAATCTGCACGGTCAATACTTATAATTCAAGGATAAAATGTTATCCTACCTTTTCTCTTTTCTAGTAATCTTAATTAACCCATTCCAACTTCCAACTATACCAATCATAATCGTATTTGTATCCTAATTAACTTCTTGATCATATGTTCTAGTTCCACTCAATTTCCTTATTACACATTAATGGAAACAAAAATGTCAAAGTTTTATATCATTGTTCATTAAAACTAAATTGATCATTTTTTATATGGTGGTGAATTTGAGATTTAAATAGATGAAGGTTTGCAATCAATTTAACAAAAAAAAAAGTTAAAGCCTAAAACATGTTTGATACTAAAATTCAAGCCCAAATTTAAACCTTTTTTCTTTAATAAAAGTGCCGCAACTTGTTTGACTTAAGATTCAGTGATATTGCTCATCAAAATTGTATACCATGTATAATCTATCTCTGTACTTATACATGTCAAAGCATGCTTAGCTTGGCTTGACCCGAAATCAACAGTCCAATCCGAGTTGACCGAACTTCAGGTTGGGTCCAAATTTTTTTAAAATTAAAAACTGAGTCAGGCTCAAATTTGAATCTTTCAATATGCCATAAAGCTCAAAAAAAATTTAAAAAATGATGTCATTTTTATTTTTAAAAGTTAAAAACATTTAATCAAGTTTTGAGTCACCTAAGCCCGATTAGGCTTGGAATCAGGCTAAGAGCCTCGAGTCTAATTAGACTTTACAAAGTTTTAGGCTAGGTTCGAGTTTGGGCCAACTTAAACCTTACCTGACCTATTGTCACCCCATCCGTACTACATCTTAACGAAGGTATAACTTTGATCTTGTTACATACCAAATGACCAAAGGAAGAAGATGAGCATTAGGGTAGCATAGGAATTATCCTTTTCCCACTTAATAATGCCAAATGGGCACAATAAGTATGCCCAAAACCATCCCCATCAATGTAGGTCACAAAATTTGATGGAATTTCCAAAATGAAAATTTGTCATCCTACCTTTTTTCGGCACCAGACACCTATGCTATTAACGCTGGTACTATTCTATTCCATGATTAAAACATCGACGTTTTAATTAAACCCAATGTCTTGGCTTTACGCTCACCTAAGTCAAATCAATGCTCCCTCATTCTTTTGATTTTGCTTCTCTCTTTACTTCTTCGATCCTGTGCTATATCTTCTTATGTGTATTTGTGAACTTTCTTGATTTGAGATAAAAAGTGTCGTCGTTTTCAGCAACTGTCTGTTTCCTGTTATTCTCTTCGATGCGTCTCTACGTGTAGCAGCCGTCATCTGTTTATACCCCCGGTCACTCTCTAGGATCAGACTATAAGGCTTAAATTCCTCAACAAAGATTTTGTTTCAGTTCACTCAGTTGTAGTTGCTTTTACTTTTTATCTCAATCAATTCTAAGCCTTGATGTCATTGGTTGTTGCTGCTGTATGCTCAGTTGTAATACTTCTAAATTGATGTTGGTTTATTCGTTGCTAGATTTAACTTCAATTTCTGGGTTACTGCCATATACCCACTTTATAAGACTTTGTTTTTGTACTCAAATTCATCAACAATGTCTGAACTTTCTGCTACTACATAGAATGCTTTATTGGTTTCGGGATTGTTATAGATGAATACGCCTGTGCCTAATACTATTATATTCTAGAGTCCTAATGGAATACCATTAAGACATTAAGCATTCTTATCATATCTTAAAGCTCCAACCTTTTAGGTTGAGGGAATAGCCTAATGGTTGAGACTCTTTCCTCAAGAACAAGTGATTTTTGGTTCAAATCTTCTCTTAGGTGGCATGATGTTTGAAAAATGAAAAACTTACCCCTTATTACGTAAAACCCAAATTACTTTTGAATGTCTGAAAAAAGAGAAAAGGAAAACAAAAGCCCCAATCTTCTTCTTGATCCTTTTTAAAACTTGCAATAGGCAGCATGCAATTGCTTCCCACGAATATATATTTGCTTGTGACGTTACAGGCATTTTCGTCTGACCGTGGGCTTTTTGGTAGTACTCAAAACCAACTCTCTCATTGTGAAATGCTGGAAGAAAGTAAATTCGATGTCATATTCAATTTATGGGCACTTAGAATGCCCCATAAGCTCTGCAAAGTTGCCACTGGCATTCTGAATGGGTTCCGTTATTCTGTTGAGTATCTATGATAGTTGGCTACCGTGTTAGTTATGTGATTTTGGGCACATATATTTGGACTTGCAGTTACTTGCTTAATAAGGCTGGTCTGAAACCTATTACTGAAGATCCGACAAGTGAGAATAATCGTTATCTGAGAGAATAACCGCTATCTGATATTGTCTGAAAGAATTCAAAATGCTAGTAAGAAATGTCTGCAAAAATAAGGCTCCTAAATTGAATGCGCATATTCTGTGGGTTAGTTTCTTTAGTCACCTCCGGCTAAAGTATATTGTTTGGCTCATGACATTATGCATCGGAAGTTGTGATGCTGCTCTCCAACAAGTTGCTAACCTTACTTTTTGTAATTTTTTCTGTGTCTGAGTAAAGTCTCTTAATGGGCAACAGATTTAACAGATATACCAGAGGAAAAGGTAAATGCGTTGAAGAGGCTGTGCAAAATTGTAGTTCCTTATTCATTGACTCTTGGATATTCTTACTGGGGTGCAGGTCTGCTGCAATCTGTTCCTATCAGTTCTAAAATATAGTACAGAAATTGTTTCAGTTATGTTAAGCTGAATTTAGAGTAAGCTTCCCTAATACAAAATCGAAAAGCTTCCTACAAGCTTTGATGCCATAAAATCTACAAAAGAAAATGGCTCTTAAAAGAGAGTAATGACCTACTTCATGTCTCCAACAACAGTTTGAAGATTAATGTTGACCGAATCTTCTCTGAACTACAGTTCTGGTAGTCTAAAGCTCAAGCAAAACATTGCCTGTATGATAAAGTAAACACCAAAGAAAAAAGATGAATAAGGTGAAGGAAAAAAGTTTCCATGTCCATGAGTATACTTGTTTACAGTATGAAAATGTGTGTGCTGGAATGAAGAAAGTATTGACAACTAGAGGATAGCCATAATAAGAGAAACATGAACCTTGTTTGGAGCAACATCTCTAACCCGGTGAAATATCGGGTCTTTTATAGGGGCATTTAAGGCAGACTCCGCCTCCTGTAAAAAGAGTTTAATCCGAGTATCATTTATGAGATTAGAAAATAGAAGCAACCATGATATAATTCACCAGAAACAGTTTTAAAATCTTCCCCCTGACATTCAAACACTATTTTTTTTCAAAGAAATATTCAACCCAAATAAGACAGGAGAAGTAGATTCTACGCTAACACAAAATAACCAGTTTTGGTGTTAATGATGTGTGTACAACTGTTTTTATCAATTCCCCTCCCAATATAAATAAGGTTGGAGAGTCAAAGTAAACATATGTTGAATAAGTCA
>JAOQMS010000001.1:4896791-4908081 GCA_027563885.1 Erythroxylum longipes | reverse complement strand
TTTGGTTGAGTATATAGACTTATAAATTGAGTCATTTATGTTTCATACAAACATGTAAACTTTAAGTTTATATGTTTATATATTGTTGATTTATTGGGGCCCCTTTTTTTTATTTCGCCCGGGGCCTATAAAACTATAGGAACGGCCCTGCATGTAAGTTTTAAACAAGAAAACCTATTTCATCAAACAACCTTAGAAGTAGAATTCGTCTAGCAACCACCTTTTTTTTTTCTTGTACCTCATTTTGTATCTCGCTTTTGCTTCCATCAATTGAAACATTTTTGGTGGTGCTGAAGATTTTCCTTTCTTTTGTGCAAAAACTTTTATTTTCTTTGATCTCTTGGCCTTGGGAATTTCTTCAAATAGAGATTCTTCCCTAGTGATAGGGTCTTCTGCAGTTTCTACAAGCATATGCTCTCTGCCTTTTCTTATTTCTTCCATTTTTCTTTTTAACAAAGCTTCTTTATTTCTCAGTTCTTCCTCAGGATTTATTTGTTTTTCAGTTACAAATGTTTTCTCAGCCTACATTAGGAGACTTCTTTTGGTTCATGGGCGCCTCACCAAACAAACCGATTCTTCATTTGAACCATCATTATTGGTGATCTAGTGTTCTTTTGACAAATTTCGACCTTTGCAGCCAGGTCAAAAAGTAGACGATGGTGGTGGTGCAGAGATTTTATGGGTCAAAAATTTGACGATGGTGGTGGTTAGAGTAAACAAATAAGGAGAAATTGATGGAGATCTTGAAACTGGAGATGGAGAATGGAATTGTACCTTCTTCATCAGCTTCCCCTTACTAGAGACTATTCTCACAAGAGTGTGTTCTTCTTCACTAGAAGATTTTTCTTCTTCTTTTTCTTTTGCTTCTCTTTCTTCTTCTTCTGACAAGCTGGGGTTTGAGTCGTCAGGACTTTCCTCCTCAGAATCATAAACATATTTCCGCTTTATTGATTCATTATGTTTGGTGGATGAATCAAAGGCTGATTCTTAAGGTGATGCCAAAATCTTTTGCTTTTTCTCGTATGTATGTAATCGAGAATCTCAAATGGATGCTTCCAAAAAACCATGGCTTTTTAATAGAAGTGACAGAAACAGGTTCAGTAGAGGTATTTAGCGATCCTATTATTGGTGACAAAGAAGAAGATTCAGAAATAAGAGTTTCAGACTCTTGTTCATGGCGGAGAGTCTCGCTATGGCTAGTAGTGGGTGTCAAAGATTTCTTTTAGCCCTTGGACTTTGTTCGTGCCATTTTCAAAAACAGAGGATGTTGAACATTATTGAAGGGATTCGCAAAGAAGAGAGTTAATTATGGTGAGATAGAAGGAGCAATGAGTGTTGAAGATAAGATGAAGAAAGGAATCGTCTTAAGATATACTAAACGAGTTTTTAGAAACATTTTCTAAGAAACAATTTCTTGTGAAGAGGAAAGATTGTTCACGTTCTTATAGGTATAATCTATTCTGTATCTTCTGTCAGTCATACAAATGTTTGACAGTACTATATGCATGAATTTTTTTAAATGAAACGACATCATTTTAGTGATGGCTATCTCTGAATGAGGTTACCCTTTCTTTTTATAAATGATAGGAACCTTCTATACATTCACAGGAACTTTTAAATAGATATATTCAAAGGAGCCTTTTAATATCTACAAGAGTATAATAAAATCTTCGAATAGGGTTAGATATCTAATAATCTGTACATACCAAGCTCTTCTAATAATCTGCATATACCAAGCTCTTTTTGTAACAAGTAAAATCTATCTTCTGAAAGGGGCCTAGTAAAGATATCAACTACTCGATTTTTAGTATTAATATGCAGTAATTCAATAGTTCCTTCCAAAGTGTAATTTGAATAAAGTTTAGACAAATTAATTGCACTTGTGCTGTCACACAATACGGTAATATGACTAAAGTTTAGAGAAAAATCTTGGAGTTGATGTTTTATCCACAATATTTGAGCACAACAGCTAGCGACTGTTATATGTTCTACCCCAGTTGTTGAGAGTGTTGTGCAATTTTGTTTCTTGCAAGACCAAGAATTGACAATAGCCACATGTACTTTTCTTGTCAACTTTGTCAGCTACATAATTTGCATCATAATGGCCAACAATGTCATAGGAATCTACTTTTGGATACCATAATTTGAAATCCATAGTTCTAAGAAGATAACAAGAAATTCTCTTGACTGCTTGAAGATGACTTTCTTCAGGATTTGACTGAAAGCTTGCACAAAGACACACGCTAAGCATAATGTCAGGTCTTGAATTTATGAGATATAGAAGAGAACTAATCATCCCTCTAAATTTTGTCTCATCAGTAGCTTTGCCATCTTCATCCTTATGAAGCTTAGTTCTAGTACACATTGAACTTCCCATTGGCTTAAAATTTTTAAAATGATATTTTTTTAATAAGTTCCTTTGTGTACTTGTCTTGAATAATGAAGATTCCCTTTTCTGTTTGCTTAATTTGCAATCTAAGAAAGAAAGATAACTATCCCATCATACTCATTTCAAACTCCTCCTACATTAAAGCTGAGAATTCTTCACAGAAAGATGGATTAGTAGCACCAAATATTATGTCATCTACATATATTTGAAAAATGAGTAAATCAATTTTATTCCTCTTAATAAATAAAGTTTTATCTATCTTTCCTCTTACAAAGTCATTCTTAAGCAAGAAGTTAATTAACCTTTCATATCATGCTTGGGGAGCCTGCTTTAGACCATATAAAGCTTTTGTCAGTGTCATCATATAATTTAGATGGTCTATGTTCTTAAAACTTGGAGGTTGTCTAACAAAGACTTCTTCATTAATAAATCCATTTAGAAAAGCACTTTTGACATCCATTTGATATAATTTGAAAATTTTATAACATGCAAAGGCAAGTAAAATTCTGATTGATTCTAGTCTAACAACAAGAGCATAAGTCTCATCAAAATCAATACTTTCTTGTTGATTATAGCCTTAAGCTATAAGTCTAGCTTTATTTCTTACAACCTTACCATTTTCATCGAGTTTGTTTCAAAATACCCAACGAGTTCCAATTATTGACTTGTTTTGTGGATAAGGTACTAGATTCTAAACTTGGTTCATGTCAAACTGGTTTAGTTCATCTTCAATGGATACAATCTAGCTTTGATCAGCAAGTGCTCTTCTACAGTCTTTGGTTCTACTTGTGAAACAAATGCAACATAATTGATTTTGAAGGAGGCTCTAGTCCTTAAACCTTTCGAAAGGTCTCCTAGAATATACTGAAGTGTATCGAGTCCTCTCCATTCCCTTGGTGTCCTTCTACTATGAATATTCGGTGTCCTTTGTTGCATAGGTTCCTGCTAAGATGTACATATAGTAGGAGCCTTCTCTGTCCTAGCTTTAGAAGGACCTTTTTGATCTTGTGAATCGAAAGGCACTACAAGTGTAGATTGAGTTTGTATTGTATCTTTAGGAACCAAAGGATTCTCTTCATCATTTGATTTAACAGTGTTTACTGAGGTAATGTTTCGTCAAATACTACATGTATTAATTCTTCTATCTTCTTAGTTCTTTCGTTGTAGACTCTAAATCCTTTGTTGATTGTGTTGTATCAAAAAATGTCCTTCATCAAACCCTACATCAAACTTGCCAAGGTTGTCCTTACCATTGTTTAATACAAAGCACTTGCACCCAAAAGCTTGAAAATATGCAACATTAGGTTTTCTTCCTTTCCATAGCTCATAGGGGGTATTTTTAAGAATAGGCTTTATAAGAAACCTGTTCAAAACGTAACAGGCAGTAGATATAGCTTCTGCCCAATATCTATAAGGTAGACTGCTTTCACAAAGCATAGTCCTGGCCATATTAGCAAGGGTTCTGTTCTTTCTTTCAACAACTCCATTCTACTGAGGAGTTCTTGAACATGAGAAATTATGAGTTATGCCATTATCATAACAGAAATCTTCAAATTTTTTGTTATCAAATTCTCCTCTATGATCACTTCGAATTGAAGTAATGTAGTACCCTTTTTCAATCTGAATTTTCCAATAAAAATTCTTAAAAAAATCATCTTTATTTGCTAGAAAATAAACCCATGTAAATCTAGAATAATCATATATTATAACAAAACCGTAGTGTTTTACACAAAAACTTTGAGTTATAATAGGACCAAATAAATCCATATGTATAAGCTCAAGTGGTTGGTTGGTAGATATAACATTCTTGGGTGGAAAGCTGCTTCTAACTTGTTTTCCTTTTAAGCATGCTTCACAAACCTGATGATTTTCGAAATTTAAGTTTGGTAATCCTCTTACTAAATCATTTTTGGACAATTTTGATAAAAATGCTCATGCTAGCATGTCCAAATATTCTATGCCAGATTAATGAGTTCTTTTCTAGAGATACAAAACACTTAACTTTTTGAGAAGACATGTCTTCCAATTGAGCACAATATATGCAACATCCCACTACTATAGGGTACATACCCAAACTTTTTGGAACATAACCTACAATAATGGTATGTTGGAGTAATAACAAATCTAACTTACATATGGCATCATCTAACATACTCGAAAATCACTAAATTTTTTTTAAAACATTCACTTCATTCATTTATAAAGCTTACACTGTTTCCATCAAACAAATATTTACAAAACCTTATACATGTTCTAGCAAAACTACAAAAATAACAAAAACTATATCACTTCTGGTGTCAACTGACAGACCTCTGAGACATTTTTCTATCCAAAAGAATCTTTAAGTCTTGACTAAGGAATTAGGTCTCCTGTCTCGTACCTGAAAAGTCACATTACAATTTTTGATGAGTTTTGCAAACTCAATGAGTGAACCATCATTGATGAATTCACCAGATTACATATACACATCACATATATCACAGATATTCATTCAGAACATATAATTATTTTTCAGATACTCACAAATCATGGCATAACATATGGTCACTCATTACAGCTTTGCAAATCATTCATGAATTTCAATCTTATATGATCGCTGTATGCAAGAGACTTATATTCATTCTTATTATTGTGACTGAGTGCCTATCACATATTTATACAAATATTGGCCCATAGGGCTCAGTCAGAACAGAATCACGGAGCATAGCTTTACGTGTAGAACATATATCACGGAGCAAAGCTCTATGTAGAAGCGCTTCAAACTGGCTACTCAAGTCATAACGCCTTTATCTGAGTATGCATTTTATGAAATGCATCAAGTACTGAATATCTTATATATCACAATCTTATACAAATGCTCAGACAAAGTTTTTCACAGTCATCGGACCTAAGTCCAGCATTCAACTTTTGTTGAGAATCAAATGTCATTCAAAAATTCATATCAAATCAGAACACTTCCAATACATGCCCAACTATTAAACTCCTCGGACCTCAGGTCCAGAATCTAGAAACAATACACAAACAGTTCAATAATATTGGAAGTTTAACAAATCAAATTAAATTAAAATCAAATCAATCCTAGGAAATCATCTAGGTTGACTCACAGTACGCTCCAAGAAGTTATTACCTGGATGGTCCGGCAATGTCCGACTGGCGTCCAATGTGCTCCTCTAAAACATACACAACACATTCACAAATATCACATTTTTGCACAAATTTACAAGTATTCTTTTATGCACATCAATGTATAGAAAGTATGCACAATGCATGTTTAATGACAATTCTGGGTATCTTATTGTAATTCTCATCATCAAATTGATCAGATAACAAAGCCCTCATTAACATCATTAGTACTTATAATTTGGACCTTAATAAAGCAATGTGAAATCCATTACATAACTTAATTGACCACTTGAGATTTTCTACTCATAAGATTTCGGGTCAACTTTGCATAATTAAACTGATAGGGTAAATAACAAAATTAGGCAACACTTCCTTCTGGAAAGTTGTTCTACAGTGTCTTAAGTTTCTAATAACTCTAATATCATCCAAATTGATTTAGTATTGAATGAGTTATGCATAAAATACCACAGACTATGTACATTAGAACTTTTAGCTAGTAAATGATCATACCTTCTAATTGTACAACTCATATCTTTCAGCTCAGATATAAAAAAATTACAAACTTTATACCAATTTAAATCTAAGAGAATAAGATAAAAATGGGTGAAGATATCTCAATCTAATTCGGCCTATATCAATACTGTTTATTCAATAATCACAGGACATGATTTCTGTCCCTAATAGTGCTTCAGCTTAAGCTACGACTCACTTACATGCCAATTTTGAAAATCTTAGAGACAGAATAAAAATTCAAATTCTTCAAGAAACTTTATAATTATGTCTCTAATTTAATACGAAGCAAAAATCAACCCATTCAGAAATCTACAGCTCAAGTTATAATTAGAATACCAAACCATGTTCATGAAAATTTTCCAGTTCAAACATTCCAGCAAACTTCCACACTTTCACCCTATCAATCATTTTCAAATTAATTCAGATAAATATAAATTTTTATTGAGATAAAGAAAAATGTCCTAGGAATCCATTGGTCCAAGTTTCAAGTTATTTGGAGTTCAGATGAAAAAGTTATAGGCAAAAGACTAAGTTCAATGAAATACTCTAGTTTTTTTTAACCCACACAGGTAGACCATCACCTTTTCTCTCTCTAGCACGCCAACTTCATCTTCTTCACCAAACTCAGATCACCGAGCTGCACTTCTCCTCTTCTTCTTTCTTTTTTCCTTTTTTCCCAGCAAAAACACAATCCTAAATCATCGATTCTACATTTTTAACTCCCAAAAACAAACTCCACACAAATCAAATTCAATTTTACACTCCCAAAATCACAAATCCACAACACCCACCATTCTTTCTCTCTCTCTACCATCTCTCTACTGTAAATCTTAAAACTTCTTTGCACTACTAAACGTTTCTGCATTATACAAATTTAGATTCCCTCTCGTTACCTTATACTTTCCATTTTAATGTTTTTCCCACATCACAGTATCTCCATAAACTTTTCCCTCGGCTCTAAACTCAAATAACATCACTTCTAAACATGCACGCAATACACGACAACTCAACAGAGCAACATGAAAAGTCAATATTTTATGCCAATTCACTAATCTTTCATCTACTCATTTCTCAAGTTTATTTACCGAAACTCTATTGCTAAATCTATCTCATGCATGTATTCATCTCTAATACTAACTCATCATCAAAATCATTTTATAAACTCAGTAAAGCTCAAGACATAACTTACTTGAGTTTGCAACCAAATTCCAGCAGTGAAACTAATAAACAAGATTTCGGTGGTGAGTGAAACAAGGCAGAACTTGATGAAGAATATTTTCGGTGAAGACCAAAGCCATTCCGAAGATATTCTAACCTTCTTTTTTTTTGTATTCTTATGCTGGTGACACATGGCTCCATACATGTGAGCCATTTGTCACTCATATAAGACTGCCACATGTCACACTATAATTGGTCCAAAATACTCCAAATTTTTTGAAAATTTCTAAAATTCACCAAAAATTTCGAAATAATAACTATTATCACCAAATAAATTTTCAACTCAAAATAATTCACCAAAAATTTCAAAATACCCGAAATGTACAAAAATTGCCAAATCACATTTAATACACTCTAATTTAATTCACAATTTTCATTTATAAACCAATTTACCCGAAAATGCCAATGAATGCATATACAATCATATGAATGTGCAAAATAAATCTGTATGTCACAATTAACTTATGCATAAGGTGTATTTTCTTAATTTCACAGAAATTTCTCATAATTATTTATTCTAGCCTTAACATGGGTAACGGGATGTTACAATATATTTTGATTTCTAGGATCAACAAACACAAATGTTATCGTTATTATTATCAATTATTTCATAATGAGATGCATATAATGTGACTCTATATCCCTTATCACATAATTAACTTACACTTAGTAGGTTGTGTTTCAAACCATCGACATAAAGAACATTATCTATAGAAGTAGAGCCAGAGGCATCAGTTTTAGCAATTCATGTGACCTTTGCCTTATTTTTGTCAACAAATACAATGTTACCTCCATCTTTGCTTTCAATATAGCTGAAATGTGATAATTCACCTGTCATATGTCTTGAACAACCACTGTCAACTATCCATTGATTTTCTCTTATAACTATTTTGAAGCATATCTGCAGAATATATTATTTTAATTTAGGTACCTAAATTTTTCTAGGTCCTTTCAAGTTACTAGTTTGACCTTTCGGTCTCCAAACATATATTTTAGATAATTTCTTTATTCTACGGATATTACAATAATGACTAATATGTCCATGTTTCCCACAATAGAAGCATAAACATATGAATGAAGGTTACTATCATTTTTACCATGCATTAGGTTCCTGCTGTTTTAACTATAGCTACTACTTATTTTAACAAAGTTCCTGTACAACTTTATATTATTATTTTCATCATATCCTATTCCAGCTTTATCAAAAACTCCTTTACCATTACCGAGCAATGAATCAAGATTATTCTTTCTATCAACAAAATTTGCTAAATTCTTTTCCAAAAATATGATCTTTTCAGAAATTTTTATTTTTCAAGTTCTAATGTAGCAACCTTTTCTTCTAATTGTTTTACTTTTTCATCTAAAAAAATCTTTTTTGCACATCTTTTGTTTATAATCATTTTCAATCTTAGCAAGAGACCTGTTTTTGGACAACAAGTTCTTATTCATTGATTCTAATGATTTAATTTTATTCCTCAAAGATGCATCATTGTTTTTAGCTTTTTCAACCTCTTTGAAATACTGCACTGTTAACTTCTTATATTGAGCATTCATGATATGTATTTCTTAGATCATCAAATTCAATATCAGAATCGAAATTATAAACCTCATTTTCACCTGAGTTAGCCATAAGGCAAACATTACTTACTTCTTCATACTTTTCTTCATCAAAGTTTTCAAAGTCTTCATCAGACCAGGCTATAGTCATACCTTACTTTCTGTTTCTTCTATTTTCTGTTTTTTCTTTTTAAAGAACAAGGGGGCATTCTAGTCTAGTATGTCCAGGCTTCTTGCAATGATAACATATAATTTGATTATTCTGTGTATTGCTACTGTTGCTACTGTCTTTTTACAGGAACCTACTGTTTCTGGTTTTCTTATTTCCTTATCTTATCTTTATCAATTTCTTTTTATAAAAATGTGCATATTTTTTGACTACAAAGTTGAATTCATCATCTCCATCTATCTGTAATTTAGTGTCACTTTTATCACCATTTGATGGAGTTGGATCATCAGCAGCTTTCAGAGCCATTCCTCTTTTGTACGAGGATCCTTCGTCTCGTTGAAGCTCTATCTCATGGATCATCAAATTTTCTCTTAGCCAATCAAGTGAAATAGTACCTATATTCTTTATAGTTTCTAGAGCTGTCACTTTGGGTCTTTATTCTTTTGGCAATGACCTTAGAATCTTTGTTACGAGCTCATCATTGAGAAATATCTTTCTTAAGCTGTGCATTGCTTCTATCAACATCAGTTTGCAATTCGACGTTGTCAGTATTAGGAACTATATCTCCCCTTTTGATAGCTTGTCAGACTTCAATGTCCATATAGTAGAGATAAATTTTCATCCTTTCCTTCCAAAATGAATAGTTGTTTCCATTAAAATAAAGAGGCTTTGTAACAGTATATCTTTCAAGACTTCTCAAGTTGTTTACCATGATTTATCACATACTGTAAAACACAATAAATGTGAAACCAAGTTAAAACACAATAAATGTGATACCAAGGCTCTGCTACCAAGTGATAAAGCAACCATAAACAAGAGGAGGGTGAATTGCGTGTCACTTGAAAATTTTTGCTAGTTACTATCAATTCGTATAAACAATAAGGGCTTATTAAAATTTAAGACAAAAGGTGCCTGTAAAATTTTAAAACGAAAGGAGTCTGTCAAACTTTAAAATGAACCTTCTATACTAGTAGTATTTATCTAGCCTCTATAAGCTTTTAACTAATGAAAGTAGAGTTTGCTCTAATATAAGCTCCAATAAATATCAATCTCTCTCTCAGTAGACTGTTTTCACTTTCTAAAGCTCAGAAGTAATAGGGTAAGACTTTTTGAGAACAAGTATTAATGCTACTGATGTACTTCTGAAGTGTGTTGAATAATCAAATGTAGTAGCTCTATTTTATAGGGATTTCCTTCAACTAGCCATTGCTTCAAATTGATCATCGACTAATCGACTAACCAACTTTGATTTTGTTACAACATCTTTCTCGTTATCTCTGACAGAATCTTCAAGTATCTAGTTGTTTGAATAATCCTTTGATTGTCTTTGAAGTCGACTATCGAATTGGTTGAATAGCAGGATCCTTTGTATGATAAGAGCTTATTCATTCCAAGTATTGCAAAATTGTTTCTTACCATCAAAATGAATTTGTTAGAATTATTTACGTATAAATTGGAAAATGTTTTTCTTTTATTTGAACAAACAATCTGCTGAATATTGTTATCTTTTAAGAGAAAAAAAATGATTCAATAGGCAGGAGATTGCTGACTGCCGTGTACAGATGAGAATGTTACGAGGCTCAAGGGATGAGAATGAAATTCGACAATTTCAGGAGGCTAAGCAGAGGTTCCAATCTTTACTGAATGATAGAGAAGTCCAGTGGAAGCAACGGGCTAAAGTTTTTTGGCTCAAGGAAGGGGATGCCAACACTCGGTTTTTTCATGCAATGGCTACAACGAGATTCAAAAAGAATCAGATAATAAGTTTGCAGGATTCTTCTGGAGTTTGGCGAGAGCGAAATACTGGTCTTCATGATTTACTAGTTGATTATTTCTCTGGTTTGTACACTGCAACTCCTGGGTGTATGGAGCAGATCCTAGATGTGATACCATCTTGTGTTTCGAATAAGATGAATGATATGCTGCTGACTGATTACACGTTTGAAGAGGTGAAGGCGAAAGTGTTCAGCATGAAAGCGGACAAGTCTCCGGGGGTTGATGGGTTTAACCCGGGTTTCTATCAAAAGTATTGGGATATTATTGGTATGGATGTTATGTCTGTAGTAATTAATTATCTTCGGGAAGGTTCTTTTCCATTGGAGTTAAATGAAACTTTATTGGTACTTATCCTAAAGAAGGATAGGCCACAAGTGGTGACTGATTTACGGCCTATAGCTTTATGCAATGTTCTATATAAGATCTTGAGTAAGATGGTCTCTAATAGGCTGAAGACTATTTTGCCTTTTCTAGTTTCTCCCTCACAGAGTGCCTTTGTTCCAGGAAGAAGCATTCATGATAATTCCATAGTGGCCTTTGAATTA
>JAOQMS010000001.1:4864075-4874896 GCA_027563885.1 Erythroxylum longipes | reverse complement strand
GATTTTGGTGGGCAAAGGGTATGAATCATGAGAAGGGCATTCATTGGATGAGTTGGGACCGAATGAGTGTACCAAAGAATGTAGGAGGTTTTGGGTTTAAGAAATTACGTGAGTTTAATCTGGCTATATTGAGCAGGCATGCATGGAGGATTTTCACACAACCTCAATCTCTTGTGGCGAAATTGTTGAAAGCCAAATATTCTCCTCATAGAAACTTTTTGGAATCTGATCTTGGAGCAAACCCTAGTTACGTTTGGAGAAGCTTGTGGGAGTGTAGATCGTTGATAGCTGCTGGAGCGTGTAAGAGGATTGGTGATGGGAGAAACACTTTGATATGGACTGAACCGTGGATACCTTCCCTGCCTACGTCTAGGGTGGTTACTTTACAACTGCTGGTGTCCCGCTTTTTCATATTTCGGATCTCATTGTTGATCATTGTTGGAATCAGATTCTCCTGCGATCGCTTTTCCAGGAACAAGAGGTTGCTGCTATAATGGCGATTCCTTTATCTCAAAGAAGGAGAGAAGATGGGTGGTATTGGAAGCTTGAGAAGAGAGGTAGATTTTCTGTTTGCAGTCTCTATAAGTTACAGACACTGGTAAAGTGGAATGAAAGTCAGGTTGAGCTGAAAAATGTTTGGGATCGGATTTGGCGAACCAAAGTCCCACCGAAAGTTCAAAACCTGGTGTGAAGAGCCTGTAATTCTGCAGTACTGTGTCAAGCGAATCTATTACAGCGGAGGGTGGAGGTAGCTAATATTTGTGTTTTTTGTAATGGGGGAGAAGAAACAATAAAGCATGCCTTGGTAGATTGTAGTTTTGCAAAAGCTTGTTGGCAGTTATTAGGGGTTGGGTTTGTTCAAACTACGGGTATGAGTTTGGTTCTTTGGTTGTGTGAGTTGTTTAAAGTAGTAAGGCCTGATGATACTCCCTTTGTTCTAATGTTATTGTGGGCATTATGGGAGCAACGAAATCAGGTTGTGTGGCATAGTAGGGCTAGAAATTCATCCCAGGTGGTGTCTTATGCAACGAGGACATTGAATGAATGGGTTTTAGCAAAAGGAACGGCTGTCAATGAACAAATGAATCAAGTGGCTGTGTGCTGGATGAAACCTCTCGCTGGCTGTGTGAAGGTAAACGTAGATGCTGCCATTTTTACAGGGAGCAGCATGGATTTGGGCATGGTTGCACGTGCAGGTGAATTTATTTCTGCTTTGCAAAAAAGGATGCATGGCAATATGGACTCTTTGGTAGCAGAAGGCCTAGCAATTAGAGAAGCTTTAAGCTGGATCAAAAGAAGAAATTGGAATAATGTGGTAGTGGAATCTGATTCTCAATTGTGTGTGATAGCCTTAAATGATTCTTGTTACGAGAATGAGTCTGCTTTTGGGTCTATAATTCTTGATTGTAAGTTTCTTGTTACAGAGATTGCAAGTATCTGCATCTTTTTTATTCGACGATCTGCAAATAGTGTGGCTCATGAGTTAGCAAGAGCGTCTTATTCTGTGGAAGATCAAGTAGAGTTTGTGGAGAATCCACCTAATTGCATTGTTGATGTATTGAGTTTGGATAATTAGTGAAGATATCCATTTTATTTTTTTAAAAAAGCCTTGAGTTAACAAATTCACCTGAGCTTCTTGTTTCAAAATTTTAAAAGAAATATGGGTTTAACTCCTTGTCTTAGAAAGCAGGTGCTTGCTTCTTCAATATCACAGCTACCTTCCTCTAAACTGCACTTTTGTCCAGCAGGAGATCGTGGTGGGAGATGGAGGAGATTTTAGAGAGCGATGAGAGTGAGGGAGTTAAACAACGTGGTAGAATTCTGGCTTGAAAATTAGTAAAATAATATAAGATTCATTTTTAAAGGTGAAAAAAAAACTTTTGAACGAAATTGAAATTCAGATTGAAGTTACAGTTTATATTAAAACAATTTTTAACTTAAATTTTCATGAAAAATCTTTAGATAACAAAAATTTCTTCTTTTGCCTGACTAATGAGAAGGTAAGCCATGTCATGTGCGTTACGTTTTGGTAACTGTACTTTACCGTACCAAATCGCTTGGTTTCAACGGATAAACCCCTCCAAATTTACCAGACATATATATATATATATATATACATTTGTCTGTTCTACATGTGCAAGGTATGCCGTAATGGGTAGGTGAACAACAATTGTGTGCAGTATATTTTTCAGAAAAAAAAAACAATTGTATGCAGTATTGGTTCTGTAAGGCAGAATACAGTGAGTTGTCAAGAAATGGATCTAAGAGAGGAAAATATTGATGGGAAATCAGAGTTAAGCCAATCTACTTGCCAAATTTCTCATTTGGCCCTCGATATCGGAGGTGATTGTGACCTTTAATTTGTTCCTTTTTATCTTCTCCCCAGAAATTTTCATGGGTTTTCTTCTTTTTGTTGAAAAGATTAGTTCTTGAGCTTATTTTCATTGAATTTGCTTTTCTGAACTGCTGGTTTAATCGTTTTCTTCAGTTTCTCTGTTGTTTCCTGTTTGAAGTAGCGTTGCTGACAATTATGTTTTATTCTTTCTGCAGGATCCCTGATAAAGCTGGTATATTTCTCAACTGATGGGAAGTCTGGTCATCAAGAAGGGGAGATGTGTCCTGACAGAAATGAGAGTATTGGATTTTTGAGTGATGGAAGGAAGGACCCAATTCTGAAGGGAAGACTCCACTTTGCGAAATTTGAGACTAGCAAGTTGGACGTCTGTTTGGAGTTCATAAACTCCAGGAAACTTCACCTTGGTGGTATGTTATGCATTGTTCTCCTTGTCATGGTTCATCGCAACTATGGCTTGTATAGGAACTCTTACAAATGCAAAAAAACTTAACCCAATTTCAATGGGAGTGGTGGATTTCTCATATGGTTCTTAAATAATCTCCGATGGTTGAAATGACCCGTGCAGAGCTTGAGAGTTAGGATTTTAGTTTGATTAGAGATTCTGTGTGCCTTTGGGAGCTCAAGTTTGTTTATATTCCATCCTGTCTGGTCTGCGTCATTGATTTATTGGTGTTTACGCTTGGTTAAGCTTAGCCCATAAGGTTGTTTCCCTCTTCAATGAGCTTGTAATTACCTTGTTTGATTGGTAGGTATGATTCTTAATCAAAAGGCAATCACAAATGTTAAACGAAATGACATGAGAAGTCAGTGGAAAATTTCTGTAGGATATAAACATTCACTTTTGGAACTGAAAGGAAACGCGTTGCATATGGGAAGTATTTTATCGGATGTTGTGGAGAATTAGGCATAAGTGAGGTGACAACTTATGTCGATTCATTTCATTTTACCTGACATTTCCAACATATAGACCAACTGCACTACCTTGAGAGATGTTTGCTTTGATTAAGGAATGATTTATTGGTGGGAAATATGGCTTGTTAATTAAATGGGTAAATGGAGAACATATGTGTAGGTTAAAGAGGCTACTAAATATGCATGATGTCTATTACTCTGTAGAAGTCATTTTTCCTGCATTTGCTTCTCATGCATGTTTATGCTTTGTACGATATCTTTTGACTGCTTACTAATAAACAAAGATGAGCTTAGGTTTACAGCATCCCAAACTTCCTGCCCTTGTGAAGAATTTTATAAAGGTAAGAAACCTATCACTTTGTGCTACCAAACTCTGATCTTACTGGAGCTGAAATTCCTAGATTCCTGTTTCTGACTAATTGTTATCCATGTGAAGGCTACTGGTGGTGGAGCATACAAGTACGCTGATCTTTTCAAAGAAAGGCTTGGGATTTCTCTAGACAAGGAAGATGAAATGGATTGTCTTGTGGCAGGGGCAAACTTTTTGCTTAAGGTGAGTCTTTAATACCACATTCACTATATTTGACTAGGCTGTCTTTTGATGTTTAACTATTTGAGCCATCCCCTGTAAACTATATTTAGTTGTCACAGTTTTCTCGAGTTTGATGTTTATAATTTTCATTGACCACATGAACATGCAAATGTACATGGATTTGATTAACTGTATGGGGAGCATGTGTATCATGATGAAATAAGTGAACCACAGAAGAGCTAGTGGAAATGAAGATGAACTTACCTTTGTCAGTTGAGAAGTTTTCCTTTATGTGTACTTCAGTCCACTTGGCTTAGGATGGGGCAAATGCATAAAATTGTCATCTATGGTAGTTTATGCTAATCCTTTTTCTGTTTTTCCCTTTCACCTTCGACGTTCTTTAAGTGTTAGTCTTTTCTTTACCTTATGTCTATCTGCTTTCGTTATGTGCTCTTTGTAGGCAGTCCACCATGAAGCTTTTATATATACAGATGGCCGGAAGGAATTTTTGCAGATTGACCATAATGATTTATTCCCATACCTGCTTGTTAACATTGGGTCTGGAGTTAGCATGATCAAGGTGCTCTTACCTGAAATGTTTTCCGTCCCCTATTTAGTTGTTTTTATATATCTAGACAGGTCTTGTCATAAGCTAATTGGTCTTCAACTTTGTGCTTGTAGGTTGATAGAGATGGAAAATTTGAGAGAGTAAGTGGAACCAATGTTGGTGGTGGCACTTTTTGGGGTTTGGGAAGGTTATTAACAAAATGCAAGAGGTAGTTCAATTCTTGTTCTTAGGTTGGTGTTATTTATCGTCGATCCCATTATTGTAAATTCTTTTCTAGGGGAATAAATGTATTTTCTGTCTCAGCTTTGATGAGCTACTGGAGTTGAGTCATCAGGGAAACAACAGGGTATTAGATATGCTTGTTGGGGACATCTATGGTGGAATGGACTATTCAAAGGTACAGTCAGCCCATTTGACTAGATACTTCTTGATGAGAAGTTGAGTAATCATACATAGGTACATGAAGTAGTGTAGGTTTAAATAGCTCTTTGCTTTCTGGGTGCACCTTTTCAGCTTATAATGCTCAAGTGCACCATATGTTTGATATCATGATAGATTGGACTCTCATCAACAACCATTGCGTCCAGTTTTGGAAAGGCAATATCTGATAATAGAGAGCTTGAGGACTATAAACCTGAAGATATCTCACGATCTCTTCTCAGAATGATCTCAAACAATATTGGACAGGTAACTTTTTACTGGGACAGAACTCGTGATTTACTGAGTACTGTATTGTTAAGCAGTAGATTTGCAGACTCAATTTGTTGTTGTTGTTCTTAGAGTTTTTAAACACTAAACAATATATTTTTTAATTTTTACCAACCTCGTCATTGAATGTTTTTCCATTTTCTAGATCACTTTAAAATTTATAGCTGACCTGTCTAGCCATGAAACTTGTTGCTAAACTTTTGTCACTTGGCATTAAAACTTTGGTTATTATTGAGCTGAAAATGATGATTTCATCACTTTAGGTGTTTTAGATAATAGTTGAGGAATAGAATTAAAATCCAGCTTCAGGCGTGATTTTTTCATTGCGTAATATGAACTGAGAGTTCTATTTCATTCTATTGCTTAGCTATTAAAACCATTCATATCTGATTGCACGTGTAAGTTCCTGCTCAAAATGGCTTGGTTGGTTGTCTTTCACTTGCTTTAGCTGAAAGGAATATTTGGAGGATAACTAAGACTTGTGGCTGAAGTGGATTTTGGTTTTCAAGTTGAATTGGCTAGTTATTCAAGGTTGCATACACGCAGTTTCTTTTGCTAACTGGCACTGTTCTTGACATCTTATGTCTCAAAGAAAGCAATTGAATTAAGTGAGATACTACCGGGTTAATGTTACTCATACTGATGTTTGTTCCAGATAGCTTACCTGAATGCACTCCGATATGGACTCAAGCGTATATTTTTTGGAGGATTTTTCATTCGGGGTCATGCCTATACCATGGACACTATTTCAGTTGCAGTGAATTTCTGGTAATTATCCTGAAGTTTGTTCCTTACTCTTAACGTTGAAATAGATTGTAGTTTTATGGGCTCTCCCTCACTTCTCAAATAAAATAATGAGTTGACTAAGAGCATTAAGAATTGGTAAAGGCCTTAGGTGGAATATGTTGGAGTCGGTATCAGAAATTTAGAACTGGGAACTGATGATGGAAGTCTTATGTTCATGCATAATCTAAGAGAGAGAATAGACATCTCATGTCGTGCATAGAAAGAAGTCAGAAATCTATTACCTATTCTGATGGATAAGAAGTTAACTAGCATCGAAACTAACCAAATATTCTGCAGATGCAACTGAATAACTCTAAACTGGTATGTGATAGAAAAGTTGCCTAAGTCCTAACTACTTGTGTGTGTGTTTTCCTTTGGTTTCCATTACTCTATTTATTTTTTGTCGACTTCCTTTCATAATGAAGAACTCCTATTTTGGATTTCCTAATTGTCAAAGGTCTAAAGGTGAGGCCAAAGCAATGTTTTTGCGCCACGAAGGATTTCTTGGAGCTTTTGGTGCATTTATGAGTTATGAAAAGTACAAAATGGATGACATGGTGGTGAGTCGATCGCTGAAGATCCCTATCGGTGCATCCTATGCTGCAGACATGAATTTCAACCCATCGAACAGTGATTTTACCGAAAATGAGAGTATTCAATGCAATGTTTATGCTGCTTAGCATTTGCTGAGGCTTCTCTATTGGTGATCCCGTGTGAATAGGAAATTGTGACTGTGGCTCCTTTTGCAGGTCAAATATGTTTGACAGCAACTGTAAAATAGTAGAAACATGCCAGTACCAATAATTTACTTTAGGAAGCTAGGACCCAGGACATAGGGTACTAGTAAAATTGCAAGAGAGAATGATGAATAAAATTAGGCCTAACTTGCCAAATTGCTTGCGTCTCAACATCTCTTTTATGCCAAAAATAAAAGTGCCGAGGGATGTAAAGTTACCACATACAGCAGCTGCAAGGATTAGAGATTTGAGAATATCATTTAGAAAAAATTAATCTGTGTTTATGCTTCCTTAGAGTTCTTCTATACAGGATCCATCCTTTTTTAATGTCAAGTGAATTACTCCTTGGTTCAGCATCTTCATCCTGATTTGATTCATTGCATTTTGCAGAATTCATAGCTTTGAAATAGCCTCTAATCCTGGCAGCGTAGAAGATAAATGCTTCCAGATTAATCTGCTCTGTTTTCACTTTTCATCAACTAAAACATGTACTGAAATGGTGGTTGACCACAAAGGAACTTCCATTTGGTTGCTTGTGCTACCTCAACCACCTGTCTATGATCGTCATTAAGCAAAACCTTTCTGGATATTATTACCTGTATCGAGTAGGAGCCCGAATCTTCAAATTCAAAACTTAGTTGCAAAAGCATGTGTTGTGAAAATAGAAGCAAACAACATATAAAATCAATCCTAACAAGTAAATATCAATACAGCATCTGTAGTTTACAATTCACAAACTGCATACAATTGTTTAAAGTTTTGATCTTACCAGTATAGAGGGACTAGAGGATGAAAAACGTTCAATTTACCTTGATATTTTTGAAAACGCTCCTGTTATCAGGGTCAGTCTCAAAGTTGTAAGTCGCATCAGGACAGTAGGCTAACTGATATTAAACCGTTGTTGCTCAGAGAACCCTTTATGTACAGTGACCTGTCAAGTGTAACATCAGTTTCCAGCTGTACTGAGACTGAATTTAACCCCACAAGATAATACCAAAAAGTAGAACGTAACATATTCAAGATCGTAGAGCTCCTTAAATGTCCAACCTGTATGCTCTGCTGTTGAGCTGTAATCCAGTAATTATTATGCGGGATATGACCATAACTCATCACACAAAAAAACCTCAATTTCAAAGGAAAATGAATATGTAATGTTTGTAGCAATATGAATGGATCCATAGCTTCAAAAGAAAAAAACTGTCATTTCTTCTCACTCATCATAGTCTACGGAAAGGAAGCACATTTTCACAAAACAATTCTCTTACGTTTATTTGGTTAGGTTGATCAGTACAGGAAGGATTTCCTTTCCAAACTTGTAATTGCTTATCCAAAGCAGCAGAGTGCAGACAATCAATTGTCTAAGCAATGGAAGTTTAAGAAGAAACACTACTTATGAAGCTTTGACTGGAGTTCCACCAAAAGTGATGCGTCGAAGCCTGAAATCGTTTAATAATACACATCGATGATTAAAATTTACATCTACCTAAATGGCATTCCAGAATACTATTTCTAGTTAGTGACTACTATCGATCCAGGATTTCCAAATATTTTGGTAGATTGGATTATATTAGCACCATGTCACAATAGCAGCAGATAAGAAAGGAATAGGAATGCGCTTCTCTTTTGTTTTGTTTGCTTGGAATCTTTAGGACATACAGCAGCAATATTAAACAAAGCTACAAAATGTGTACCAAGGAAAACAACCACTAAATGTTAGCAACAGCATGCCCCTCTTACATCTAACCCAAACCCAGAATCAATATGATTAGAAACCGAACCAGGCATATGAAACAAATGTGAATCTAATTGCAATAGATCACCCTCCATGATGGCAGATAAAATCAAAGAGTTAGTTGTCAACCCACTACTGACATTAACAATTCAGAAAGTACAAAACAAAAATGAAAGACTGTCACATGTTCATCAAATTCTGACAAAACGAGAAAGACCCAGAACAGAAAAAAGAGAATCAAGGTAAATGGATCACTAACACAGCGGAACTGAAAACAAGAATATTCCTTTTACACAAGCTCTTGATTCACAATGTAAGGAAGAATCATCTCTTACTTAAAGTAAAGATCTCGTTTTAAAAGAGATCTTTCATTCTTCACTCTTCACTTAACAGATCTCCATCTTTTCAGGAGACGGATCTTGTATCTGTATTTTGTACGTATCTCGTGTAGAGTGAACGTGTGCAAAAGTTTCCAAAAAATCAATTCCTAGAACTTGAGCATAGCCCTTCACCACCGAGCGTGCTTTGTTCCTTTTTAATGTAGCATCAAGATATTATTTGGATTTGAAAATCCATTTGAGGCCAATTTCTCATCAGGCAAATCTTACAAACTCCACGTCTAGTTCTTTTCAATAGTTGCCAACTCTTCTCTCGTTGCTCTAACCCGTTCTTCTTTATTAGCTGCTTCTTCATAACAAGTAGGTTTCATGGCAATATAAGCAAATTCAGCAGAAGCATAAATATCAGATAAACTTCTTACCCTTCGTGGAGGAGAGTTTTAAAGTGTAATCATTTAAGAAAGAAGCAGGTGTATTGGAGTTAGAATCACTTAAAGTTGGAATTAAAACTGGTAAAATCCAAATATGAAGCTATGATTTCTTTGGCATTCTTTACTGTATCTTCTTTTTCCCAGTCCCAAGCCTCATCTTCATTGAAAATTACATCTCAACTATTGATTAATTTTTTAGTGATGGGATTAAAGAGTCAATAGCCTTTTGTTTCCTTGCTATAGCCAATGAACACACACTTGGTGCTTTTCTCTTCAAGTTTCCTTTTGATTTCTATTGAAACATGAGCATATGAAATGGATCCAAAAATCCTCAAGTGACTTACGTTTGGCATCCTGCCAAACCAAGCTTCACGAGGAGTTTTCTCTTCAACAGCTCGTGCTAGGAACTGATTGAGAACATAAACTACTATAGCCACCGCTTCAGCACAAAAATAGGATGGCAGGTTTCTTATCATTCAATATACTCTTAGCTGCTTCAATGATTGTTCTATTCTTCTGCTTCACTGCACCATTTTGTTGTGGTGAATAGCTTGTTGTCATCTGCCTTTGAATCCCAAATTGGTTACAAAGTGATTCAAATTCCTGAGATGTAAATTCATCCCCCACGATCAGTTCATAAAGTAATGATAGAATTTTCATACTCCATTTCTACCACTGCTTTGAGTGTCTTAAGCATTCGAAAGTTTCTCCGTTTTCCTTTAAAAAATATGCACATGTTGTCGGAGAAGGGTCCCTCTCACATGGAGGGACTCCATCATTCCAATATTGCGGCACCGAAATCGGTGCCGCAATTGTAATTGTTGAAAATAAGCAAAAGACAGCCGCAAGGTAGCTGTCTTACGCGGTGGAAAGTCTATATAAGGCACTCCCTACTTCAGACATAAACACAGAAAAAAATAGAGAGAAAAATCAGGGCAAATCAAATGCTCTAAAGTTAGGAAATATTCCTAAAGGGTTGGTGAGTGACAAAATAGTGAGGTTAGTATTTATTAGGTTGGGAAACACCTTGTGAGTCACTATTTTGGTTTTATCTCTGTATACCTACTGTTTGTAATAGTAGAAGAAATATTCTGAGTTTTGTCCGTGGACGTAGCCCAAAGTTAAGGGTGAACCACGTTAAATATTCTGTGTTCATTTTGCTCATTTTATTTTTCCTTTTCACAAAATACACCAGCTGCGCCCAACAAGTGGTATCAGAGCTGTGTTTTCATTGAAGGTATTTTTTGAAAAGAAGCATGTCACCAGGAAGACAAAATTATAACGAATTTTTTGGCGTGATTCGTTCGAAAAGTTGACGTAAAACGGCAAAGGTGATGAATAGTACTCCGAAGTTGTTTTAATTAATTTACAAGGTGACGGCACTGTGTAGGTGTAGTTACTGTTTACCGGGTCCCGCAGTTACTATTTATCAGGTCCCGCAGCACTATTCTCAGGGTCCGACGATACTATTCCGCTGAGCACTATTCACAAGTTACTATTTACCTGGTCCTGCAGTACTATTCCAGTGGGGTCCAATGACACTATTCCGATCCAGTGGTGAAAATTTAGAAGATATCTTTTTGCCAAATTTTGACGTCCTGGTTCCATTTTTGAGGTCAGTTTTCTCAAATTTGGCTTAATTTGGCAAATGGAAGTGAAGACGAGTAAAATGATCAATCTAAACGGTATCAACTACCGTATATGGCGAACCAAGATGAAGG
>JAOQMS010000001.1:4846696-4863975 GCA_027563885.1 Erythroxylum longipes | reverse complement strand
TTAAATATAAATCACATAGAATAGAATAAAATAAATTTTAATATAATATAATAAAATTTATTAAATAATTAATAATAATATTTTTATATAATTAATAATAAATTGTGTATAATTAATAATAAAATAATAAACCTCCTAAAATAATCATTTTAATATAAGGGGTATAACAGTCATTTATTACACATTACATTCCATTCTATCTATCTTTCAAATAATATTTCACTACATTACATTATGAACCCTTCCATCTCTCTCAAACAACATTTCATTGTATTACATTCCATTCTATTATAAACCGTTCTATTCCGTTCCGTTACATTCCATTCCATTAATTAATATCTAACCAAACAGGCCCTAATTAATAGGTAGAATCAGATTGGGGTCAAGTTTTTAGTGGACTTTAGAGCACCAGAGATTCGTTTGGGTTTGGACAATATGAGATAGGCCTGATCAGGTTTTGGACTGGATTAGGCAAACAGTTACATCAAGTTCTGGTTTTGTTTCAATGGGTTATCTTGTTCTCCTTCAAATGGTGCTTCTTAACCATATTATTAGACTTGAATGGAAACTTGTGAGTTTAACGCAATTCAATTCTCCGTCGCCACTAACAACCCCTTGTTTGTCACTGTTACTTGAATTGTTGTCACTAGTATTAGTTATCAATTACTGTACTTTTGAGGTGGAAAAAAGGCTCAAAGTTGTTTCCTTTTCTAGTAAGTCAAAATAACTTCAATTATGGTGATTTGACTAATCTGATGATCACAATTATAAAACGAAATCACTGGTCACAAAATCAAGCCCATTAATCTCATGTTGAAGCCGAAACGTTCTCTGGAGTTAAAAACCAAAATAGTTGTATCTTTGATTGTGATATGCCAAACTATAGTTCCAAAGAATCAATCACTGGATGTTGGCCATTTTTCAGCACTGGTCAATCAAAGAAACAGATTCTGTCTCGTCTTTGCCACTGGAGGTATCAGACGCCTCTCTGTCGCAGATTTGGCACTGACAAGTAATCATTTTTTGCCTTTTCCGTTTGCCCTTGTCGTGTACTGCAGCGTGGTTTCATTGTTATTGTACTTTGCCACTGGAAGGCTGCTATACGAACAAAAGACAAAATCATTAATGTGTACAAACAACAGCATCACGGTCGGGAGTGCTGTTTAATAATTTAAAATCGAGGTTTGCTTGCCAAGAAGCGATTTTTCGAGCCACCTCAGAGATGGATACTGTTAAAACATCGTGGTCACCTGTAAGACAAGACCGAAAATTGAACAAACATCCATGAAACGATTGGAAGGAGCAGTGGAGTGGCTCAGGCCCCTCGTGGACACCAAAGCTTGGGACTACTGTGTTGTATGGAAGTTGGGTGATGACCCTTCCAGGTATGTGACAATCTTGGGTATTAGGAGAGCTTCTAGTCACGTCTTAAGTTTAACCTCAATGTTTTGGTGATGTTGCAGGTTCATTGAATGGTTGGGTTGTTGTTGCAACGGTGGTGGAGATGGTGGTAATAGTGCGGGTCAGTATAAATTTGACAATGTTAAGGAGGAAAAACGAGAAGACGAAGATTTGGCTCAATTTTGCAGGGATATCCACTTCAAACATGTTGTTAGGACAAAATCTTGCGAGGCGTTAGCTAAGTTTCCTGCTCACATGCCTCTATATTCAGGGTATCTCTAATTCCACGCGATTTCTAATTAATATATTTCATGATATAGAGATCCAACGGACAGGTTTGATATTTATGAGGCTACAGGATTCATGGAGAAGTAGTGATATCAAATCAACCTAAATGGATTAATAACCACGACGGTGCACCGGACTCCATTTCCTCTCTTGTGAGTGCCATGTTTACAAGTCTTAACGTTGAAATCCTTATCTACTTCTTGTATCTTTACCTAATTTGTTGGTTAGGCCTCGAATAATTTAGACACCACCAGAAACGCCAATTTTAATTATAATTTTCTTACAGAAATTAGTGGGGACACAAGTTTTGATCCCTGTAACTAGTGGACTTATTGAGCTCTTTGCAGCAAGACATGTAAGCGTTCCTGTACTTTTTCTAGTTGATGGTTTCATCTGATATTTGTCCCCCGCTCAGTGGTTTTACCTTCTCTTTTCAGATACAGGAAGATCAGAGGTTAGTCCATCTGATTAAGATGAAATGCAATATCACTATAGAACAAGAAGCTATGGCTGTTAAAGATTATTTCAGTGTAGACAAAAACGACAAGTCTGTGCTTGAGGACGACGTACAAAAGTTGTCGACCTTTTCCCACCTTTTATGTTTCAATCCTCAAATACGGGTTCTTCCATCACTAACTCAACCTGCTGCAAATCCTAGCTTTGAAGGATCATCCAGTAGCTCAAATCCTGAACATCCAGTATCTGATACACATTCCTTTCATCTGTACCCAAATGAGAAATCCAAGCAGTTAATACACCCAGCATCTGATTCAAGAAAATCCAAGTACAGTGACCACTTCTTGAGTAAACAAGGTGGTGCCTTTTCAGAATGTAACAACAAAATTGCAAAACCTACTCAGAAATCAGAAAGACTAGCTAACCAGTCGAAGAATCTTCTGGCTGAGAGAAACCGCAGGTTCAGAATTAGAGAAGGATTTCATGCTCTAAGAGCTATAGTTCCCAAAATTACTAAGGTGGGGATTGTTACATCGGCCAAACGTGAAGTACAAAACAATGCTTTTCTTTTTCTGATTATTTGACTTACTATACACTCCATTGTTCAAAATCTATTGTTGATGAATACTTGTAGATGGATAAGGCGTCTATTCTTGGAGATGCAATTGATTATATCTGCGAGTTGCTGGAGGAGATAAACAAACTGCAGGATGAGCTGAGGGAAATTGAAGAGGAGGAAAAGAAAGGACACAGAGAAAAGCAAGAGGCATTACAACAAAACAGCAGCACATGGACCCTGGTCGAGAAAAACCAATGTTTCAGCTATCTTGGGGGAAACAACAAAGCAGAGGTATAAAGACGTAATTTTACTCTTCTTACTGTTCCCGTAATGTTTTTCTCCTAGTGTTATAATTATAAGAGAATGGAAACAAGCCAATTAAAGGTAGAAAAGAGACCGAAGTCACATCATTTGACAGGTTCCATAAAATGATTTAGTGATTATTTTGTCAGATGCTAGTAGAAGTGAACAAGATTGGTAGTAGAGTTTTCCTGATTAAGTTTTGCTCCAAGTGGAAACGAGGAGGATTTAGAAGGTTGATCGAGGTTGTAAATTCTTGGGAGCTTCAAGTTCTTGATGCCAATATGACCACATTCCACGGAAATGTCCTTGCCATTCTGACAGTTGAGGTAAATTTTATAAGCTGGATTCATATACTGAATTAGAATCTTAATACAACTTAAAATTTCAAATTCCCACAACTTCAATTTGTTTAACTTGATTCTGAAGAAGTAATGAGATAGTGAGGTCCTTACAAAAGGATATTTAGTTCCATTTGTAATGCTTGTCAATATAATTTCCATCTGATTTTGATGCTCGAGATGTTCTGTCAATGCAAAGGGGTTAATGAATCAACCTGAATCATCTTAACAGAATCATCCTATATCTACCTTGTCTGTGTTTTTCATGGATCTGCTTATGCGAACAATTGGTGCTTCTAAACAGGCTGCTAAGAACGATGTTCATCCAAGGAGATTGACAGAGTCACTGATAGAACTTACAACGTAACGGGCTCAGACTTCATGTAGTTCAATTCTTAAGGTATGGGAATGATTTACCTGATTAAAGAACACGAAAAGTTCACATGAGGAAGCATGAAAGGCTCTTCAACCAATGTACTTTCGAGGTGTCTCAGTGGTCTGCTACAGTGACAGTTTCATTATATCGAGAAAAGATGAGAAAAATTTTGGAACACCTTATTAGGCAGAAACCTTTATTTTGTTTTCCCAGTTCACCGTGGGATCTTTCTATGGGTGGGGTCATTTTGTAATCAATGGGCAGGAATTCCTGCCTTCATACATTTCCATGACAAGCATGGCTTCAACATATTATTACTGTGGGTAGCTCAAAGCCGAAGCAATTCTAAACTAGTGATTATTAGTAAACCGCATAAGCTTGGGAAAAGTAATATAATCGGAGATTGGTCGCAAGTATTTGCACTTAATCCGTATTGCTCCAACATCAATATAGGTTACTGTCGATCACCACGCTGAAAAAGAAGAAATACAAGGGATATATAACAACCGGATTTATACACACTTCCTCGATCTATCCTACTAAATACAATTGAGGAACAAACTGATTCAGAGCTGGGAAGCAAAGTTTCTTCCTGACAAGGCTTTTCCGATGCTGTGTCCATGTATGATCAATGCCGTTACTTCATTTTTGTTTAACTAAAAGTCAATGTAGCCTCCTTGGTTTGCTCTATATTTGTGATCAGCACCAATCCGGTTCATGGCTCGACTTTCTGACTCGCTGCTTGTGTAGCCACTTGGAGTCTGTCCGCGAGATACGTCTCTTGAGGTGTATTCACTACTGAATGCGTCGAATTCTGAGCTCTCTAGACTTCCTAGTGCCATTCTCCTATATCTCATAATTTCTTCATTGTATTGACCAGAATCATACGCTGTGCTTTGACCATATTTTACACCATTAGTGAGATCAGTCAAGTCATTTCCAGAGTCTAGTGCTCTCACCACCTGTAACAGGGTCAAAAATTGTAATACTCCTGACAGAAATTACAATACAACATAAACCACAGTAAGATGGACTGAAAGATGATGAAATGGAGAGGTTTCCCGAACTTTACCTGTGCCATTCGAGGCCTTTTCGGAGCAGAGTGACGAACACAAGCGGCTGCTGTTTCAATCATACTAATCATTTCACTCTCTACATAATGTTTTTCAAGCCGTGGATCAATTACTTGGCTCAGATCTCCGGTTTCGAGGGCATGAATAAGGAGTGGACGTGCCTGCCATTATCACAGGCAAATGAACAAAAACGAATGAAGTAGGTGAGGACATGACATAGGAGATTCTTTTGGTGAAGAAGTATTAGGAGTCTAGGCCTCATTAAGGTACTGAAGCATGTTTTTGATCAAGGAAATCAATTAGTCTACTCGTGAAAGCAAATCGTACCCATTCAACTAAGCTCTCATCGCCCAAGGGCTGAGTTGGATCTACAGGTTTGCGCCCAGTTATAAGCTCCAGAAGAACAACTCCAAATGAGAACACATCAGATCTATCAGTTAGTTTTCCACTTGATGCATACTCTGGAGCCAGGTACCTGAAACCAAATATCAATTTGAGTGCTGAGTTAGTTTACATGTAGTATTGGGTGCTTAAACTTATTTGTAATTATATGAAACCAGTTCCTTAGATATATACCTATTGCTTTTTGCACAAAAGACATTCCATATTAAAATCTGGCACATATTGTTCACCAAAATGTTTATAGCCTTTGGAGTTTGTTTGAAAGAAAGTGATTAACTGAAAGGTTACGTCTAGATCGAAACATACCCAAATGTGCCCATGACTCGAGTTGATACATGAGTCTGTGAGGTATCATTTAACCTGGCGAGCCCAAAGTCTGCAACCTGCACTTAAAAAGAAATTCTCGGATCATAATACAGGACGAAACACTTGAAGAAAAATCAAATTGGAAGTATGAATGAGATGCGCTTGCCTGTGCTTCAAAAGCATCATCCAACAAAATGTTAGCTGACTTGATATCTCTGTGAATAATCTTTGGATGACCTACAAATACATCGCATAAAGAACTGGTCATTGGCACTCATTCTCCATACTTGATGCACAAGGATTTAGAGCATGAACCAGTTAGGTCATGACATAGACATTGATTAATGCAACAATAGCACACTCACAATCTTCGTGTAAATAAGCCAAGCCCTTGGCAGAGCCGATGGCAATTTTTAGTCTTTTGGGCCAATCCAACGCTGGCATTCCTTTTCCTGTCGGCAGAAATCAGCAGTTTATCATAAATATAAAAATACGATTCTATATTCAAATGAAAGGGATATAGCATTCACCTACCATGCAAGTGATGGTCAAGAGTATTATTAGGAACAAATTCATAGATGAGCATTCGGTGATGGTCTGAGATGCTATAACCGACTAAAGAAACCAAATGTCGATGATGAACACGACTGATGATCTCCACTTCGGCCTTGAATTCACGGTCTCCTTGTCCACTTCCAGCCTTGAGCTGCTTAACAGCTACCACTTTGCCATCCGGCAAACAACCCTTGTAAACGCATCCAAATCCTCCTTCACCGATTATGTTTTGCTTAGAAAATCCACTTGTCATTTCTGTCACCTCCTCATAGCTGAAAAGACTCTTAGAACCACCTATAACACCTGGCTCGGGTCCCAATCCACCAAATGTAACCCCTCTTTGACTCCCAGAACTATCTCCAATAAGCGAATGTGATAGCTGTGAACCATAAGAATGATTCGTTGGACCAGAAAATTCCATATTGTGTTGCTGCTGTCCGTGATAGAATCCATCTGCATTAGCATAACACACGCAAACCCAGATTAACTTATACCAACTAAGCAATTCATGAGAACCACAAAAGCAAAACAAACCTCAGATGGTACCTGCATTCACATTGAAATTATTGGGTGGGATGTAACTTGGACCTTTGTGCCTCTGCCTTGTGTTCCTCCTCCTGAAAACAAAAAAGATTGCAATTACTGCAATCAGTATCACACCACCAACAACCGCACCACCGACTGTCTTAGATGAGTTATTTCCAGCACCACCCGAACTTGAAATTTCAGCACCTGGGCTTAAACTCTTTGATTCCGGTGGTGCAGTTGTGCGCCGTGGTGAGCCAATGGATGTGGGTCCGAAATTTGGCGGCGGAATTTGATTCGAGGCCGCTGGAGGAAATTGAGAAATAGATGACGGCGTTCCCAGTGATATTTCCGGCGGAGGAGGGGACGTTTGACCTTGCGGTGGAGCCTGTAGAGGAGCAGGAGAAGAAGGGTCGGAAGATGACGGAGATGTTGGTGGTGGTGGAGATGGTAGCGCTGGTGGTGGTGGTGATAAATTTGGCGGAGGAGCTGTCGTCGACGATGACGGCGGGTTTGACGATGACTTTGGTGGAGGATTTGATTCTGGTGGTGGCGACCAAGCCGAAGTAGACTCTTCTTCTCTTGTCGGAGATCTTTTATCATCTGGTGCGTTACGTGGCGGAGAAGCACTAGAATTTGGTGGACGCGTTGGCGGAGGAGGTGAAGATTTTGAATTTGGTGGTGGTGGTGGTGGTGATGGTGGCGGAGAGATGGATGTCGGTGGAGGCACGTCACCGCCGGGTGGTGGAAGCTTGTCACTGTTGAGTGGCGGTGGCGTGTTACTGTTGGGCGGTGGAGGCGTCTTACTGTTGGATGGTGGGGGTGTGTTCCCATCGACGGTCGATGAATCATTATCAAGCGTAGAGGTAGGGTTGAGAAGGGGCGATGCACTTATTACTCCGTCATTTGTTTTCGTTTCCTGTGGAGGAGGAGAGTCACTTGACGAAGAACTCGGCTGCGGCGCCGAGCTGGACATTGTCCTTTGCGTTTAGTCCTCCCCCGTAGTCTCTGTAACTTTCTTCCGTTATGTGTTTATCAAGTTTTCTTGAATCAAACAACCCAGAGAAAAAGACGATCAACAATGCAAACTATACCCCGAATTGACAACCAAACAGACAAGACGGTAGGAACCTAGAACAACGTTGTCGGAGAGAAGACTAATGTCAGGTCCCTTCCCTTGATCAGAAATTGAACAAAAACCAACAAATCCAAACAACCCCCCAAGAATATCTCTAATTTTCAACCCTTTTTAAGAAGCCATTATTGTTTTTGTTTTAATATCGCCTTACTTTCTTCCTCTCTTGCATGTCTTTGCTCTGTTCCATGCAAGCACGATTGTGTCCGTTATTTCCAACTGTCACTTTCTTTTCGTTGAAAAATCTCCCCTTGGGTTCCGGGTCATCGCTCAATTAAGACAGACTTGGCTCGGTATCGACGACCGGGTAGGGTACCCAATTCCGTTTATCAAATACCCTCTGCTTCACATTTTTAATTTCCGTTAACCGAGCTGGACCAAACTAATTAATCTCCATAAGCCCCACTAATTCGGACTGAGTGGTTTGCTAAAATGCCTTTTTTTTAAAATAAATTTTAATCATTTTAAATTTTTTATCAATTTAAAACTTAAAAAATTTGTAAATAATTCTTTGCAATTATATATATGATAAAAATATTGGTTCATGTGTAGACTCTTTTGTGTTAATTCTCTTCGTTAAAACTATTCACGAAGACATACATTAAAAAAAAAACTTTTGCTCCATGGATAGGTCATATTGAATAGGAATTCAAGGAAATTATGCAAATCATATTTGATTTACTATATTTGTAGATATTTAATTAAAATTATAATAATATTTAATGTGTAATATTGTCAATTTTATTTTTTTCAGACTGAGTTAGATCGACCTCCAACTTCTTTACAAGCTTGCTTCAAGTTGAATTTCAATATCCTTCATTGATGCTTTACATTTTAATTCATCAAAACCTTAAATTTTATAGGTTGAGAGACTATTTTTAATAAATTCTTATGCAAAACGTGATTAAATTTTAATATAAATATTAGAGAATATAAGGTATATTTTAGCAGGAAGAAAATGAATACTTGGGAATGATTTTGGAAAGTTCCTTTCGCTTTCACATTAACGGGCAGAAGTTTCTCCGTCATGTCTTGTCCCATCCCCCCAAGTACATTAACAAAGTGGGAAAGGTACTTCCGTTTTTGACGCTGGCTTTGACTTGAATTTCTCCTCCAAGCAAAAGTACGTCGTCCCTGATGCAACCATGCCACGTATGACCATCTCACGATGAACACAATCCATATGGTCATAAACTTGAGGAACTTCTTAGGTTCTTCATTAACGCATCTCTTTTTTCTTTACGTTAGAGGAAAAACTAAAGTTATTCGAGTTAAATTACATAGCATTGAATTATATTTCCAAAAAAAAATATTATCTGTTCTACATTTTTTATTGTTAGTTGTAATAAATAAGTTAACAGTAAATAAATATTAATAAAAAATTAAAATATTATGTTCTGTGTGAAGGCATGTGTTACAATGGTTAGTATAAAACTAGATTGTGTTTGAGAGGATAATCAAGTTGTTGGCGTTGAATTTTCAAAGTCAGACAGAGGGCGTGTAACGTGTTGGATACAGGAGAGGAAGTTATATAAAAAATTATTGGTCAGATGGTAAGGCCCCTTGGTTCCTACTACGCAACCATACCTGATGTCTCGTGTATGTAACCATACCCACTTATTACCGACTCATACTGCCGTCTATTCATTAACCAAAGTCCCTCATAAGTATCTTCCAATAATCTAATCCCACACGTGGGCAACCATAAGAGATCCCGCGTATGAACATGAAAACACTGGCCGTTAAAACTCCACTATATGTTATCAAAGTCACCACCTATCTTACCTCAACCGTCTCCCCAAGAAAACCGCTCAATCGCCAACCTCTCTCTTTCTGTCTTGTTTTATACGAAATATAAAACACGCCACTCAAATCACATCTCAACAAGATACCGCAGACTAATAGGAAGTCAAAATCCTTTTGGCTCCCAACAAATCAGCCTTCAAACTTAAAACTTTGTACTTCCTCCCCTCCTACTATCCCGTCTTAAATGTTAGAACTCTGATTCTCTCAAAAAGTAGAGAAAGGGAGAGACTTGAATTTGGTTTTGTGTTCGTTGATTGTTAATTGCTAATGGGTTCTCTTGGGGTTGTCAGAATCGACAGTACATTGATGGAAGATTTTGATTTGAAACTGAAACTGAGTGAAGAGACCGATGAGGACACGAGCTTGGATATGAATAACGGCGTTTTAACGAAAAAAGCTGAGGTCTCCGGAGAAGAAGACGACGATGATGAGGAAGATTTGACCTTTATTACCAACCCAGACGGGTCGCCGATCTCCGCCGACGATATATTCCAAAATGGCCAGATCCGACCAGTTTTTCCATTGTTCAACCAAAATATTCTCTTCTACGATGACAACTCCGGAAACTTCGCCAAGCTCCGGCCACCATTAAAAAAAGTCTTTGTGGAGAAGCGAGAAAGGGGGTCGTCGTTTTCCTCATCCGGAGGGGCCCTATTGCGAATGGAGAGGTAAGGCGATCGAGGCCTCGCCCGAGACGTGCAAAAAGAGCAACTCTACAGGATTTTCGAAGCTCTGGAGGTTTAGAGACTTGGGCCTAAGAAGCAAAAGCGACGGTAAAGACGCATTCATCTTCATAAATCATCCAAACACCAAAACGGAAGATAGGAACAAGAAGAATACGGTGAAGAGCGGCGGATCCAAAGTGATGGCATCGGCGGCGGAGAGGCACTATGTAGCGAGCAGAAAGATGAAAGAGGAAAATAAACGAAAGTCTTACTTGCCGTACCGGCAGGGCATTGTTGGAATATTCACCAACATGAACGGAATAAGCCGGGATGTTCACCCATTTTAGGCACATTCATTTTTACTTTTCTTTAATTTTTGGGAGCTTTTTGGATGAGGTTTATTCTTTTGACCTTATGACCACTATTGTAAATGCCTCTCTGGAGAGAAGTGGTTGAACGGGTTTTCGGGGATTAAAGATTTCTTTTATAATTTTGATAGTTTTCTTTTAATTCAAATAATCATTTTGTTTTTTGTTTTAATCTTTATACTCTTTAGGATTTCAAGTAATTAGATAATGAAGCAATTAGTTGACTATAAAACTATTTTATTTGAAAATCTTTACCAAAACCAATTTTATAAAACAATTTAATCCATACTTAAAATATTTTTTAATTCTAATAAGCATATTAATATTAATTTTCTTTGTTGAAATAAACATATTAAAAAACTATTAAATTTTATTTACATCTTAAGCCATCTCAATAATTTGCTTAATTATTAAAGTTATTAATATAAGATTTAGACTTTAAATCACGTGTGTTATTAACTCTATGCCCACGTGTTCCCAGCAACATCCAACCATGCAATAATTGGGAGAGAGAGAAAAATTAGATAGGTTGGATGTTGATAGGAACAAAGGGAACAAGTGATTTGGAGCTAAGATTTATAGGTTATCCTCGTAAATTAAACGTATGTATAATGTATTATTTTATTTTCAATTGGATTATATAGGATAAGTTGAATTTTTTATGTTAAATCATTAAATCTAAACTCATGATTTTAATTTTAAGAAGTCAAAATTTTATTTATCTTTACTATAACTTATTCTTTCTAGTATTATTCTACTCACCTACCATTTTTAAAAAGTCACCTACCTTTTTTAAAAATTCTACTTGAACTTTATAGATTAACCTTAAACAAAAATTGAAAGATCCTGTCGTAGAGTTCCCCTTCTGGAACTCGAGTAGAGCCATCCTGGCGATCCCACGGTAGCCCTCAAATCAATATTTGACTCGACCTAAGGGTTTCTGCAAAGCCAAACCATTTAATTATTTAAAGCCTTTTATACTTTAATAATTAAAAGTTAGGAAAGTAGTGAGAATTTTTTGTTTTAATTCATTTTATTGAAAATTTTGGCAACATAGTAACTGTATTTTGACATTTTCAAAATTTTCAAAGTCCTTGTAAAATTTCAAAACACTTTTATATTCACACGAATTTTTTAACTACAAAATTTGGACTTCAAGTCCACTCATAAGCAACTCCAAACAAATAATTCTTAGCAATCACTACAATAAACTTTAAAAAACTAAAACAAATTCATGCATTTCATTTAAAAGCCTCTATAATTTATAAATATCCATTCTTTACACAAATGTAAATATCAAAATGACACAAGCACAACAACACCCGACGATACTATTAATCTTGCAATGGAGTCCCAATTACTGCAGCACCTGTACGCATACCTGAGATAGTTTGTTTACAAAAAAATCGAACCTTTTATAACAACATAAGTGCAGTATTCTCGTACAATTATAAAGCTTATGGTAAAGCATTTGCCACAATAATTTATGCGTGCATCATAACAATTGGTATTCAAATAATATTTTGTAAAACACAATTTCAATTTTTCTAAAATACAATTTCGAAAGACTTTTTTCAAAATTAAACTCATCATATAAAAGTTTTCATTTTTCTTTTTCCCTAACCAATAAAGAATGGTGGTAATAAGTTTTATGACAACTTTTATACTGAAAATAAGTCATCCATTAAAATTGGTACCATACGGGGTCCCTCAAATCGTTTTTAACATAAATAGTGGCATCACATGACTTTCCTTACTCAACATACAGTACATTAGGCCTAAAGTCATGGAGTTAGTTTTGCATCGCTTGCCCGCAACTAGTTAACCACTATTTACGAAGTTGGTTCTGTAACAGGTTAACCACTATGTACTGGTAGTTACGGAGCTGTTTTTGCATCGCTTATTCGTAATAAGTCAAAGAGCTAGTTCTACATCGCTTACCTGTAATAGGTTAACCACTATAAATATACCAGTATAATAACATGCATATAGCCTAACGGTGTACCGTAGCCAAAAGAAACTCTTACATTTATAACTCATCTTATTTTCTAAATCAAGTATGGGAGAATTCATAATTGAATTATTTCAATGTAACTCTCAATCATATAAAATCTAACTTTTAAATTAAAACTCATATATTGCCAAAACATGCACTATGCTAGTAATATTCACTTGTAAAATATCTTTTGCATAAAACTCAGCATAATTATTCAATTCATGATCAAATGAAAATCACTTGCATAAACTCAATTTAAAGTACACTTACAACTTGCTAGTCTTTATAAATAGAAACCATTCGCATAAAATTAATTTAAAGAATACTCACATGTCATCAATTTTTTTGCAAAGAATTTAGTCATATAAAACAATTAAAATATACTCACTACTTGCTAGTTTCCTTTTCACCATTTTGAAACCCTTCAGTTAGCTTCGCTTTTTCGATATGAAAACCTAATATGAATACATTCAACTCCTTAATACATTTTCCAATCAAATATACCACAAATCATATCAACTTCGTTACTTTCCATATACACTCCATATAATAAATTTTCTCCAAATAATAACATAATACTTTATTGAATAATTCCAATACCACAAATACATTTGATGACCATCTTTAATCGCATTCACATGGTCATTACATCATAACCATACTTTTATGATATGAGTAAAGTGTATATGTAAAATTCTTGTCAAAGTATAAACAATTATTAAAAAGCTTATATGCCAATTCAAAAAAAGAATCCTTTTCTCCTTAGGTACATAAAATAATGCTTTCTCTACCTAAATATTTATACCAAGTTAATGTGCTCAAATTTTATTAATATGAAAGTAAGTAGTTGTAATACCCCCTATACGAAACCTACAACTACCCACATTTATGGCAACCAAATTCCTGTACAAATAGTCATAACATAGATTTCTATTCATTTATAGGGACTGTCATCAAAGATTTGCTTATTCAATGTTGTACATATACGTATTACAAAATTTCATATCACTTTTATCATTTAAGAGTAGTATTACATCTTTACATTTACATGGTAATCAAAAGAAATATTACATATAACTTAAATTCTTAGTTATATACTGTTATATATACAGTCATCTTTAACCAAAAAGATACAATCCAAAAGCACATTTACTACTAAAGGTGGACCTTGGTCCCTACAAATGATACCTGTACCTCACTCATATTACTTGGACCTACATTCGCTAAGCACACACATTCGTAAATATCACAAAATGTATAAATAGTGATGGCATAAATAATCAAGGTACATAGTGCAAATATGCTTCAATGTATTATTTGTATACCGTAAATTCACATTTATAAGTCAAATATTGATATTTAACATTCATTAATACAAATTATCAATACAACTGCTCTTCATTATAAATCATTAATACAATCAGTAAAAATGTTCATCAACACCAATTATTCATGTAGTCATGTTGTATTTCTTACATATAACTGTTTCATTTACTTTCTATGTTAGGCGTACACATTCTCGTGGGTGTGGATAATGGAAACTGTAGATATCCAAAAATATCGAACTGTAGATACTTGGAAGTATCGAACTGTAGATACCTGAAGGCATCAAATTGTAGACACACTATAGTCTCAAAATGAAGATACCATTGGTGTCAAATTGTAGCAGTTGTACTGTAACCTTATAGACATGCCTATCTACCCACCACCAAGACAATAAAGCAGGCAATTTTGTAATTCATCTATTGAAAAATCATATGATATTCATTTGAAATTATAAAATATGTATTTAAGTTCATACATGCAAGCCATAAGTTACCACCATTAGAAGGGTATGAAAATCACACTTGTATGATCATCCTATACACATATCATCTACATACATGTAAACTTCCTTTAGCATACATTATTAACAATCTTAAATTTCAATGTTTAATCACCCAATTCATATATGGCGAGTCATATTTCATTTATTTATAAGTGTTTGCAAAGTTTTATAAATATCTGAAAAGGTTCAAATATGATTCGGTAAAAATTGGAAACGAAAACAAACTTAAAATAGTGCAATTTTCTTCCCATCGTGTCCTCTGCCTAGAATTCATAGCTCCACTTGTTTCAAAATTTTCATATAGCAAATGTTCAAATTAGGTTTTAAGGTCTTCTAGACATTTATTTTCCTACGTCTCTAGTTTCTATATCGTAAAAAATCAGGCCATTTGGACTTCTAAATTATGAAGATGCACTAAACATCGCAAGCTACTCCAATAAAGAGGTAGCATCGAGTCATCATTTTCAATCTCAAGTTCCAATGTAATTCAGCCATAATTAGGTTAGGGCCTCTTTTAGAGATTTTATATGCCTTAAGTTTTATCTCCAATTGAAATCACCCAATTTACAGGTTTGTAGGTTGAGTTATGGTCAAAACAATGGAGCTGGTTTAAAGAGACCTAAGACAAAATTCCACTACACGTTACTCTCTTGTCATATTCAACCAATTCCATACAAAGTAACTCCAAGAAACTAGTCCAGTAACCATTCCATATCCAAATGAATCTTTGTATCCATTCAAACATACACAAGCAAAAATTAAACTGAATGTAGTCCCAAACCTTAAAATTGGCTAACTAGTTCTTCTAACACTTTTCCTTCTCTTTTTTTTTAGCTTTGCTTGATTTACTAACTAGAAACACCACAAATACATATCTCAATTCCAATTCCAACCTTATAATTCTAGCACTTCATGATAAAAGTAAGAAAAGATAAAGATGAAGAGAAAAACCACTAACTTTTACTTTGATAACCACCTAGGATTAGCTTGATTCATTACATGCAAAATAATGTGATGAAGAAGATGAAATGAAGAGAAAATGAGAAGAGAAAAATTTGGCATGCAAAACCCTAAATGCAAGTCCCTCTCTCCTCTCTTGCTTGGCCATTTCATGACACTTATTCTTCAATCCTATTGCACAAACATGCTTTAATCCTATTGGTCTATGTGTTGACTTTAGGAAAATTGCACATTTGATCCTTCTTCTTCCTTTAATTCCTATATTAGCATATAATCTCATCAATTAATATAATTCTCATCCATATTTCACATTAAGTACCTACGTCCATGCTGAAATGAACAAATTACCAATTTACCTATGTCTTTTACATTAAGTACCATTATGTCCCCTACTATGCTTAGATGTACTTAATTATTTATGTTCAATTCTTAATACACCCTAGACATGCTATAATACTTCTAGGGTATATGTTGGGGCCTTATAGTAGTTACTTCCTTTTATTTACCACCAATGATTATCTTATTTTCTTTCTCATTTAGTTCAATAGTTGGTCTTTTGATACCGATTAATTTACTTGGTTCATATGAGTACTCTTCATTATTATCCATTTGAAACCAATTGTTGGAGATGCCATGGTTTTCATCATTGATAGCATATAATAATGTAGATGATTATTGATATCTATTTGATGTCACATGATATTGGACTACAAGCTAAATAAATCAATAAGTTTCTAAATGGAATTGGGTCCTTAAGGGTTAGCTCTTGATTTGTTTTCAATCCATCTCCTAATGCTTATATTCACCACACAACATCTCTTATGAAAATATTTAAAGTTATATAGATTGTATGAGTAAGAACTATTAGAATATGATGTGTAACTAATTGGATGAATGAGAATCTCTACTTTCTCTCTAAGAAAATTACTTTTATACCTTCATTAATATATGTTCAATTTTTTTGTTTTTAGTTAATGTCCAAGCACGAGTTTCAGGGGTTTAACCCTACGAAGATACTCCCTGATGGCTTTCTGAGCTCTTCTAGACTATTAAATTCTAAATCTATTTCTAGGCCAGCTTCCAATTCAACCACTACAACTTTACCCGAGGTTATAGTCAAAGGTTATTTTTTGAATGGAAAGGAGTTTCCTACTCTTGCTCAGTCAGTGGAGAAAGTGAGATGTAGAAATTTAACCACTATTTAGTCTCTCATAGCAAGAGACTGGAGAAGGAAGCTATAATGAAGCAAAAATTTGAAATTATTCTAGTTAAATCTTAGAGTAATCGAGTAGCTACTAAACCTTTAAAGGATAAACTATCTTCACTACAAGAAAATTGCATAATAGCGTCGGAATATTACCGACGGAACAAAATCCGTCGATATTTACCGACAGACTTTTGGCGTCGCTATTTTCTGTCGGAGATTTTGGGGAGAAAGTTTTCCGACAGTATTGCTGACGGATATGATATCCGTCGGTAAAACCTTCTATTTATCGACGGATTATAGACGTTCCGTCGGTAATTATCGACGGATTTTATTCCGTCGGTAATATTTCGACGCTATTATGCAATTTTCTTGTAGTGTTAAGGAGTTAGTAGACAAAGACAAAAGAAGGGGTAAATGGATATTGTCTTAAATGATGAGGGCATAATTGGGAGACCAAGGATAAAAAGTTTTCTTAAAATTTAGAAGAAGAGAAGAGAGAGTTGTAAAAGAGAAGAGAAAAGAGAGAAGTTAGAGAAGAAGAAGAAAACGTGGGAAGAAGAGAAATCAAGCTCGTTAAGGTAAGTTAATCATCTTTTCTTCTTGCTTTATTAAAGAAATGGGTTGTGTTGAGAATTAAAGGATTAGAGAGAGAGTAGATGTTGTGTTGGAAGAAGAGGAAGAAGGAACCCATTTGATTCCTAGGGTTTCTAAACTAGGTCTTGGGTTTTCTAA
>JAOQMS010000001.1:4834663-4845349 GCA_027563885.1 Erythroxylum longipes | reverse complement strand
TGTTTGACAAATTTTCCAACTGCTGTTAGTCTTAAAATAGCACGTAAGAGTGGGAAGGATTACATGTGAAAAACACAAACGAAAGGAATCGTCTGTGATGACATCAGACCACAGTGGCAAGGAAAAATATGAAGGAGAAGTATCGTCTGTGCTGACGTTAGAACACAAAGGCAAGAAGGAATATGAAGGAGAAGTATCGTCTGTGCTGATGTCAGAACACAGAAGTAAGGAAAATATGAAGGAGAAGTATCATCTGTGCTGACGTCAGAACACAGAGGCAAGGAAAAATATGAAAGAGAAGTATCGTCTGTGCTGACGTCAGAACACAGAGGCAAGGAGGAATATGAAGGAAAAGTATCGTCTGTGTTGACGTCAGAACACATAAGCAAGGAAAATATGAAGGAGAAGTATCGTCTGTGCTGACGTCAGAACACAGAGGCAAGGAAAAATATGAAGGATAAGTATCGTCTATGCTGACGTCAGAACACAGAGGAAAGGATGAATCAAGAGTAAAAGTATCTTCTGTGATGACGTAAGAACACAGAGGATAGACCACGGACGATAAGGGGTCAACACAGAAGATAAAAGTCAACTACAGAGGATAGAGCACAGAGGATAGAGCACAGACGATAAAGGGTCAACACAGAAGATAAAAGTCAACCACAGAGGATAGAACACAGAGGATAGATCATAAGCCAAGGATTATAAGAAGGAGTTAAGAAGTGGTATTAGTTGATGAGTATCGTCTGTGTTATCGTTCACAGACTTAGTCTGTATTACTGTTCACAGACTTCGTCTGTGTTACTGTTCACAAGGATCCGTCTGTGGTACTGTTCACAAGGATCTGTCTGTGTTACTGTTCACGATATCGTCTGGGTTACTGTTCATAGTTACCTTCTGTCTTATTTTTGACCCTCCAGAAGATATAATTGGCCTTCTAGGTCTTCATGAAAGTTGTAGATCTTGAAATCCTCTTTCAAACTATCCAAAGAAACCTTGAATTGGATGTCTATAGCAAAAGTTATACCGACAACCCCGAAGCACGTATATATGTAAAGTGTGGACTCGCCAACGCTGTTCCTTGAGGTTTCTTGGGTTGAAGTGGATGAATGGAGTAGTCGACTATTCGAAGAGCTGAGATGAACTTAAAAGGGGAGCTTTGAGAAGATGACCCGATAATGGTCAAGGTGTCTGGTATTGGAAAAAGCTCACGTTCTATGATATTCTGCATGAAAGTTGCGGTCCGAGAACGGGCTCCAACAATAGGTCGAGTGGAGCCTAATGAATTGCTTATCCAGGAGCAATAAACTTCTACTACAATTCTAGATAATCTAAAGACTCTTTTAATAACTGAGGATAATTTGATTAGAGAGAGTTTAAGAATGTAGAAGGAGGAACAGGCACTGTAAACCTTAACTTTGAGGTTTCCCTTTTAAAACAATCAGAGATTGATTTGGTTAGGATTATAAAGAATTGTAGTAATTATGTAGGGAAAAAGGATGATGATCTTCAAGGTAAAGATTCCTCAGGATTTTAAAATTCACATGATGAGGAATTGCTCCACAATAACTTGTAGAAAAGGAATGAAGCCTTAAAACCTATAAACACTGTTAAAGATGCAGGGCAGAATAAGGCTGACTACACATTAGGATGATTTCATGAAAGTTGGCTCCTCTTCTAGAAGAAGATCAAGAAGGAATGTAGGAGAGGCCAAGCTTAGAGTTAAATAATCTTCAAGTCCAATGTCAATTTTAGTATAGAAAGTAATAGGGTTAAACAATATGTTGTTAAGGATATTATTCTAAATAAAAAACCTTTAAGGCTTTTGAAAATAAAAATAAAAGCTGATAAATTATTTGACAGTTTGAGTTTTTTAGGAGATCATTGGTCTATCATTTCAAGTCATACTTAAACTATAATGATAAGGTTGTGGCTATATATAATGTTTCTCAAACCTAGGTCTCCAATATATTATTTTCTGTCCAAATGATACATTTTACTTATTTTTAAAAATAGTTCTCCAAATCATTTATGCGGCTGACATTAGGTTTTAAAGGATGAAGCTATGGGATTAGAGACATTCATAGAGTAATGAATAGGTCATGGATTATCACTAGAAATATGAATTGTGTATTGTTTCCTAATCAAGTTGATAGATTCAGAGTAAACTATAAAGGCATTCAAAAAGAGCTAAGAAAATTGGTTAATCAAATTGGGTTATTAAATTTTAACTATATGGAGCTTTTTACACTTAGAGTAATAAGCAACATAAGGATTCATTCATTATAAAGAAGCTTGACAGAGCATTAGTAAATCACTATTAGCTAAAGCAATTTCTAGATTCTTTTGCTAACTTTGGTCCCTTTTTGTATTTAGATCACTATATTGTGTAGATACTAAACCTTAATTCCTCTCTTTGTCTGACAACTTCCTTTAGGTTTTCCTTTCTAAGATAGATGGATTTGACCATGTGGTCAAGGAGGGATTAAAGCATTTCAGAGGAGAGTTTGATCAAACACTAGATTCAACCTTCAATAAGTAAAAGAATGCTTCAAAAAATCCAAGTTGAAAGTTATTTAGATCCTTCTAATCATAAATTGAGATAGTTAGAAGCTAAACATTTGGGTGAATGTAATTCTGCATTAAAGATGCATAATGAAATACTCAAGAAAAAAGCAAGGGTGAGTTGGCTTAAGAAAGGAGATAATAATACTAAGTTCTTTCATAATTCCACTCTAGATCGAAGGAATAGAAATAAAATCTCACCCTTAATTGATGAATATGGAATTCTATGCATTGATAGAGACAAGATAACTAAGATTTTTCTAAACTTCTATAAGAACCTGTTAGGAATAAGCTTAAAAACTGGATCATTAGTTACGGACTTAAGAGCCTTTATCAATGTGTCCATTAACTAAGAGATGGAATTCAATCCTACCAACCCTTCATTACCCAGGAGATTAGAGGTATACTCTTTAGCTTGAATCTAAACAAATCCTCGGGGCTACATAGATTCAATGCTCACTTTTTTCAAACTACTTGGAATATACTGGAGAGCTAGATATGGAAATAGTTTAAGAATTCTTCACAAGTAGGAAAATGTTGAGGGAACTAAATAAAACTTTTATATGTTTGATTCCTATGATTAAATTTTTGAGCTATATGAATTATTTTTGTCCTTTTTTGCTACAAAACTGTGTATAAAGCGACTTCCAAACTTCTAGCAACTGGATTAAAAGAGGCACTCAAAGCTTTATTCAGTTCTTACCAAGAGCCTACATATTTAGTAGACTAATTAAGGATAATATCTTTGTAGTTTAGCAATTGTTCAAAGATTATGATACCAAGGCTTTCATCTTAATCAAAATATTATGATTTTTAAATAATTAAATAATAAATTTAATTAATCTTAGTCAAATTGAAATAAATAAAATTAATTAAGAAACACCTTTCTAATTAAACTAAGAAAACAATTTTCTTGAATATAAAGGAGTCTGATTAATTAATTCAAATCTAATTAAAATATAGTTAATTCTAATCCCAAGAGAGAAGTTTTTTTAAAATTTAAATTACAAATCAATCTAATTATGAATTGTAATCACATTAAGAAAAATCAATGCTTATTATTTCCTTCTCTAACTACAAGATGTGATAGGATGCCTTTAACTCATCAAACCACCAACAAGAATTGAACAAGATTAATACATATAACTAGCAACTCACATTACACTAAGAACTCTAGTATAATCACAACAACAATTTTAAGATTTCATAAACCTAGACCTTTAAGTGTTGTTTATCTTCTTGCAACCAATAAAAACTCTTTATTGCATAATTTCAAATGAATTATTATGTGATGTAGTTTTTTTTTCCAGATATTTCCTTTAACTGGTCATTCTATAAAAGCAATAAGATTGGCTCAACTCAATGCTTTCTAATTCCAGCACAGATGTTTCATAGACCCTAACCTTTATTGGATTTGATCGTGGTTTGTAATGGGGACTAAGATTGTAAACCTTTTGTAAGAAACATATTTTATCTATTTTTATCAAACTCATAAATCTGAATATGAACTTTTAGATTCAATTGTTTAAGGTTTAGAACTTTTCCAAATTTGATATTAATAACAATTAAACAACTTCAGTCAAGTTATAGAACTAAAAGATGACTTCGATACCACTGTTAAAAAATTAGGATAAGATCCAATCTCATGAGTAACATAATAAGAAAGAAAATTTTTCGTTCGAGGAAAAATTAAGATCACTTTAAATTCTATAACTTAATTAATGCATAAACATAATAAAATATAAATGTAAATCACACCTTATTGTATAGTTTTATCCTTTTTCTTGATGTTTCTCTTAAACTGATTTCTGAAACTTGTTAATTGCAACCGCTGTATTCGTACATCGGTCGAACTTTTAATGTTATCCACATATTTAGTTAAAAGAACTTTATAAGTTGTTTAGAAAGAGATGAATAAGAAGTGCTAGCTTTGTTAGAATCTACGTCCATTTATATTAGGGTTTGGACTTTTAATAATTAAAGTGTAATTTTAATTTTAATTAACCTTTAATTAGAATTAATTCTAATTCTAATTAAATACTAATTAGGCTTAAATAAAATTTAATATCTCATATTAGTCCTTATTTATTAAATATATTATATCTAATCCTCAAGTTTTTTTTAGAAGGTAAGTGAAATATTCATATAAAATGGTGGAAATTGAAAAAAGAAGTGAAAGTCATCTTTAACAATTGGAGTAAGTACAAAATCTAATAATTTGGGAATATTTGAACTGCGCCATCTAAATTCGGATTTGTTGCCTAATTCGATTGGAAATGAGTTTTTGATCAGGAATAACCAAAATTGTCATTCTAAGCTTGAGAAAGAACTCTATCTATGTAAATTTGTTGTATTGATCCACTTTTCCATATATATTCGTGTTTCTCATCCTTTATATAAAGTTGACTAGTATAGAAAAACCTGTTCTAAATACCGTCTGATCCTCTTTACTTCTCCATTTTAGTTCATTTATCTAAGACAAACATTCTATCCAACTAAACTTCTTGTCTTATAGCTCAAATAAACTGAGAAATTTTCTCCAAAGTAGATTTATATAACAAATTTTAAGAATATATAATCTATAGTTTCATCAACATTAGAACATAATGGACAAGATTTTTCTAAGATTAGAAATTTAATCATATCTCTAGTGCCAACTTTTAGATAGTTGCTAACCAAAGAATAAAAGAATGGGCTAAAGATATACCTGAACTCCAAATTAGGTTGTAAAGAGGAAATCTGATGAGTGATCCAAGTAGTAATTGTTGCATGACTGAGTTGTGAACTTGTGTGAACTATGCAACATCTATCTGACTTTATCCTATTATATCTGACATGGTAAGTCATTTGGTATACAACAAACTATTGGTCTAATTTTCCTAGCTGTATGAAAAGGCCAATATTAGTTATTATTACATATGAGTTTATACATCTCATTATTCTCAAGGATTACTCCTCTTAGAGTTAGAAAATGTAGGGTGTAACATAAAGGACTAAATGAATGCCAGTTATCAAACTAGAATTTTGTACTCTTCCCATCCTTGATGTAGTGCTTAATATGAGTATGCATGAATGGCCTAGTAAGTAAAATTTGTTGAAAGGTATAGGAATAAGTACATTTATGAGAGATTGCCTAAATGCTTCCTTGTTTGATGTGAAGCATATGCACCTGTTTCACTGAAAGACTCTCTTTATCATAATAGATTCTCTATAATCTTTTAGTTAATAAAACCTTGTTCATTCTATTAGCAGAGTGATTTCCAATGCACCATATTCTTTAAGAAGACACATAACATCCATTTAATTGTGGAATTCTTTTTACCATAGGAATTCAGTCCATGTCATATGAAATCTCTGATACTCCTATCAATTTTCTACAAAACTCCTTTAAAAATAGCTAAGTGCGACAACCAATAAACATATGGATTGTTAAGAATGGAAATAGCCAGCTGTAACTTACCTCCTCTATAAGATAGAAATATGTTGCTCTAATTAGAGAGTCATTTATGCACTTTGTCTAGAAGAGGTCTGCATTAAGCTTCCTTTAACTTCTTAGTGGAAATTGGAATTCCTAAGTAAATGAAAGGCAACTGATGAATAGAAAAACTTGTCTCACTAATTAACCTTTATGAATCATCTGTAATTTGCATAGAAAAGATAAGCAACACTTTTATAAGGATTATATTTTAGGCCTGAAACTTCATAAAATCTCAACAAGGCATTTAAGATCACCTCAATTGAATTAGTATCATTAGCACATAGCATAATTAGTTTATCAGTAAAAGAAAGTTAAGCGATATTGATTTCATTACAGTGAAAATGATATATAAAGTTTGAACTTTCAATAATACACATCTGAGTCATTCTTTGAAGTACCTCCATAGTTTATAGTGAATAGATAAGGAGATACAAGATCTCCCTATCTTATTACCTTAGTAGCTTCATAGATTTGTGTAGGTTAACCATTGATTAACACAGATCTATCAAGCTGCTAGGCTAATAAGATAGGGAGATCCTCTATAACAAAACTAAAGAAACGTAAGAGTGAATCCAACTAATGAACTTGCCAGGATATCCAAAAGTATGGAGTGATGATGAAACCCCATTCCATTGTGTCATATGCTTTGGTGAAGTCTATTTTGAATGCACAACTCCTGACATGTACTTTCTGAATATAGTTTTTGAACAATTCTTGAGCTAGGATAATGTTGCACCCATACTTCTACCTGGAACATAGGCCCCTTGACTATGGTTTATTATACATGGTAAATTAATTCTCAATATGTTAGTAAGGATCTTTAAGATGATCTTAGACAACACATTACAATAGGCAATTGGTTTATAACCATTCAGTTTCTTAGGATTAGGGATTTTAGCCACCAAAGCAAGGTAGTTCTTGTTCATTTCAGTGAGTAATCTGCCACTTCTAAAGAACTCCTATACTGATCTAACCACAGGTGCTTGCAATAGGTTCCATTTCTCTTAAAAAAACCTAGCATTAAAACTATTTAGACCTGGAGACTTATCTGGATGAAATGAAAATAAACCTATTTTATTTCATCACTAGTAACTTCCCTGGTAAGATCAGATATTTGATTCTAGCTTATGTGCCCTACCATTCAATTAACTGAGCTAATGGGAAGGCTTGCAGTATGATTAGAAATTCCATTTATGTTTGGAAGTGACTTCTTGCCATCCTTTTGAGATCCTCTTGATCATTTATCAATTTGTCATCTTCATCCTTAAGACAAATAATACTGTTCCTGTTTCTCCTGCATTGCATTACAATAAAAAAAATACTTAGTGTTTCTGTCACCTTATTGTAACCATAAGGTTCTTGGCTTCTGTTTCAGCTGATCACTATATTCTTCAATAGCTTGCAAGTACTGACACAAATTTGTCTTCTTATTCTCATTAAGATCAGAATTATTAAGACCATTAGCCAAATCCTTCTAATTCAAGGTTAGATTCTTCAGGACTAGCTCCTTATTGAGTTTTTGAGAGTACAAAATATGATTTGTACATTTAGCTTTAACATATTTTAATAACCGAACACACCGATATGATTTTGAGCCTTGAAAATTCATTTCAACAATATATGAAATAATTAAATCAAGTTGAGTGTGTTTGAGTAATGAGTTGAAGAAACTGAAAGGAGATATTCTGTTGAAAGAACTACCATTCAAAAGGACTTTGATGGGTGTATGATCCAAGAACAAGGCTCCTTAAAAATTGCAAAGCTATCTCCCATTTGTGTAAGCCACTCATTATTCACTAAACACCTATCTAGCTTTCTTTGTATGAGTTTATTGCCTTTCTTGTGATTACTCCATGTGAAAACAAAATCTTGATATCTAAGACCAACAAGTCTTAGTAAAGAGGTGAGAATAGACAACTTTTTAAAATCAACATGTGTCATACTCTTTGCCCCAAAAGATTGGAGAAAAAGAGTAAACGATTGAAATCTCCTGTCATCATCCAAGGCATAGTATTGTTTGAATCAATATCTTGTAACTCCTTCCATAAGCTAGCCCTTTGACACTCCCAATTAGCAGCATATACTACAATTGTTACAATAGGGTTGTTAAGAGATTTTAGGACAAGTTCACAATGAATTGGTTGGTTAGTGAAAAGCCACTTAGAAACAATCATATAATCTAGATCCACTGTAAACCCTTCCACTAGGAAGTTTAGAATGATTGCTCAAGGTTTGCTAATCTGTAGAAATAAAATTCAACCCTTTTTGAAACACTTCTTCTTTAATCCCAGTTTCAACCAAACCAACAAGGTAAGAATTACTAGCTCTAAGATAACTTTTAAAGCTAGTTATTTATTGGGACAATTAAACCCTCTAACATTCCATATAGTGAACATATTAGGGATGAGAGGACTTAGTCCTCCTCTTAGATTTTTTATTTTTTTGTCCAAGTTGCCTATGACTCTTCATTTTCAAGTTTGGTCTCGCTGTTGTCTTCTTTATTGTTTTGAATATGAGTAACTGCAACTGGAGTGCCAATTTTGTTTACCATAGTTGTTTGAATTTTTGATGCCACTACTAAATTATCTTGACAACTTAATTTCTACTGTATACCTTAAGACATCACTTCTTGCTAATCTTATGTTTTAACATTGCTCACAGTTTCAACAAATTGTTCAGAGGTTGAAGCAGAGGCAGATTGTGCTACACCATTTAGCTTAGTCACTTCAACTATTTTCTAAACATTTAAAACATTGCTTTCCCCTGTTACTTTATCAAGCATATAATCAGTTTCACATGATGAATTGGCTTGCTGGTTTGGGAAAACTTCATTTACATTTGCTTTTCCCGCTTATTTGTCTTCTGGCAATTCTGGTATATGCTTACTATCATCACTATAAACCTCAGTGTTGTTTTTCTTTGGAATCCACCTCTTTGTAACCTATTTTAGAAATGGACTTTATGGATAAGACAACAAAATGGTATCTTCAACCAACTCTCCACTAGTATCAAACCTCATAATAGGAATACAATCTGACATAACTTTCTTATGTTTAACTTCAATGCATACTCTCGCATAATCCACTCTTTTTATGTTGGCAGTATTTCATCTAATGAAAGAGGAGTTCCAATGAAACTTGCTAAATAATTCAAACCCTTTGATGACCACAATTCAAGAGGGATTTTGTGCATATTTACCCAAATAGGTATAGGTTTTATTTCATTCCCATCTAGTTTAAAACCCATCTCCTATTTCCTTATTAATATAGGCCTGCCTTGAATATGCCATGGCTCCATATCTATAACCTTACCTGCCATTTCCTCTTTAAAAAACTGAAAGATGAACAAGTCATCTTCAGTTATTAGTGTAGATTGCAATCCTTGTTTCTTCCAATTGATGTATGCCTAATGTTGAATAACTGGGTAAGTTATTCTCTTCCCCAGAAACTATCCCATGAGAGTTATTTTCCATTTGCTTGCATCCTGCAATAATACTTCAGAAGGAAGGGAGACAGTACCATCCTTCTGATAAGTGTGCATTAAGATATGTTTTTATAGGTAATTGGCATGTGTTTTTGTGCATAATTTTTGTATATTGTTCTAGTTTATGATTCATTTTGTATGTTTTCATTAAGTTTGATTTCCATTGTTGTTCTTGTGTGTTTGATACTAATTAAGGGTAAGAATTGACTATTTTATGTAGGAAAGAAGAGGGAGCAACTTGGAGGTTGAACAAAAGATCAAAGAAGAGAAGACAAGAATAGTTCATCTGAGACAAATTCCCACGTTCGTGGGAAATCACAGCAGAAATAAGGAGTGCATCTGTGTGCAATTGCTACAGATGTGGGAATTGTAATCCGAGGCAATCTGTGAGGCTTCATTAAACCTAGGATTTTTGGGCTATAAAAACATCATTAAGCCTCCATCTTTAAGGGACACGAAACTCACCTGTAAAAACACCATCCTTGAGTGAAGAACACATGTTTGGAGCATTGAGGAAGGATTAAAGACAAGGATCCTCATTAAGATTGAGTAAAATAGCACATCAACACCAAAATTCCAGATTTTGGCAAAGAAGAGAAGGAGTCTTTCTATTCAATTTTCTTTCATTTTAATCTTCTTTATTCTTTGTAAAAATGATTTATTTGATTGTTGATGATGTTATGTAGACCATGTTAGGCTGATTTCATTTTAGTGATTGCTTTTGAATTATGTTGTCAAAACACTTATTTTATTGAATTGAATGAAGTGTTTTTGATGATTGTTGTTCTTAATTGTTGTCTTGCAACAAATCGAGAGAGTGAGTGAGATGAGATTCATGTAGGATTGTACAACAAGAGTTGACAACCTATAGACTAGCAATCATCATGTCAATTGAATAGTTAGAAGAGAGATCTCAATTAGTCAATTGATCACCCATATGATAATTTAATAACTAGTTGAATCGGTAGAGTCATTGGGTAGGTTGAGAGATCGTTCAATCGATTCCCATTAATTCAATTTAGGAAAAATAGTTACACCTTGAGAGAGGATTATTAGTACATTCAAAAATCTAAGGTGAGACATAATTTAATCAATAAAATAGGAGGGAGACAAAATAAGGAAAAAGTAATCTCTAGCATTTAGATTCTTGAATTCAGATT
>JAOQMS010000001.1:4812424-4828705 GCA_027563885.1 Erythroxylum longipes | reverse complement strand
TTAACATCGCATGATCACCATCAGACTTTGCATTTATGTGAGGAAAAGGTACTACGGAATTGCATGCAATGCATTTTCAGAAGCAATAAATAGGTTTCCCAGGAGTACGTCCAGGCTACCAGTTTCTTGGTGGCTGTGAAGGCTCATATATATCACAAGGCCTAAGCTGAATCGCATTTGGCCAAGGAAGCATAGATAATGAGATTTAACTATTAAGATGACATTTCAAGATCTATATCTAAAAGTGTAACCCCTGATGTTACAATGAGCATATGGATCTTTTACTTTCATTTCTGCAGTTCCATTTGCAGTAAAGGACCATGGTACTGGAAAACTTAAGACGATATACACAAAAAATAAAAGGAATGTAGATGTAGCATAAACTCTACATGTTCTTGGCCTTTACTAAATTACCATACACTATCTAAATCCAGCTAATAAACTGTGAGAAACGCTCAAAAGAATGCTTGGCTACATTATTAATTTGGCTCTGGAGCTTCATATTCATATTTAGATGCTTTTTAAAGGTATCTTAAAGCGACTAGAACTAGTATGCATTGTTTCTGTTGACCCAATGCAGGAGGCTGTGAATGTATCACTGGGAAACCTATTAACATATCCATTCGTGAGAGAGGCTGTGATTCAAAACGCTCTAGCACTGAAAGGTGCTCACTACGATTTCGTGAAGGGAAGTTTCGAGCTTTGGGATCTTGATTTCAACATCATACCTTCTGTAGCTGCATGAGCTTCCAGGATTTGTCATCCGTACGATTCTCTTTTCAGTGCAATTTGTTCACCCCTAACCAATAATGCTTGACAAGGAAAGTTGCTCAAGTAATTACTTTTTCAAATTTTCTTTTTGGCTTGGATTGTTGTACTCTGATAACAATGGAAGGTTGAAATGGAATTCTACTGAAATTTCTGGAACATGATCTAAGGTTTCTAGTGCAGTTAAGCTGTAGCACCAGTTGAGGAATTTCTTAATTCATATAAAAAGTAAATGAACTTATAGAATTTTTGGTAATTGGGATTTGGGCAAATTGCATCCAAATATACTGAATCGCTAAAATGACACTTACCGATTATACCAACAAAACTCAGGAGAGTATCCATTGGTAGAATTCATTAGATCTGTGCTACTGAAGTTGAATTGGTCCCAGTAAAAGAGTGGTGATTCCGCTCCAAGCAGCTCGATCAACGGCTTTCCTCCAATTGATGTCTCAGCAACGGTAAAAGGGTTGTCATTTGTCATAGTAAAGTTGTTGTCTTCATGAAGAAAATTGGAGTTCTTGGACAATCCGTACCTCATTCCTTGGTTTTCAATTGAAAGTTTCCTTCTTGAGGAGGTCACAGCTCTTTTCACCTGCTTCTTTAAACCCAGCTTTTTGCACAAATGGGTATTCCAGTGATTCTTTACCTGATTGTCTGTTCTTCCTGGAACTCTGCCAGCAATTAGAGACCACCTTCATTCACATAGATGGAAGCTTCAGCATTTATTAGGAATCTCGTTCTGGTTATACTCGAGGAAAAAGATTAATTCAATCGTCAAATGCATGTTCTCTGAAATTTCTTGTTAGACCTTTTCTTTTCTTTTTAGGGACCTCCAAGCTGAGTCTTACAGATTCCGGGAGAAGACTATCTAACTAAACAACTCAACAACTCGTCTCCTAGTCTAATAGTCAACTAGCAAGAGAGTGTACATCATGACTAAAGAAGGCACCTTAAGAGATAAGGAAAAAAAAAAAACAGAAACATGTATACACAAGAACCTATTTCCCAGGAGATTATGGAGTCTGATGATGAGGTCATCTTCCTCCTCCGAGAAGCCTCCGCGTTTCACATTGGGGCTCAGATAATTCAACCACCGTAGCCTGCAACTCTTCCCGCACCTCTTCAAACCTAAGCTCACTCAACCACAATCGGTCACCACATAGTTCAAATGTGATTTAGGAAATAAATACCATCACTAAAACACCACAGAGAAAGAACATTGCTTAGTTCGTTTACGCGATATCCAGATTTTACCAGTAATATTGGGAATACGACTCCATCGGCCTCTTCCATGGACCCTTATGTATTCCAATAGAATCTGGTCCTCTTCTTCTGTCCACAGCCCTTTCTTGTACTGATCATGATTCTTTGTCTTCATTCTCCTTTTCCTTCAAGTGCAAGAAAGTCACGGAGAAAAGAGATTAACCAGCAGCCTAGAATTTTGGGAAGTTTTGTATGTTTGGATTCTTGAATTTTCGCATGAAAGGTTATAAGCTTGTTTGAAGTTTCCCAGGGGCTTAAGTATTATAGCGTGCATAGGCATATGAGTAAATGTTGTGCCAAGTACTTCATAGCATTTAATTTTGTCCTTACATTCAGATCATACAGATTTCATGCACACAATCTATAGTAACTCAAGCTTTTATCATCACGATGATGGCCTACCCATGTCTCTCTGACAACAATTGTTGAATTAGCTAATGTTCATTTCTAAACATTTTGACTTCTATACTCCAGTTAGTTTTCAAGAGTTGTAAAATGAAGTTGGTACAAGAGTAAAGAACAAGTTGGCAAGACATGTGGAGTCCTCTGTCTTTTATTCCAGAAAACTGTAAAAGTACAAGAGTAAAGAACAAGTTGGCAAGAAATGTGGAGTCTTCTGTCTTTTATCTCTTTTTATAATCTCTTCAGTAAATTTCAAAGTCTTTACCCTTCCAGTGTTTTAATGGAAACAGTGGAGCTCGTTAATGACTTGGCGATTATTATGGAGAACAGGGCTGAAGTTGTTTTATTTTCTGAACTTCTCAGGCCCTCTTGTCCCTACTTTTTTAACCACTCAGCTACCTCTCATTCAATAGTTCTAATCCTTGAGAAGGTTTGCTTGTTTGGTGAGAAAGGGGAAAATTCGGAATCAGAAGCAAGTGTTCCATCAACTTTGATCGAAATGCAACCTTTTTTGGATTACTTGGTAATTCATGGCTTTTACTATTTGATGCAAAGACTCAAGCACATGGCTGTCCCTTTCTTGTCTGTTTCCCTCGTAATTCACAAGGCATTGTCATAATTGCAGTACTTGGCCCTTTTCCACATTCTACGGCTTCTGTAGATGGCGGAGGTAACTATTATCAGATCTTCCCCAACTTTCACTGCTATTGTAGTTTTGAAGAAAAACCGCTGTTAAAAGTTATTACGTGAAAGCAACACAACTTGATTGCAATAGGAGAGTTGTCAGATTGGGTTTGCAGCAACCACATCCAAAATAACCCCTTTCAATGCTCAAAACGATTTTGGATATTGAACAGAAGATTGAACGGCTAGTTTTCGTATACCAGCAAAATTAGTATCAAGATCGTGGTCTGATATTAAAAATTAAAGAAATATATAAAATACGAATTACGTATATTATTAAAGTATAAGCATCCAAATTCCATTCTCTTTAAAAAGTATAATACATTAAAACAAGCCTTCTAATAAATTTTTAATGCATTACAAATTTTATCAGATGTATGTGTGTGTCTAGGTATACATATATATATATATAACTCCTGTTTTTGTTGATTTTAGTTTTTACAATGTGGTAAACGATTGCCATCCACTTCTTGTAAGATTTAAAATACATTGCACAAAGTGCTGATCAATAGAGCTTTTTCTTGTTTGTTGCATAGTACGTTTCCACTAACCCAATCTGCTTTAATTGCTTCATTAGCAACACGGTTTTGGATCCTGGGATCTTTGGATAATGGTTTAAGCAAAAGTAGAAGGAACAAGCACAACATGAACCTGTTTCAAAGGGCAAAAGTTTCTGCTCCAGTTGGATATGAGGACAGGAGTCCTAAGTCAGGAAACATCACCATAGAATATACTTTCCACAAGGTTTTAGTAATGACTCTTCTAGTCCAGAGGGAGCTCATGGAATGGGGTGAATCACAACCTTTCCGGTAGCTCGATTTGTTTCAATGTAAGATAAGGCCTCAGCAACCTGAGAAAATGGGAATGGTCCCTTGGGATCAACTATGGCCTTTACCTTTCCGCTCTCCAAATAGGGATTCAGTTTCTTTAGAACAGCTCCATTGGAGGTAACCACAAATCTGAAACCAGGTGGTGTAACCGCACCAGTTAAGGCCACTACGCTTCCTCCTTCTTTTATAGCCTTCACAGCTCTATCACATTGCCCTGCCATTTATTGTATCACACCAATCAATCAGGGCAAGAATTCAAGACCTAATTCATGTATACTAAGCAAGAGGTGCACATCCACTTCTTCTTTGCAATTTACATTATATATCAAGTCAGTGCATGAGATGTTTAATGTTCACAATCTGCTAATAATAGACTTGCTTGGACCTAACATTTTTAACTTTTATCAATGTGGATACATCGTTGAGATCATCTTAACTTACCAATAGCATCATACACGACATCAAACTTTTCTGGCAAGTCTTCAAAATTCTCCTTTGTGTAGTCAATGGCCAAATCAGCTCCTAAGCTTCTCAGGAGTTCCAACTTCCCAGTGCTTGAAGTGGCTGCAACTTTGGAGGCACCAAAAACATGTTTTGCCAGCTGCATCGGTACCATCCAAGAAAAAAATGAATAAAGAAAATAGTTAGCAAGTGTTCTTATTCGACAGACATGCTTCTTCGTACTTATGCAGTAAACGATGAATTCATTTGTACATAGCTTCTGAATCTTGTAGAATGAGGTCAATCTGGTTTTAAGGAATGTATATATGGAGATAGATATAAATGGAGGAACAACTGTATGCATGTTGCATAGAATTACATACCTGAATCACCAGGCTTCCAACTCCACCAGCACCATTGAGAACAAGAATGGATTTACCAGCGGAGAAACCTGTCCTCTCCAGGCCTTCATATGCCGTCTCAATTGCAAGAGGGAGCCCAGCAGCCTCGACAAAATCCAAATTCTTAGGTTTCAAGGCCAATAACTTCTCTTCAACTGCAGTGTACTCTGCAAAAGATCCAAACTGTTTAGGTCCTTCCAAAGCCTTCTCATTGATGTCACCATATACTTCATCCCCCTCTTTAAGCTCTTTCACTTGACTACCAACCTTCACCACTACACCAGCAACATCATACCCTGGAACAGTCTACATGCAAAAGTTGAATGAATTATTTTAGCTGATATTATCCATTCCTCATTGATTTCACTTCTAATTCCTACTATTTACTTGATGGGAAATAGATTATTCCAAAAAAAACCCTTATTTTCTAGCTCTTATGCTGATTCATGGTGGATAATAAGTATGTTGAGCAAAAATGACAAGCCACTTTTGAAAATTTTGGATCAAACGTGTGAATAAGTCCAAAGTCACCACCTTCACAGTGGGAATTCTGTTGAAGGCCAGAAGCACGAGAACTATTGTTCCTTTACAGTTGCAAACCAAATTCTTTTAGTTTCTCCACTTGTTTACAAACGAGAATCAGTTTAGATAACATTTTCTCAGTTAGCAATCAGATACAACACTAAAATACTTCAAACGATAGATAGGTGATACCGGAAGCGGAGAATCGGTGGCCTTGAACTTGCCCTGCCTTCTCTTTGCATCAACAGGGTTAAGAGCAGCAGCAACAACCTTGACCAAAACCTGGTCCTCTTTCACTTCAGGCACCGCAACTTTATCATCAAACTTCAACACATCCACGCCACCATATGCACCATAAACCCAAGCCTTCATTTCAGAAGGTATTGAGGAGACTGTTACGGCTTCTGCTGACGCAGGGGCTGCCCGGGAATTTGCGGAAACTCTAAAAGTATTGCGAGAAGGCAAAGAACTTTGCTTTAGATTGGTTGTTTTCCTCTTGTTATTTTCTGGGAAAGTGAGGAAAAATCCTGGAGAAAATCGAGGGGAGAGGTTGGTCGATAGAGAGTGAAGTTTGCAAGTTGTGGCTGTGGATGTGAATGTGGCTTCCATGCTTCCAACTGTTGAACTGCTTATCACTTCTAGTAATCTCTTTGCCTTATATAGCTTACACGTATTAACGAATGGCCTTTTGTGCTCTACATTTCTTTACCAGGTGGAGTTAAAAAGATTCAGGTTGGACATAAAATTCGTAACTCTATTGTATCGAACAAGCTCTAAAATGTAAAATTGGCTTTCCACTCCAGTTTTCATATGCAGTTTATACTTACTAAGAATGCGGGAGGTAGCCTTAAAGTGAGTAGTTCAGTTATATTCGTGAAAATTTCAATTACTGTGGATTTTATAAGTATTTACCAAACTTTGTTTTTCATTTGGAAACAAGTTTGTTGTAATTTGAATTTTTCTAGATTAAGTAGAACACAATTTTACAGTCAAACAACCAATGGCTCTAGCAAAAGTCATGGAATTCTTCAACTGCGAGGGGAGACTTCCCGTTCCAAGTCAATGGTTCGTCGCCGGTCAAACCTTGCAACTATCTATGGTCATGAGTTAAAGGGTCTGCCTGTGCGTCGTCTGTATCAAAGTCCAAGCTCTCCAATTTCTGGTTGTCCAAAGATTATGTCTTCAGCTGATAATGGTCCGTTGCCTGCCGTTGAGTCACTCCAAATTCAAGGACAGGCAGCGCCCGGTCAAGAAATCCAGGCTTGTGGCTATGCTATAAACGGAACTACTTCTTGCCAATTTGCGGTATAATTTTCAAGTTGATCAGGTTTTATTATTATTTTGAATTATGATTCAAACCTCCAATATGTTGTGCTGACAGTGGCTACGCATATCTGAAGATGGTTCCATAAATTATATTTCAGGCATGTCATTTTCTAACCTTGCAATCTACGTTTAAGTGCACAGATCTAAGATCTGAAGTTTAGCCTTATACCCTTTCTTCTTGGTCTGTGCATCAGGAGCGAATCAGCCCATCTACAAAGTGACCCAGGATGATGTCAACAGATATCTAGCTTTGGAAGTGGTGCCAATTGACAGTCGGGATCGGCAGGTAGACAATTGGATTTTACTTTAAAGCAAGGTCTCATGTTTGCTTTGTGAGTATTGAATTGGTTACTTATGGACCGATCTCAGGGTGAAGTTACGAGGACCGTCGCCAACAATGGAAAGATGATAAGCAATGACTAGCCAAGTTCCCTTTCTCTGTTTTATTTTCTTATTACTAAACCCTATCTCCGGCACAGAAAGATCAGTGTCTTTTTTAAGTGTTGAATTCAGTTTTCAGGTTTGGTTCTTTGTGGTTGAATTGGAGGACCCTTCTTGAAGGGAATTGAGAATAAAAGAAGCACATACGATACTTAAAAATCCTGTTCCAGATTGCTTTGTAAATCCAAATCCTGTGATGCAGTTTGGTGGCTGCATAAGATGTTTTAGAATTGATACAGACTGTTTCTTTAAGATACGAGTAATATTGACATATAAGATAAGCTGATTATATCACATTTATGAATATGTAAGAAAAACTTTAAATCAAGAAATGGTTATTAAATAAATAAATAAATAATATTATAGACCCGTTTTCCACTTGCGACACAATAACCGACTCTTGAAGATGATAATCTAGTAAACGCCGTCGTTTGTGAGTGAATCGGAATAGTTTCCTGTTTCCTTGCAAGAAGCGGATAGTCACGTGTAAGTAGAATCGGCTGTATCGTAATTAGAAATCAACGGTCTCTATTCACCCAGAAACAAAAAAAGGGTAAGATGACTTTTCATCTCTAGAGCGACTCTTACTCTTTACGTTTTGCATTCCATCATCGATCGGATCTCTCTCACGCAAGCACTTTGTCTTTCCCTCTGTGGACACACTCGCAATTCAGCTTTCTATAGGTGATTTCTACTTTACCTCATCTCTTCTTTCTCTTCAAGTTGTATCTTCTTTTGGATTTTCCTTTTTTTATGTATATTGTCTAAGACTTCTGATACTTAGTAACTTATGAGACTACACTTGCTTGTTTGCTCCCTACGATCCATTGAAATTTGCGAAATTTTTGGCGGCAGATAGTGAAAGCTCGATGCTTTATTGGTTATGTTCAGTTACGGGTTGCATTGCTGGGTAGCGATTTTTTTAATTGAGTTTTTCTTTTTATTTTTAGTTTCTGCTTTTGATTTACCAGTTTGGGTATTTTTTCTACGCGATAAGTGAGATAGTGTATATCAAGGAATGATAATTTAGATTGTCTTCTGGTTGGTTTGAGTTGCGTGGATCTCCCGCGGTTTTTATTTTCTCACTGCACACATAGTGTTCATTGACTAATCTTAGTTGATGACGGAATTTAGGATGATGACAAGAAAAGCATATTGCTTTTTGTTGGCATCGCATAGGTTTGGCCTATAAATTAATCCACATTTCTCTTTTCATATATTGCTTTAGTTGACTCATGTTTGCTTATCTCTATATCTACTGTTGTTTTACTGTGTGTAATCTACTCTCCCCCAGGATCCTAGAAAATGGCAGATGCAAAATCAGGATTGAGAAAACCTGTTTTTACCAAGGTGGAGCAGCTCCGACCAGGCACTACTGGTCACACTCTGACTGTGAAAGTTGTTAATACAAAGTTGGTATTGCAGAAGGGTCGTACTGATGGTCCTCAGTTGCGCCAAATGAGAATTGCTGAATGCTTGGTGGGAGATGAGACAGGAATGATAATCTTCACAGCTAGAAATGATCAAGGTACTTACTTTTTCATTTTGTTCAAGTTATGTCAGTTTTATTTTTGTGGTGTATCGATTATTTGATTGTTTGATATTATTGCTTTCTAGCAATTTTGTTAACAAGATTTTGGGGGTTGTGAGGGGATGTCTGGATCCTTTTCCTATAATCGTCATGTCATGGTTTTAGTGATTACCTACTTTGGTGTTTGATGTCATAACTATTAAGTAAATTGTGTTACCTTAGCATGCCAATAAACTTGGATATCAATTGTCCAAGTATATGTAAGAATGATCTTGTTGTTTGCTGGGTTCATTGGTCAAAGCCATCTGTACACCATCAGAAAGTACTTCCTTAATTTCCAGAAACCATGGTAATACTTAAGGTTCTTTGTTTCTTTCTGTGAATGTGTTAACTATGAATTAATTGTCATTGGCATAGAAATGTCACGGGCAGGTCATTCTTAATGTAAATTCTACAACGCTCGTTTACTGATTGTCAATCAGTATGAGTGCCTGAATGTATTAATCTATCTTTATAGAAAACAAAGCACTTTATTATCCTCCTGAAAGTAGATATTAGATTTCAAAACTTTGAAACTGAAGGCTGTATGTATAGATTGCAAATTTGAAATTTTAATATTTTCCATTCAAATCGGAAAATACATAAAGCCTGGAGTTATCATAACTATGATCTTTATAGAAAAAAAAATTAACTAGCAATCTGAACCTTCTTTAAATGTTTCACGTCCCTAAATGAGCATAAGTATGGATCTATGATCTTTAATGCTAGATGCAGTTTTGGATAATATTTTAACTTTATTAGAGCAATTATTTCAGTATCGAAATCTTTTTGTCTGTTGGTTGTATAACATCCATATTTCTGGTTGGTTAGTGGACTTGATGAAAGAGGGCAGCACTGTAATCCTTCGCAACGCAAAAATTGATATGTTTAAAGGATCAATGAGGCTTGCTGTGGACAAATGGGGCCGTGTTGAAGTTACTGAACCTGCAACTTTTACTGTGAAGGAAGACAACAATTTGTCACTCATCGAGTATGAACTTGTAAATGTTGTTGAGGAGTGATTTTCCTGAAGTTCTTCCCTACTAGCTGGTGAACTGAGAATAAAAAGAACTCCAGCGAAGCAAAGTTACTGTTACAGGCCGTTCTCTGTCTAAAATGTTCTTGAAAGTTCTCTTCTAGGAAGAATCCTGCAAGCTAGTACTGCAAAAGTTGCTTTTTCCTCTGCAGCAGACTCAGCAGAACCCTGTGATTGGACTTCCAAGCATATGGTGATAGCTGTAAATTGATGGGTTAAAGTAGCTGTCTTATGGAACTTGGTCTTGTTTGTTTCTTTACCTCTTTATTTATAAACGGTAGACATAAACTATATGATCGTTGGTATAGAAGTGACCACTGTACTTGGTATAATCTATTTCTGGCCCTTCGAATCTCGGGTTTTAAAACTTCTACTTTGATCTCCATCTCTGCATATATGATTTGAAAATTACAGATTTCTTTAATTAGAGGTCCTTCCTATCCTAGTTACCAATTGATCATCAACTTAGGCAGAAGTTTTCAGCATTGTGAAAAATCCTGATATATATGTGGTGCAGCATAATTGACCTTTCATATGTTGCATTTCTGGCACAAAATCATCTAAGGAGGTGTTACATCAATACAATGCCTTTTGATTTGCCCAACTCATAATAAGTAATCCTCTCATTCAGACTGGCAATGGTGGCTATGTTGCCCGTAATTTAAGGTTCTTTCTTTTACTTATATCGTTGAGGTTAACGAGACCGGATTTGGTAAGCTCGGTTGGGAAAGGTCTTTACCTGCATTATGGGATACAAAATTGCTAAACTGACAAGCACATAGGTTCGTTAAGAACAATAACTGAGAAGGCTTAATATACAAGAATGGACTTAATTCATGTTTTGGTACTCTTTTTGTATGTGAATTACATTTCTTCTAAAACAGAGATGATAAATATAATATAGTACTGGAGTCGTCTCTGATATGATAAACGCTTGATCACAAAAATCTAGTTATGTGAGCACTTACAAACATCTAGTTATGTGAGCATTTACAAACATTCAATCTTTTAGATGTCTATTTATTAGTGTAAGAGGATATATTAAGTGTATAAATTCTTATATCAATCAGGAAGAACTGTATTATGTTAAGGTCTACTAATATAGTGCAGAGAACTCAGACTATAGTGAAAGGAATATGCTTTACAATTTAGCTAGTCAAATGCTAGATAAGGGATGGTCACGTCATATGACAGCAAACAAATACTAGTTTATGACATACATATTAGTAAACTTTGTCATTGTCTAATGAAAGCATGAAAAATCATCGAAGCAGGACACTTCAAGATCAAGATGTTTGGCGGCTTAATTATATAAAAATAAAAAATTGTAATTTTCATTATGTTATTAATTAATATATTAAAACTATTCATTTTTTATTCTAAACAATGTAAATATATCAATTTTATGTTTGGTTTGAAAAAAAAAAGAAATCTAATTGCTCACCATGGGGACACCAATCAGTGGAACATGCAAGGAAGTTTCTGTGGGGCATCTTCAGACCATCACCTTTGTCCGTGTCCATTCACGAATCATTGCTCATTGCCTTGGTGTGAACCATAGTCAGAAGAGCACTCTCGTCAGTTATAACTTGGAAAACCCACAACTTGATAAAGAAGGAAGCCCCAAAACAAATACATCTTTTGTCCCATGAAATAAGAAATGAAGAATAGCTTCTAAGTGCGTTCTTACGATTCATTGATGTCAGGAAATCATAACCAGACATGTTCAAGCAATTAATACTAAAGAACAGACGCCGCGATTTCATTCACATGAGTACGTGAGGTTCGTCTGATTTGTACTTCTATGTCCTCGCTTGTGTCTTGATCACATACCTAATTTACTGATTCTTTAGCCTTTTGCCCTTATGAATCTACCCAACAACTTCGTCTTTCGATTGTAGAAATACCCGAAAGTGAAGATTATACTTTGGCTAGGTCTAGCCACTTCGCAATTTATATACTATTCGCTCCCAATTGTGATGATGGATAAATTGACTATCAATTATATTTTAAATCCGAAATTTTATTTAATTTTTTATTTAATTTATTATAAATTTAACCTAAAATTAATAAAATAATAAAAATTTTAATTTATTGTAAATATAATTTTAGTTAGCATTTATAATTATTTTAGTTGATTTATGTAAAATTTTTAATAAATAAAATTTTATTTTTAATTAAAAATGAAAATAAAAAATTGACTAACTAAACATTTAATATTGTTGAAAATAATTAAAAATCTTAAAATTTTAATTTACTAAATGTTTAATTTATTAAAATTTCAATTCTTGTCTGACATAAATAGGTTTCATTTATTTGATATAATGATAAAAATTAAGAGATTAAAATTTTTGATATTCAGTTAATATTTTTTACTTTTAAATTATATTATAGTTCAAGATTTAAAATATTTGAAAACAATGATATTGGTTATTTAATCTAATCAACAAAGAGATAACTTCATTTTGTATTGATATAGAAATTTAAAAGAATAAAATTTAGGCATGGAATAGCTTGCTCTCTAGCTACATTGCATAAACATCTCTATTTCACTATTTATGCTACCTTAGCTTTGTCTCATTATGATTAACCCATCTTTTTTCCTCATTCAACAAATTGCACTCTATCCATTTTTGTGTTCTTTTACCTCATTTGCTAACCTTGCTTTACTTATTTCCTTTTCAGTCTCCATCTATTGCACTCATCATCTTGACTACTTTCTTCATCTCATATCCTTCATCCCTACATTCTTATTGCCTCAACTGTGCTAATTTCTTAGGAACTTTCTTCCTTAAGTGGTTGTTTCTTCAACTCATTTACTTCCATCTAGTTATTTCTTTTTTCCAATGGATAAAGCTTTCCTACCTTTCAATTCCAAAGTTTCTCAACCTACAAAAACTACTCCTCTATTGAATAACATTGGTCCTTCATCTAGTTTTGTCCATAATTCTAACTTAGATCACTCCATTAGCAAATCCTGTGTGAAAGCTGCTAGAGATCCTAGACCAAAGTTGAAGCTTAATTACTTTCCACCTAATGAAGTAATAAAACATCAAATTATTTCTCCTCTAGTAGACATTATGAAAGCAGGAGCAAGTAGATGGAATTATACCATTCTAGGATTTTTCCTTGATAAAAGAGTAGCCTTTCTAGTGATGAAACAATGGGCCCTTCACAATTGGAAGCAACACGGACTATTGGAAGTCTTTGTGAACAATGACGATGTATCCCTCTTTAAGTTTACAAGTGCTGAAGATGAAAGGAAAGTCATCCAGGTTGGACTTTGGCATGTCCATAATAGGCCTTTACTTCTTTGGCTATGGAGACTTGGACTATCTAGATTTGTATTCTTGAAGTTCCCTTGGAGTATTGGACAACAATTGGTCTCAGCCACCTTACCATTTTCATTAAAAATCCAATCTCGAAGGACTAAGCTACAATTGAGATAAAGAGGGTCAATTTTGAAAGAATTTGCATTCTGCTTAATTCAATGGCTGACTTACCTAAACCAATTCCTTTTATTAAATTGAATGAGGAGTAAGAGCCTATTGAGGATTAGCTGAGGGCTTTTTATTCCTGGAAACCCTAACCAGCTATAAAGAAAATTTGGAATCCAACAGGTAGAGTATTTATCTCTGGAAGTTACTAGGAACTCATGGAAATTGATCAAACACAAGAGATGGGTAACAATTCAATACAAGACAGAAATATCCCTTATAATGAACAATGCAATACTATTATTTAAACTTCTATTATACATAATGAATCAATTACAACTGAAATTGTTCTTGGAATTAAAGAAGGAGAGGTTACGTTAACAAGTTCAACCCGTAACAAGGTGGCATCTGAATAATTAGCATATAGAATTGAGATATCTAAGAAATCAGTTGGAAATTCTAAACTGAATATGCCTGAAACTCTAAGTGCAAAGATTAATCAACTTGAGAATGGGAAGCAAGAATTTGAAAATGTTACTAGGAGAAGATCCAGTAGGAAGAAAAAGACTCCATTTGTGGAGCCTATTATATGAACATCTTTATATGGAATGTGAGAGGAGAAAGTTCTCCCACTAAAAAGATGCTTATAAGAAATATGAAAATGCAGAAGGCCAAAAGGGATAAATGAACCCTAATGCTCACATTAACGTACAAAATAGACTCTCATGTTTCACGGTGTTCAAATTGAACCCTAACGTTTGGAAAACGTTCAGATTGAACCCTAACTACTAGTGATGTTAGGGCACCGTCAATTATCTACGGATGAGTTTTTTTTAATTTTTGGTTGCAGGTCCCAGCAAAAGCTTATACGGACTTTTTAAATAGAGGTGGGTCCCACTCTAGCTTTAACACTGCATTTAGGCAATATAATCATTTTTTAATGTTTTTTAATGATCATTTTACATTGCAAATAGGTGTTCTTTCATCAATTTACACTCAGAAGGAAGGAAATGGAGAGGATATGTGAAGAGTTAGATGAGGCTAAACTCGAGATAGAGAAGCTCAAGGTAGACCTAAAAGGTAAAACAAATTTATTTGAAAAATTGAGAAAAGCTTGTAATGAACGACTCATTAAGTCAGAAGGAGCGACTTCAAAGATCAAATAGCAGTCCCAAGAACTAAATGAAAAGGCTGAGAAAATCTTATCAAAGTGTAAGGATGTCCAGTTCAACTTGAATGAAAAAGAGTCCACAATTAGGCACCTAAGCACTACAACTGATAAGCTTAGGGTTGACTGTGAAGAGAACTGCAGAAAATGAGAGGAGGAAAAAAGAGGATTGGTGTTGGATTTGGATGATACAAATGAGAAAACCATTGATCAAGAGCAAAAGATCAATATGCTTATGGCAGAGAATAAGGGTCTAAAATGACTTTTGTTAGCTTCTCAAAATGAGCTTTTATAAGTAGAAAAGAAGGCAAGAGCACCCAAAGAATTGAGAGAAAGAGATGACATGCTTCTCAAGTTAGATAAGGAGAGCAGGAAGGTTGAGGATCAGTTAAAATGGAAGAAAGAGCGATTTAAACATTTAGAAGAAGCACATGAAAATCTACAAGAATAGTTCGGACAAATCAAGAAAGAATGGGAGCGTGAAAAGTCTACATTAATTGATGAGGTTTGTTCTTTGCAAACAAGCTTGGATTCTTATAGCAGAATTTAGAAAAAGAAGGAGAGGTTACATTAACAACTTCAACTTGTAACAAGGTGGCATCTAAATAATTAGTGTATAGAATTGAAATATCTAAAAAATCAGTGGGAAATTATGAACTGAATATGCTTGAAACTCCAAGTGCAAAGATTAATCAACTTGAGAATGGAAAGTAGGAATTTGAAAATGTTATTAGGAGAAGATCTAGTAGGAAGAAAAAGACTCCACTTGTGGAGCCTATCATATGGACATCTTTATATGGAATGTGAGAGGAGAAAATGCTCCCACTAAAAAGTTGCTTATAAGAAATATGATAATGCAGAGTAAAGTTCAGGTTGCTGGGATTATGGAAAATAGAATAAGTGAAAGTGGTGACAATTTGTTGACCTATTTTCCAAATCAATGGAAACAATTATCAAATCATAATACACACCTTAATGGTAGGATTATAATACTTTAAAACTCTAGTTTTGTTTCTATATGTCCTGAAATTATAAGTAATTAGATGATTCATTTGGAGATTTCAATCAGGTTTTGGTCTCAACCTTTCTATATTTCATTTATCTATGTACATAATAGATGTTATCAAAGAACTTTTCTTTGGAATCAAATTAAGGATATGTCAGTTTCCATCATTATTCCACGGATTGTCACTGGGGATTTCAATGCTATTTTAAAATGTGAAGAGACTAAAGGGCATAGATCTATGGGTTTACCTTGTTGAGATCTCAAAAATTGTATTGAAACTGCACAACTACTTGATATTCCAACTGGAGGCAATCTTTTTTACCTAGAATAATGGACAACATGGAGTGAATTACATTAGGAAAAAGTTAAAGTGAATGATAAAAGTTTGAGTTAGCTATAGATTGTGTACATGAAATGTGTATAATGTGAATGAGAGGACAAAATTAAATGTAATGAAGTACATGGGACAACATTTACTCAAATTCCTAGGCATACCATAGTACGTACAACCATAGGAAACTTTAAACAAGCTCTAAACTTTCCTTCGAAAATTCAAGAATCCAAACATTAAAAAAATTCCTAAAAGTCTAGGCTGCTAGTTAATCTCTTTTCTCCATGTCTTTCTTGCATTTGAAGGAAAAGGAGAAAGAAGATAAAGAATAATGATCAGTATAAGAAAGGGATATATACAGAAGAAGAAGACCATATTTTGTTGGAAAAATTAAGTGTTAGACCTCGTTTCCGGAGTCTAACTCGTGCTTGCTCTGATACCAAAAATGTTGGACCCGTTTTCGAAGTCCAACTCGCACGCAACATATCCTAATATGTGAGTTTATCTGTAACATCCCGTCTCCTATACATACGGCTAGGACACATAATTGTGAGACATTTATATGACTTAAGCTAAATGAATGTTAGACATAAGTTATGATATACTGTTTGGCATATCCATACAATTATATATATGCTTTCATTTGGCATTT
>JAOQMS010000001.1:4770666-4792587 GCA_027563885.1 Erythroxylum longipes | reverse complement strand
TACTTTATACCACCTTACCAAAATCCATAATATACCATATTAAACTCCAAAAATTTCTAATTCATAAATTCTAATTTCTTTCCATGCTTGATAATCTAATAAAATAATTAAAAATAAAATAAAATATAAAAATCTTAAAAGCGGGATCCAACATTAAGGGTCCATAAAAGAGGCTAATTGATGTGGAACCTCAAGGCTAAAGAATCTGAAATCCTTTAAATACACACTTTAGATAGAACATGAATAAGAAGAAATTCCCAACCCTAATGCCTAATCAATTATATAAATGGAAACACATGTAATAAAGTAGATTTGAAAACAAGAATATAATTCGCCACAAGTGATTACCTTGATAAGAATTATATTCTTGACATAATAGAAGAAGACAAGAAACCCTCCCTTAAAGAATTCGTTATTCATCCAAAAATTCCCTAAAGAATGTTTATTATGAGGTATTTATGCCCCTTGAAAAGAAAGAAATCCTAAATATGTAAAAGGCATTTAAACATAGGCCTCCCATTAAATTAATTAAAACTCAAACTAATATTTCTAAAATATAGCCCATTAAACCTAAAAGGTTTAAATCAAATGAGCTGAAAGTTAATAAAAGTCCATCTCATTAAAACAAGCCCAAATTATAAGTAGTGGGCTGCCCAAAGTTATGCTTCTAACTTAAAATAATTAATTAAATAAGAATGAAAGTCTTCTTGCACATTCCGCCCAACTTGATTAGTTATGATGTTATTGGCTCTCATTGTCTTTTAAGATTCCATGCCATTTACAATTTGACCCATGTAGGATTGAAAACGCTTCTTTGAACTTCTTAGCTCTTGATCTTGTTATTGGTCCCTTCAGCATTATTAGCGCATCTTTGGTTCCATATCTCTTGTAAAGTACCATGGTCCTGCTCACGTCAACCCCTCTCTCTTCAAAAGAATTTGTCTCGAATCTGAATCAAAGTCAAAAGGAGATAAGTCAGAAACATTAAAAGTAGCACTAATATTATACTCACTTGGAAAGTCTATCTTGTATGCATTGTAATTGATGCGTTCCAACACTTAGAATGGTCCATCACCCCTTGTATCAAGTTTATACTTCCTTTGCTGTGGAAACATTTCTTTTCACATATGCACCTAAACCCAATCACCTGGTTTGAAGAGAACTTGCTTTCTACCTTCATTTGTTTTTTATGCATGCATGGGATTCCTTTTCTCAATCTATTTACGCGCTTTCTTATGTATTGTTTTAACCAATTTAACCTTCTTCTTACCATCTAAACTAGAAATCTTAGTAAAAAGTAATGACATCAAATCCAACACAGTTAATGGATTAAAACCATACACAATTTTAAATGGAGAATAACCTATAGAAGAATGTGCAGAGCGATTATATGCAAACTCAATGAATGCCGAACAATCTTCCTAAGTTTTCAAGTTCTTTCTAATAATTTCATGAAATATGGTTCCTAAAGTCCTATTAACTACCTCAGTTTTTCCATCAGTTTATGGATGCCATGTAGTAGAAAATAAAAGTTTAGTACCCAACTTTCCCCACAAAATTCCCCAAAAGTGACTTAAGAACTTAACATTCCTATTTGAAGCAATGATTCTTGGCACACCATGAAGTCGAACCACTTCCTAAAAGAAAAGATAAAAAATGTTTGTTTACATCATCTGTTTCAATGAAATGAGCCATTTTACTAAATCTGTCCATAACAAAAAATATGATATCTCTACCTTTCCTAGTCCTAGGTAAACCCAATACAAAATCTATAGATATATCAACCTAAGGATCACTAGGTACAGGTAAAGGTGTATACAAACCTTGAGGTATAGACCTAAACTTAGCTTGTTTACATGCAATACACTTGACACATTCCACATATCTTCTGATATTTGGCCAATAAAAATGTTCTCTAAGCATATTTAATGTCTTTTACGCACCAAAATCCCCCATTAACCCTCCATTATGTGATTCTCTAACAAGCAAATAGAACGTAGGAATGCAAATTTGTTTACCCCTAAAAAGATACCCTTCATGTCTATAGAACTTATCAACTGTAGTATGTTCACAAGTTTGATATACATTAGCAAAATCATCATCCACACACATCTCTTTCAAATGCTCAAATCTAAGTAACTTATAAGTAAGCATAGAAATCAAAATGTACCTTCTTGATAATGTATCAGCCATAACATTTTCCTTACCTTGCTTGTATTTAGTCATATACAGAAATGTTTTAAGATACTCCACCCAACATATATGCCTTTTGCTCAATTTCCTTTGTCCCTTCAAGTACTTAAGAGATTGATGATCATTATGTGTCACGAACTCTTTAGGTAGCAAGTAATGTTCGCAAACTTCAAGAGCTTTCACCAAGGCATAAAGCTCTTTATCATAAGTGGAGTAGTTCAAAATTGGTCTGCTCAATTTCTTACTGAAATATGTTATAAGATAATTCTCCTGCATCAAAACAGCCCTTATATCAATCTCAAAAGCATCACATTCAATTTTAAAAGTTTTGGAAAAATCAGGCAAATGCAAAACGGGTGCAATACATAGCTTTTCCTTTAAAGTATTAAATGCATTTTTTTGTTCTTTCTCCCATCTAAACCAACATTCTTCTTAACGATTTCATTCAATGGCACAACAATAGTAGAGAAATCTCTAACAAATCATCCATAAAAACCTGCTAAGCTATGAAAACTCCTAACCTCACTAACTAACTTAAGTGTCGACCATTCTTGGATAGTTTTCACCTTTTTTTAGTCAATATCAACTCCCTTAGAACTTACTGTAAATCCTAAGAAGACAACTTATCCATGCAAAGTGAAAACTTCTTAAGGTTTGGGTACAACTTCTCTTTCTTAAACACAACCAAAACAACCTTAACATGTATGAAATGTTATTTTGAAATATAAATCAATATGTTATCAAAGTAAACAACCACAAATTTACTAAAGAATAAATGCAAAACATGCTTCATTAAGTGTATGGAAGTACTAGGTGCATTAGATAAGCCAAAAGGCATAACCAACTACTCATACAATCCATATTTGGTCTTAAATGTCATTTTTCATTCATCACCTTCTTTTATCCTAATTTGATGATAGCCACTTTTTAAATCAAATTTGGTGAATATGCAAGCACCATGCAACTCATCTAGCATATCATCTAATGTAGGAATAGGATGACGATACTTTACAATGATCTTGTTGACCGCTCTACAGTCCACACACATCCTCCAAGTTCCACCCCTTTTTTGGCACTAAAAGAATTGGCACAACACAAGGACTCATACTCTCCCTTACATACCCCCTTTTAAAGCAATTCATCCACTTGTATTTGTAATTCCTTTATCTCTTCTGGATTGCTTTGATAAGCTGGTCGATTAGGAAATTGAGCTCCTGATATCAAGTCAATTTAGTTCCCAATCCCTCTTAAACATGGTAATCTATAAGGTACCTCTTTAGGAAAAACATCATCATAATTGTACAACAAGGTCACAAACACACTAGGCAAATTTAGGTTAAGGTTAGTGTTCGTAAGCAAAGTTTATTATGAAGTATTTATATCCCTTGAAAAAAAACCCCTAAATATGTAAATATAAGCCTCCCACCAAATTAACTAAAGCTCAAACTAATATTTCTAAAATACAACCCATTAAACCTAAAAGGTTTAAATTAAATGAGCTGAAAGTTAATAAAAGTCCATATCGCTAAAACAAGCCCAAAATACAAGTAGTGGGCTGCTTAAAGCTATGCTTCTAACTTTAGTTAATTAATTAAACAAGAATGAAAGTCTTCTTGCATATTCCGCCCAACTTGATTATTTATGATGTCATTGGCCCTCATTGCCTCTTTAGATTTCATGTCATCTACAATTCAACCCATGTAGGATTGAACTGTTTCTTTGAACTTCTTAACTCTTGATCTTGTTATTGATCCCCCCAGTATTACTAGCTCATCTTTGGTTCCATATCTCTTACAAAGTACCAAGTCATGCTCACATCATTGATGGAGTCATATTTCCAATTTTTTGGCAAAAGCTATAAATCGCATAAACGAACTTACTGAGCAATTTTCTTTCTCTGTGGTGTTTTAGTGATGGAATTTAGATCTTAATCACATTTTGTACTACGTGGTGACGGATTGTGGTTGAGTGATCTTAGGTTTGAAAAAGTGTGGGGAGAGTTGCAGGTTACAGTGGTTGAATTATCTAAGCCCCAATGTGAAGTGCAGAGGCTTCTCAGAGGAGGAAGATGACATCATCTCAGACTCCACAATCTCCTAGGAAATAGGTTCTTGTTTGTACATGCTTTTATTTTTTTTCCCTTCTCTTAAGGTGCCTTATTTAGTCATAATGTACACTTTCTTGCTAGTAGAGTAGTAAACTAAAAGACAAGTTGTTTAGCTAGTCTTCTCCTAGAATCTCTAAGACTCAACTTGGAGGTCCTTAAAAAGAAAAGAAAAGGTCTAATAAGAAATTTCAAAGAACATGCATTTGACGATTGAATTAGTGTTTTTCCTTGAGTATAACTAGAAAGAGATTCCTAATAAATGTTGAAGTTTCCATCTATGTGAATGAAGATGGTCTCTAATTGTTGACAAAGTTCCACTTACCTAGAATAACAGACAACAAAGAGTGAATTACATCCACTTATCCCTGTAGCAATTTATTTGATCATAATCCAATTTTAACACAAATTGACACATATAACCCCAAGAAAACATTCAGATTCAATGATTTCCTAGTTGGAGTCTCAAGCTTTGAAGAAGCTATATGGAAAGAATTGACAACAAGCATTGTTGGCGCCAAATAGTTCATTTTTTTCTAGGAAACTAAGTATCATTAAAATGGAAATGAAGATCTTGTTCAAAAATAATGTTGGTAATACACACCACTTATTGAATACTGCTAAGAGCCAATTGGAAGCTATTCAATAGAAAAAGTATAATGACCCTGGATCCACTCTGTTATAGGAGTTGGAAAAGGATGCTCTCCATAATTTGCCTAAAGCTCTTTGATTTAGTTACTCCTTGATGAGGCAGAGATCTAGACTTATATGGTTAAAAAATGGAGATAAAAATATGTATGTATTCCACAAAACTATTATTGCTAGAAGAGCATCAAATATATTTGTTTCACTAAAGGTCAATGACCTTATGTTGAATTCATATGTTGAATTGGTTGAAGGAGCCTTTAATTATTTTTCTATGCTATTAAATAAACCCTTTGGAGCTCACTCCTCTATTACTCTACTCAAGCAAGTTATGCAAAGGGGTTTATCATCTCAGGAGGCTAATTCTCTTTCTCAACCAATTACCATGTAAGAGATTGAGGTAACTTTGAAATCTCTACACCCTTTAAAAACACCCGACCCTAATGGCTTTAATGTGAACTTTTTTGTCAAATCCTGGCCACTTATGAGGAATTTGGTGATTGAGTTTGTTATGGAATTTTTCAATAAGGGTTAGGAATTGAATAGAACTTATGCAAAGAAAAATGGTAGGGTGGCTGTTGAATAAAACTTGACTTAAAGAAAGCCTATTATTATGTGGATAGGGATTTCATCATTAATATACTCACTATTATAGATTTTCCAAGGATCTTTATCCAGTGGATCAAACAATGTATCTCTACTCCTTGTTATAACATGCTTTTCAATGGTTAGCCTATAAATAGAGTTGAAAGTAGTTTGGTAATTAGATAAGTTGAACCAAAATGACCTTACCTTTTTGGTTTAGTTATGGAAGTCTTCAATAGACTTTGTCATAAAGTGGTGGAGAGTGCCAAGGGCTTCAAATTTCATTCTAAATGCAAAAAGGTTATAATATCTCATTTGTGCTTTGCTGATGACCTTATTTTACTTTCCAAAGCTGAACCTACTTCTTTTCTAGCCTAATGAAAGATCTTAAAATATTTAGTAGGATGTCTAGTTTCTAAGTGAACTGTTACAAAATTGGCATATACATGTCTCACAAAGCTTCTAATTTAGGATGTAGTTTGGTTTCTATCATAAGTTTTGATATTCAAAAGCTTCTAATGAGTTACCTTGGCATTCCTATCTAACTTCCAAATTTAAATCCTCAGATTATGCTTGTTTGATTGATAAGATTAATTAGAGAATTAATTCTTTGAGCTCTAAGAATCTTTATACAAATGGGAGGGCACAACTCATCACATCTATATTGAACTCCATTAGTGTTTATTGGGTAGCTCACATTGCTTTTCCAATGAAAGTGCTTAAGGCAATTGACAAAATTCTTAACAAGTATCTATGGACGAGTTGCAAAGATAATCCCTGCAAGGTGAATATGAAATGGGGGGATGTATGCCTTCTTAAAAGTCAAAGGGACTCAACATTATTTCTCTCAAATCTTTCAATACTGTCTTGCTTTTTAAAAGGATATGGAGACCCCTAACTGATAAGCAAGCTTTGTGTTGTAGATGGATTCACTTCTATTTATTAAAAAAACAAAAGTATATAGAGAGTTAACTCAAATAATCTATCCTCTACCACACTGAAAGCCATCTTTAAGCTGAGGGAAAAAAATGAGGCGTCATTTCATTAACATCATTGGTAATGGGGAAACTACTTCTTTCTGGGTTAATAATTAGCTATCAATTGATCTTTTGAAAGAAATAGATTATGTTATTACTTTAAGACCTCTTATTCAACAACATCATACATTGGCTCAGGCTCTTATAATGAAGGATATAATCAGTATTTCTCCAATTCCAACTCCTTTAAAAACTAAAATTTTGCAGGCATATGTTAACTCAGATAATGATATCACTGTCTGGAAACACACCATAAATGGTGTCTTTTCTCATCTATCTTGCAGGCAAGTGTTTGCTAGCAACTTACCAATCCTTCCATGGGCAAACATAGTCTGGTCTAAGCATCTTTAATCCAAAGCTTCCACAACCCTTTAGCTTCCTATGTTAAACAAGCTACCAATTGTGGATAAGATTGCAAGATTTAATTATCTTACTAATTGGTGTTCATTATGAAGAATAGCTTAAGAGACTAAGGATCTTCTATTCTTCAAATGTAGATATTTCAATAATACATAGAAAACATTGATGCTTAATTGTTTAATTAGTGAATTTCTAGATGAATTAATCCAAATTAAGAATTGGTGTGTCAATCTAAGATTCGAGAACAAAACTATCAGATTGAACTTTTGTATTTCACTATCCTTCCTAGTCACAGCTATATGGGATGATAGGAATAACATAATTTTTCATGATAAATGTCTCACCAACCCACTTTTCAATACTTATCTGTTGCAACTGATTATATCTCACATCAGCATATATATGCACAAGGATCTGGACTTACATTTTCTAAGCACTACTTGGAGATTATAATCATATATACTATATTTTTACTTTAATTTGTGTCCAAGTTATAAAGCTCTAAATGTCATATTCCTTATGTATTTTCCAAGTACTGGAACTATTTTCCTTGATTGTCTTTTATGGCTTAATTTAATTTAGCTTTTCTAAAAAAATGATATTGGTTACTGAATATTTAAAAATATAATTAGTATAGTGACTAAATGGATACTAGGGATAAAATTAACAATATGTAAGTGATATAGTGTAGTGACTTGAAAAATAACTTAATTTTAAAAGAAATTCTATTTGGGAGATAAAGTAGAAACATGTTGTGTTTGTTAACTGAAATTATTCAGTAAACACATAAAAGAGACCGAAAGAATTAGTACGTAAATGTTTTATTGAATTAAACTTCTTTAATATATGACTAACATTAACAGAAATCAAAATAATAGGAAAATATGGACCATAAACAACCAAAAAAATAGCTATTAACTCCAGTAACATTAATAACAAACTTGCAACAACTTTTCTACTAGACTCTGACTCATGATCCTAAAAACTAGGTTTTTTTGTTAAACAACTAATTCAAAAACAAAACAAATTGCAATCACGTTCAGTTCTCCTAACATTTGTAGCATTGAGGGAATATTAATACTCCTCCTTGCCTCTAATGTTGCAAACTCCCAATTTTGCTTTTAAATCTTCAATTTGGCTTTAGATAAAGCCTTGGTAAATATATCATCCATCTGATCTTCAGTTATGCAGTAAATTAAGGAGACTTCCCCTTCCTTCTGAATCTCCTTGAGAAATAAAATTTAATTTTGAAATGCTTTGTTTTACCATAAAAAACTATATTTAAGGATTGATATGGCTGTTTGATTATCATTAGAAATATGAATTGTTTTTAGCTACACCATATTCAGATCTTGCAAAATTTTCATAAGCCATATTGCATGGTTTACTGCTGCATTTGCACGACAAACTTAGTTTTTGTAGTACTTTGAACAACAATTTCTTTCTTCTTAGAATACTAATTGATCACATCTAAACCAAAAGTGAAACAAAAATCAGTTGTGCTCTTCATATCATCAATTGAACCTACCTAATCATTGTCAAAAAAACTTGTTAAATTAAAATTTTTGCTACTGGTATACTTGATACCATAGTCAATAGTTCTTTTGATGTATCTCACAATACGTTTAGTAGCTTGCATATGTTCCTCACTTGCACAATGCATAAATCTGGACAAAAGACTCAATGCATGCAAAATATCTGGTCTGGAGGTAATGAGGTACATGAGACAACCAATTAAACTTCTATAGTGATTCTCATTTACCTTGGCAGCACTATAATCCTTGCAAAACTTCACTCTAGATTGCATAAGAGTGTCAACAGCCTTACACCCCTCCATATGAAACTTCTTTAAGATCTCACTGACGTACTTGCGTTGGCTTATGAATATTTCATTCTTTTGTTGCCTTACTTCCAAACCAAGAAAGTAAGACATCAATTCCAAGTCTGTCATCTTGAATTCCTTTAACATTTTAGTTTTGAAATCATCAATGAGCTCTTGATTACTTCCAAAGATCAAAATATCATCAACATAAACAGAAACAACATTTAAGTCAGTTTCAGTCTTTCTCACAGGCAGAGTTGCTTCACTTAGGCTTTTAACAAAGCGTAAGCTTAAAAGGTGATCATCTATACGACTGTACCAGGCCCTTGGTGCCTGTTTAAGACCATATAGAGCCTTATTCAACAAATACACCTCCTCTTGTCTTTGCGCAACAAAGCCCTCTGGTTGTTCAACATAGGTTTCCTCCTTTAAGAGACTATTCAAAAATGCAGACTTCATATCTAGTTGGAAGACTTTCCAACCCTTTTGAGCTGTAATAACAAGTAGTAGTCTAATGGTGTCAGGCCTTGCCACTGGATCAAAGGTTTCAGAGAAGTCTACGCCAAAGACTTGTGCATTTACAACAAGCCTTGCCTTATGCTTGTTTACTGATCCATCAGCATTAAACTTAGCCCTAAAAACCTAATTGACCCCAATAACATTTCTATTTTGAGGTTTTTCAACCAACTGCCAAGTATTATTTTTTGCAATCATTTGTAGCTCTTCTTTTATAGCAGCTATCCATTTTTCCTCCTTCATTGCTTCCTCAATAGTTGCAGGTTCTAATATTACAACATTGCACCTTACATAAATGTCAAAAAGTAACCTTGTAGCTCTAATTGATTGGTTGTCCACATCGTCTACATTGGGCTATAATCCACCAGGATATTGCTTTTCTTTACTTGTATTCCAATCTCATTGCTCCTCTTCAATAAAGACAATATCTCTACTGGTAATTATTTTTCCTGTATGTGGCTGAAATATTCTTTAGGCTTTTAAAGTATTGCTATAGCCTATGAATATTCCAAGATTAGCTTTCTTGTCTAATTTATCTCTTTTAACTTGAGGAATGTAAGAGAAACATAAACAACCAAACACTTTTAAATGTACAGAGAGGGTTTATGACTAAACCATGCCTCATAAGGTGTTTGATTGTAAAGAGCTTTAGTTGGTAATATGTTCAACAGAAAAAAATTAGTGTTGGCTACCTCTACCAAAATGTTTTAGATAAATCCTTCTCATGTAGTAGGCAATGAGTCATTTCCATGATAGTTCTATTTTTCCTCTCACTAACTCCATTTTGTTGTAGAGTATAAGGAGTTGCAAGTTGGTGCTCAATCCCTGCTTCTACACAGAATTTGTTGAATTGATCAAAGGTATACTCTTTTCCATTATCAGATCTCAACATTAACATCTTACAACCACTTTATTTTCTACCCAAGCTTTAAATTTCCAGAAGAAACCAACCACTTCAAATTTGAATATGAGAAAATATATCAAATACATTCTGGTTAGATCATCTATAAAGGCAATATAGCACTTACTACCTTAAGTGATGAAGTCTTGTAAGACCCTCTAAGATCAGTGTCCACAAGCTGAAGCTTTTATGAGGCCCTGCAAGCCTTCTGTGGAAAGGGTAGTCTTGTTTGTTTACCAAACTAACAAGTTTTCCAATTTGATACTCTCTCTTCTAGTGAACTCAAACCTTGAACCAATTCTTTCTTCTTCATTAAAATGATTGCAAAATGATAATAATGACCCAACCTTATGTGACAAAGGTTAGTGATTCTCATAGAGGCATAGTATGTAGCTTACTCGCTCTCCAAAAGATCAAGTGAGAAGCTCTTGTCCTTCATTTTAACCAAAAACACATCTAGTGTTGCATTTTTTATGGCAAAAATTCTGTCTTAGAAAATCAATTTATAACCTTCCTCAAGTACGTAATTGACCCATACTTAGCAAATTTTGATCAATTTGAGGAACATATAGTACATCAGTAATCACCTTAATTCCAGAAAAGGTTTCGATTGCAACAGAACCTTTACCTTTCACTAAGATATACCCTTCATTACCAACTCTTACCTTAGAGACATATGTTTTGTTAAGGTCTTTGAATAACTTAACATTATTGGTCATGTAGTTTTTACAACCACCATCCACTAGCCAAGTTTCACCATGGTTGCTACTTGCATAGCAAGAAGCTACAAATAGTTGTTCTTCCTCCTCTTGATTAACAGCTTGAGCTTTATTCACTTGTTGTTTCTCTTTATTTTTGCAAATCCTATCCATATGACCCATTTGATTGCACTTGTTGCACTTTGCACTGCTCTAGCACTTGAAATGGAGGTGATTAGTTCTGTCACAATGCTTGTAAGGAGGATAATTTCCTCCTTTGTATGCTTCAATCTTATCTGCACCACTACTATTTAATTTAGTAGTTTCATTGTTGTTAGCATCAGTACCTGAAATTCTCTTGCTTTTCTTCCATTTCTTCCTTTTGACTCTGCTTAAATCTTAAATCTGCACCTTGGTTTACATGACACCTTCTAATATGACATCTTCTCTAAGTTGTCTTCTTTGCTTTTGAGCTTCCAAAGCATTAAGAAGCTCTGCCAATGTGATAACTGTGAGGTCTTTGACTTCCTCCAATGCAGAAATCTTGGCTTCAAACCTTTCTGGTAAGGTTACTAAAAGTTTCTCAATTACTCTACTATCAGGCATCGCTTCACCAAGAAGTCTTAGCTTGTTGACTATCTCCAAGAGCCCGTCTGAATATTCTTTGGCAATCTCAAAATCTTTCATTTTCTGTAGCTCAAATTATCTCCTAATATTCACGATCTGCATGCTCTTTGTTTGAGCATTTCCTTGACACTCATGCTTGAGATATTTCCAAATCTCAAATGTTGTATCCAAGTTCATAATTATGATAAACAAAGTTTCAAACACAACTGAATTTAGACAATTTTTAGCCTTAAACATTTTTTAGGTTCCCTCCTTGTGATTCTTTATCTGCTATACTGTAAGATTTTCAAGTAGTTGCTAAATTTCGAACTCATCTTCCACTGCTTCCCAGAGATCCCATGCTAGTAGATAAGCAGTCATCTTCATAGCTCACTATTGATAATTGCCACTAGTGAATACTGGAGATGGAGCATGTATAAAGTTGTTTGAGGCCATTTTGTTTCACTCAAGAGATATGAATTGAAAAAGATTTGTTTCTACTTTGAACACTCTCACTCACTTTAAAAGCTTTGTTTTTGGTTTATACTCACACACTCACATAATTCACTCTCGGCTTGTAACACAAATCCGTTAAGAAGTCAGCTCTGATATCAAATGTTGGGTTTGTTAATTGAAATTAATTAGTAAACATATAAAAAAGATTGGAAGAATTTGTATGTAAATGTTTTATTGAATTCAACTTCTTAAATACATAACTAATAACAGAAACCAAAATAATAGGAAAATATGGACCATAAACAACCAAAAAAATGGCTACTGACTCTAGTAAGATTAACAACAAACCTAACTTTTCTACCAGAATTAGACTCATGATCCTAAAAACTAGGTTTTTCTATTAAAAGACCAATTCAACAGCAAAATAAATTGCAATCAGGTTCAGTTCTCCTAACACTTGTAGCATTGAGGCAATGTTAACAAAACAGAATAACATGACTATATAGCTTAAAATACATGATAAAATAGAAGAGCAATACATTATAAGATTCGTATAAAAACATAATATGTTGGAAATAAGAGATGTCAATAGAATCAACCTAAAATCTTATATCTAAAATGACGTAATTAAATCCAATGACATACAAAAATAATGGAGTTTAACAAATTATTTGGGATGTGCAGAGGCTGTGTTGGTATCGATTAGTACAATGAAAAGAGGTCCATCATCCGTAAACTGAATCATTGTTCTTGGAAATTCTCACTCTACATGTGCCTCAGCTTGTTTGAATAATTAATTGGTCACATGAAATTTCTCAGAAGCGATCAGCACAGTCATGGACTTTTGACTTGTGCATTAATTGGATGAAACCTTTTTGAGTTATTTCAAAAGTTTATATATTTTGACTTTGAAATGATATAAGGATGGAGATAAAAGGCATGCAATTTGGTAGCATGGTTAAATGTTTGTCCTTTCAGCATATCTTAGTGGTTCATTCTAATTAACCGCTAATCATAACTTGTTAACATAACTTAAACCTAATTGAAGCATAATCTTTGTGGAACCCCACCTGCATTTTCCTTGGGAAAGCCATACTTTTGTAGAACTACCAGCAAATTGAATCGGATGGCATATCCACAAACTAAAATTACTACTACATGTCAACTCTTAATTAACTACTTTCATTAATACTAAACAGATCACATGATAGGTGAAGGAGTGATGATATTTTCTTAAATCTCTTTCTGTTCTTAACATTTTCTTGGTTCCTCGGAGGTCGTACAGAGTTGGCGCTTCAGGCCATGATTTTCTCAAGTTATGGATTGTAAAGGTCCTAGGCAGTCGTCATGATGTGAGCTAACTTGAGTCAGAGATAAGTTGATGTTGGTTTGATCTATATTATTACCTGATGCCACTACCTTCCCTGAAACAATCAGAAGTTCTAAACTTTGTGTCTGAGTCAATCTAGAGTTGAGATAATAAAAGAGACAAGATCATACAATTATATGGGCATGACCTATCTCTTCTAACTCAGTAGAAAAATGGAATATTTTAGTGAGAGACCATTGCAAAGTAACAAGTGAGCAAAGTTACATCTTTCTTCAGAATGATAGAGGCTTGACATGGAACGTACAACATTAATAAGAAATCCGCACATGGTACTCTGATCGTTGGGAGTTTGACAGGGAAGCTTGCTACTTTTCTCCTCGTTCACGCATGGATTACAGGCATAAAAATGTGGTCCAACTCCATAAACGAATAAAAAAGGTGTAATGATATTGTAGTGTATATTTGTTTCATGCGCAAAATGAGTGCAAGAATCAAGTTGATTTCATTACAGTGAGTTCTGTGAGTAGAACCTTGCAATGTTCCCTGATATAGTAAGATTCGTTTTATCACCACTAAGAAGATAAATTACAGACCCACCACCAGCATGTGTGAGAGATCATAGCATGCTTGGAAAACAATATACAGATGACTAATGCCTCCGCATATATAAGCGTAAGCGTGACACATTATTTTGAAGACATACTTTTCTCTATCTCATCAATGACCATATGCTTTGTCTGAGGTTGCTGATTATGTTTGACACGCCCGAACCATGAGGAGCCTCGAGAAAACTAAAACTAAAATATATATAACTGGGCGCAGTACAAAACCTGCGTTATACTTGCCCTAGCCTTCGTCTGATAGAGCCTCACTATCCTCGATTCTTCTTATGTGGTTAGATTATGAGATGTATTTAAACATTATGGCTATGTTTGGTTTTGTTGTGTCGTGGAGATAAGTACTTTTATTATTTCAGTAAATTGATTTTAGCAAGTTATTAATTGTCACCGTTTTTCTAAACTAAACCTATATCTCGTTGAACCTAATTTTATAACTCAGGTGAGGCAAAATAACTCTTACTCATAAATCAAATACTGTTTAAGTAGGCATAATTTTCACTTGTTTATATTCTAAATTAAGGACCACAATTATAATTACACTCAAATACTATATTGTAACTACAATTTATTGTATATTACAATTATTGCAGTAATTTGTAATCTTAGTGCAACCCATAACTCAAGAATTTAAAACCTTATATTAGTTTAAATCAATGTGTTAAAGATCATATCGAAAATTAAACCGACAAGATAAAAGTTTAAAATTTTTAACTTTTATTAGACTGTTATAAAATTAATATATAATAAAAACTGAATAAAATTAAAAAAAACTTAAAATAAAATTGAAAAAGGAGACCATCTTTGTGATCTATAGAAGAAATTAGAGTTAAATTGAAAAAATGACTATATATTAAATAAAATTTAATTAATTTATTTTGATTTATAAAAATTAATCAATTAATTAATAAATCAATTAATTTTTAATATTAAAAATTATTAAGATAAATTAAACCGGTAAATCGGATATTTCAAAACTTTTGCAACAGAAATAGTTGAAATCATCGATTCTAATTGAGAAGCAACAGTGTTTTCCGGATAACGAAGAAGCCAAGCACTCAGAAATTGGTGGATGCCACCGTGTGTGGTGGTGGGATCGAACTGTGCATTTAGAGATGATGTCACAATAGCCTTTTCTTTTCTAGTTCTTTTGCCCTTAACCGTTCACTGTTTTTCTCAGTTTGATCCCAAGCTTTGTACATTATTCTTATTTATTATGATAATTTTGATTGTTACTTAAAAATTGTTAGTTAACCGGATTTGAACAAGGATTAGAAGTAATGAACTATATAACCAAGTATAGCAGATAGACTAAATCTTCTGCGAGCTTTGTTCCTCCAATGACCTAAGATCTTCAGTAGAATTACAGATGATGCCATGGTCACGAGCCTTTGTCCTTGTCGCTAAGGATGAAACAAATGTTTAATCATCCATATAATGCATTCAGGAAAAAAGGGTTCACGAGAAGATTCTTAAAAAAAATATCATACAACAAAGTACAAACAAAATCACAAGCTATTCTTAATCAACTTTTCCAGAAGATCAATGAAATTCTCCCTTTACATTTAGAAAACGACTTTTAAATATAACAAATGATGACCAAGAGTCTCGATTCAATTGACAGTCAATTCTCTTTTCTCATATTCTTGGTCATTTTCAGTCATATATTTGATCTTTAACTTTGTAATGACAATTCTTCTGCTAATCCCTGAATGTCCAATGATAATAAGGTATTGAGGAAAGCAAAAGAGTGGACAGACCTGCTTTCGAGGTTTGCTGATTGGGACTATAGTATAAGCTTTTTACATGAAAACAGACCGGAAAGGTAGCCAGTGCGAGGATAGGGCAGACATTAAAATTTTGTGATGTTTTCTTAACACTAAGGTCAGGTTCTGAAGGCAAGAAGGGACTGGAGTGTGACTGCTTTTATTCAACTACCACAGTCAAAAGAGTTGCAGGCATATCAGAACTGTGGATGACTGGGCACACGCGTGACATGAAAGAGCAACCTTATGATATGCATCTAGAAACAACACAAATCATATGTATTATCCTTGTGACTCGTTGAGAGACAACTCTTAAACTTACTTTAACCAGGAGATGTCTTGTGCCTTTTTGGCTTATAAATAATAAAAATATACCATACTGAATGTGGTTCAAATTAAACTTAAAATTCTAATGCTATGCATAACACGACAAAACGCAGGGGTCATAATTGCAAGAAGATAAAAAGGGTAACATGAATTATCAGGCTTTCATTGCTTCTATTATCAATGACTTTATTGTACACTACATTGGATCACATACAAGTGGAACATGGCAATTGTGGGAACAAAGGGACCTACGAACACCACTATCTTTGTCTGTGCATATGTGGGATGTGGCTCCATTTTACTTCTTGCCACAAAGCCGCTCAGAAGGAAGATAAGCCAAAACTTAAAGGCTTCAACACATACACAACAAACTAGAAAGAGTGCCTATCATTTTCCTCACTAGAGTATAAAATATGAAACATGGGTATAGCTTATTAAAAGCTATGGTCTCTCCACTTAAGTATGTAGTGCCAATGAGGTGATATGCTGGCGCTGGATGTGGAGTGTACTGCAATATTAATACCGACATGTTTAAAGTTGAGACTTGCAAAATTGTATAACCAATATGAAGGTTGAGATTTCAAGTCATTCTTACCAACAAGACGAGTTTGCTAGATTGGGATTAGTCAAAATTGGAATGTATAATACTAGTCTTTTTCATCCTTTCTCCCTTAAGCTCTGGATACTTTCCCCATCGATTTGGTGCTAAGTTGATTCAGTTGATCACCTGGAATTTCACGTTTTAATAAATTTTAGTGAAGTTGCTTTTCCATAAAAGAGACATCGTGTGTTATGCCTTTGCCAATAATTAACCCTGCATTAACTTTTAAACAAAAGCTAGTAAATCATATTTTTCATATTATTGTGAACTTGAATATTTCATTTGCGAGAATTAAACAAATAATCTCCCTTTTGCTTGGTACGTATACTTGGGTTTATTTTAGTAATATGCATAAATTGATATTAAAAATAATAAGTTTATTTTAGTCTCCTTGAACTTGGATTCTTTAATTTACATAAAATGAGATCGTTCATTTTAATGTTGAAATCAAAAGTTATGGTGAGATAATAACGCTTTCATTGTTAAGAGTTGTGAATAAGAACAAGTCTGTTAGGCGAAGTCTTGCAATAAATATCCATACCAATTAAGATACTTAAGTAGAGAGATGACTGCTAAATCGGGAAAAAAAAAACTCTTATCCATATTTTTCTTTTGTAATAAGCTCAATCTTAAATGAGTAGCCATCACGAGTAGTAAAATATTCATCACGTAATATCCAAGCTATTAGGTGGTAAGCTGATCCGTCTCTATCGATATTCATCGGATTCCTTTCTAACAACAAACAGTTATAGCGTGTAATCTGGATTGTTTCTGGTGATACTTTCCTAGATTTATGCATGTTGATCTGATATTCGATCAACCATTTACATAAGCAAATAAAATCCGGTAGTGGGTCAATTTTTCTTTCTTTCTTCCACCGTGATGTGAGCTCTGGTGTGGGGTAACGACATTCTGAGGAATAAAAAAAGGATGGAATCACTAACGTCAATGCAAAATAAATAAGCAACTTTCACACTGCTTTTCACAAGTATGAAAATCCATGATCAAGGAGGAAGATGATGCTCTCATATTAGAGATAGAGTTGAATCCTGAAAAAAAAAAAAAAGAAAGAGACAATCACGTGGTCATAAGTGCAAACATGAGACTTAGCTCGCACGATAAACAGGGTCTTGATTTCGAGGTTTGTGTTTCTGGAAGAGCATACTCTAAGAACATCAATAACAATGATGGCCTCCTATCTGTCTGTCCTTGGCAGTGCCTCATATGTTAGAAAACGACAATACTCAACTGAGATACCATGAAAGCATAAGAACGTGTTAAGGTGAAAATATTACACTGCATATAATGGGAACACAACTCACTGTAGTTGGTAGAATCTTTGGCAATCTGTCTACCCACCTTATTCAGAATTCAGAGTGTGGATTGTGACAGTACATGTAGTATAGCACATGAAGTTTATCGAGAAACTTTGAGATCTACATTCAGACAATCGGGTTCGTTAAACTTCTAGAAATTGGCTGATTATAGGTGATTGTCCATTAAAAAGGATAAAAGACAATGGTTACATCAGAGCATAAGTTTATTATAGCTAATTTAGCGATTGAAATTGGACATATTTGGGAATCTTTTATAGAAAAGGAGTTATGTGTAACCTGAAGGGGAATTGCATAATCAACTCCTGCGATGGGGGTCTATTAGAAAGACAAGGTTTTGAAGTACTTCAGTGTTGTGGCATATAAATTTCTGAAAACATCAGTTGATAACAATGTCTTGCCGAAAGGTTAATTGCCTCCATTCTCAAGTTGCATTCCTGTTTTATCATGTTTGTTTGATAAGATTCTTTTGGTGTCAAATTTTATCGAATTTTTTACTTATTTTTTTCGATTAATTAAATGTTAGCATCTTTTTCTTTTCCCCCGGAATAATGATGTTGACTTTTAAAGATGAAATGTGAAGCCTCAACATGGAAGTCTACTTGAATCACATGGAATGATTTGTTTGTCCAGGCTATTGGCACATGTAGGCACTGTTGTTTCTCTGTTTAAAGCTGCAGCTTTATCATTGAGATGGTAATTATACCAATACATATAGCTAAAGGAAAAAGGGTAGACTAACACTCAACTCTTCTGTGTATGCCAATAACTCCATTTGGTTTGACAATAGGCAGTCTCCTGTCCCATACTTTTATTGCATCCCTCTTCTTTTATTTGCTTTAAAGTGTAAAAGTCCATACGGTAAGTATGATGGTGATACTAAAGAAAATGGAGAACCAACTTCCAGTAAAACTAAAGTCAAACTATGATAGAATTCAAAATGAAGTGGAGACTATTATTTCATAGTCACCTTACCAAAATTTAGGGGAAAGAAAAAGTGGAAAGGACCAGGATTTTCAAGAATATTTCAATCTGAATGGACCAGAGAGTTTAAAATAATGATCTTTGGGCCACCTCTGCAGGAATATATTCTGAAAAAAGAAAGGGTTTCAGAGTGGAGTGAATACTCTTTTCCTTCACTGGAAATGAACATTTACTTCCAAGAAATCATATGGTAACATACTAAATTCAAGGAAACAACAAACTGATTTAGGCACTAGCTTTGCTATGCATGGTCTTGTCATCATATGGTAGCTTCTTGTTTGCTCGAGGAAATCCACCTATATTTACTGTTGTTTCATTACTACATGAACATGGCCATTTCTACTCAAGGAGAAATTCAGCTGTTCCATTCATTTGCAAAATACTTTTACTATTTTCATGAATCTGAAACAAACAGTAGCCATGGGCAGAATCAAGAAATCCAAGTTCCTACAACAGAAAATGCTGGTATTATCCATAGATATATATGTGACCTTCTACTTTGCATCAGAATGAGGCGTCTTAGCTATTCGATAGCTAATCAAGTTATCACAATAATGGGATAGAGTCAGTACCTTATAGCGCTGATAGATCCTGCAGAAAGAAATAGGTCCAAAACAAGGGATGAAGAACATGGAAAATATGCTTCTGAAACGCGCATTTTATGCAAAAGCAATGATCCGAAACTGCTACATCAAACTGTACTTCCCTCGGTTTAAGTACATGTAATTTCTTTACATTTTCAATGAACGCAAAATATCGTAAGGAGGACTATGAAATCGAGAAATCTCAATAAGGAAAAAAAAAAAAGAAATATCATAATTGATTTATTCAGTGGAAAGCAACAAATATTGGTGCTTAAGGGAGAGCCTTGCACATATTTGGACCTCAGGTGCTATTCAATGGACAAAAGCAAATATCAGCAGCTCTGTGTCTAACCATTTAAGCACCCTATAAACAAAACCAGTAATTCTTCTGCCCTAACAATATAATCTTGAATCATCCAAAATTTGATCCCATAAATGCAGCCCCGGCCCTGCCTAGGGCCCACTTTTATTTTTTAAAAAAAATTACATGTAAAAATATAATTTATTTTAAAAAAATTTTATTTTTATTTTTTATTAATATCAAGGACCCATATTTTCTCTTTTGTTCCGAGCCTATAAAATTTCAGGACCGCCTGCATAAATGGTATTTGACATTTGACATGCCAATTCATATAATATGTTTTCATAGATATTGTCTTCATTGTTTTCTCTTTTTAGTGCATTCATACAAGTTACATGTTTCCAGCACCAGTCCCATGTGCTTATAATCCAAATACTAAAGAATGGTTTCAACTTTGTTTATTTCTCCTTCATAAGCTGATCCACTTTCACCTCCTCCTCTCTCCTCACTTATCTCCTTTTCTCCACTCACTATATAACCCTTTAATCTTCCTTTTCAATCTTCTTTCCGCCAACTCCAAAAACCACTCCCTCTGATCAACAGGCACCTTTTTTTTCCATATTCTAGTTGACATAAGCCACCTGGTCCTCAATTGGAAGTAGCGAGAATTGCTTGGCATCGGGTGGTAGGAGACTCTTCCCACAAGTGGAAGTAAGTTATATCCCTCGTTTTACTACAAAGAAAGGAATTGTGGTAGTTCCCTCGCTATAAATACTTAAAAGTTTGAGCCTTAAAACGTCCAATGCTTTGATTAGTTTTTTCATAAACGAAAGATCAACGTTTCCTTTAATGTTTCAATGGGTAATAATGAACTAGAAAAAAGGAGGTCGAGAATATTCTGATTAGTAAGGAAGGATGCTTCATCTTCAATTTCAACTCATCACAAGGAGTAATCAAAATTCTGGAGATAAGGCCTTGGCACATCCATAATAGACATATCTTTCTCCGAAAAATGGAGACTAGGCTTTAGATATAAAGAAGATAACCTGGGAATATGTACCCATTTAAGTGAATTTTTATGATATCCTATTAGAATATTGGTCCACGATGAAATTAAGTGCCTGTTTGGATGAGCTTATATCAGTAGAGCTTTTGTCAATAGAACTTTTTTTAGAAGAGCTTTTCTAAGAAGCTAGTTAACTGTTTGACTGTCAATTAAAAAAATAGCTTTTTTAAAAGAGATTCATACAGTAGACTGTTTGGCAACATTAAAAAAAAGTACTTTTATTAATTTTAACTATACTTTATTTTGTAATAAAATTATTTATGAATATAAATAATATTTAAAGTATATTAAACAATATGCAAAGTACAATATATATTAGGTTTACATTTGATTTGAAATAATTCAACTACTATTAGGTCTTTCATGAATGGAACGAGATTTATATTTACTTCACAATTGTTTGACAAATTCACTTCTATTTAGTAGGAAATTATTTAAAAAATATCTTTTTTTAAGGAAATAAAACTAATATAAAAATAAATATTAAAACATATAAAAAACTTAAATAATATTATAATTCCAAAATAAATATTCAAGTTAAATAAATAGTTAAATACATAATAAATTATGCATTTTGTTATGCATTTACAATGCAAAAGGCGGGACCAGTGATCTTTCTTTTTTACCTGTTAGCAACACGCTAACTACTATTTATAGATAGGGTGTCAATTTGTGGATGGTCATAACCATATTCACTCGTGTAGACTCAAATTTGCTGTCAACAGTGAAATGTGAGTATTTCATCTGCTGAAGTTTGATGAATTTGTCCTGTATAGGTTCCTCCTGTTAGGGAGCTTCGAAAGTTACTAAGAATTCAAGCTCTTCATTATAATGGCCACGAACTCGAGCAATAGCTACATACTAAATATCTTACATGTTGGCAAAGTTTATCCCTGCTCAAATGCTTAAAGCAAGTAAAAGTTTCACATTATCTAAAACTACGTTCTGAATCAAATAGTTAGGTATTTATTAATTCTTCTTTAGCTTTATCTTAAACCAAATACACAAGTTCACACTAACTATACAAAGACTATGCCATTTGCTCTATAATCCTTATCTACAGCCTAAAAATTTGAAAGTAGCCTAAC
>JAOQMS010000001.1:4747983-4760772 GCA_027563885.1 Erythroxylum longipes | reverse complement strand
ACAGAGGACACGTCATCTCATAGACGATAGAACACAGAGGATAGATCATAGGCCAAGGATTAGGAGAAGAAGTAATAGAAGTTGAGGAATATCATCTGTGTTACCGTTCACAGACATCGTCTGTGTTATTGTATACGGACTTCGTCTATGTTAGTGATAGCGCCATCGTCTATGTTCGTTGCGTTGCTGTTCACAGACTTCGCAGAAATGAGACGAAAGGAAAAATGAGACGAAAGACAGAAATGAGACGGAAGGAAAATGAGACGAAAGGCAGAAATAAGACGGAAGGAAAATGAGACGAAAGACAGAAATGAGACGGAAGGAAAATGAGACGAAAGACAGAAATAAGACGGAAGGAAAATGAGACGCAAGGCAGAAATGGGACGCAAGGAAAATGAGACGAAAGACAGAAATAAGACGGAAGGAAAATGAGATGAAAGACAGAAATGAGACGGAAGAAAAATGAGATGCAAGACAGAAATAAGACGGAAGGAATAAGACGGAGGAAAAATGATACGCAAGCCAGAAATGAGACGGAAGGAAAATGAGACGAAAGACAGAAATGAGATGGAAGGAAAATGAGACGAAAGATAGAAATGAGACAGAAGAAAAATGAGACGCAAGACAGAAATGAGATGAAAGGAATAAGACGGAGGAAAAATCAGACGCAGGCCAGAAATGAGACGGAAGAAAAATCAGACGATAGAAATGAGACGAAGAGAAGCCAAAAATGAGACGCAAGCAATGAGAACGAAAATGGACTCTTCAGAAGATAAAGTCGACCTTCGAGGTCTTCATGAAAGTAGTAGAGGTGGAAGTGCTCTTTAAATCTATCCAAGAAAACCCTAGATTGGATTCCCATGGGAAAAAGTTATACCAATAGCCCCGAAACAGGGATAAGTATAAGGTCTTGAGAAGATGACCCGATAGTGATAAGTCTGATGATGTCCCGAAGTTTAGGCTCTAGGAAGCGAGGTCTAACAGATGAGGTATCAGGACAAAGAAGATAATTCGATGATAGTCAAGGTGTTCTCTTTGAGAGACACATTCACGTATTATGATGGTCTGCATGCATGCAGGTCGGACTCCGGAACTCGGGGTCACGACAGTTAAGTTATAGTATCAGAGCATGCATGAAAGAGTATGAGTCGGACTCTGGTAACGGGGTCCAACATCTGCCAACTGAACTAAAGTTTATATTCTTATTCATTATGTGCAGAAATTATATTTGTATGAATGTTCAACATGAATCAGACAATGACATAATTATTATGTCTATATTTTGCATTGTGAATAAAATTTTGGATAAAATGTTTTAGTGATTAATTATTATGACTTAGCCACAACAATCCTAATTATATAAAATTACATATTTACGTACTTAATCACATAAAGAGTTTAGACATTTAATTGTTGTTAATTATTTTAGTATAATAATTTTTATCCTACAGGAATTTTAATTCTATTGGAATGATAAATTAGGATGAAATATCAAATTGTTTTTTCTAATTTTTTGACATGTATTAGAAATTGGAATATAATTCGATAGTTTTATCATAAAGTTTAACATAAATCTACCTAAACTAAAAATTCAACCCATACGCAATTTTTATGTCATTTGATTTATGTCTTTTAAGATATGTTTACATTGGTACAAGATATATATGGTTTGTATGCCTTAATTTATCGATGAGTAGCATGTATTTTTAAATTATACAACTATTCAAACTGTTAGTTTCTCTTATATAAGTTGTGAAATTCATAAATTGAGGGGTGAAAAATATAATATTTAGAACGAGAGAATTCTTCTTCATTTGGGATAGATGGGCATTGATTATGCTATGTAAAAGGAAGAACCACTTAAGGTAATTAATGTCAGCACTATAGCTGACATTGCTCTTTATGAACGTTGGGAGCGATCTAATTGTCTAAGTGTGATGCTCACAAAAACAAAAAATTTTACTAGCATTTGTGGTTTTGTAGAGCAACATGATAATGTCCGTGCTCTAATGAAGGCTATTGATGAGCAATTCGAAACTTCAGACAATTCACTTGCAAATGAGTGACAACATTATGAATTAATTGGTCAATAAAAGAATTAATGACCATGGGTGTTCAAGAGGAAGGAAGATTGTAGATGGAATAGGGAGAGAGATCATATAATGCACATCTGGTTTTTCAAGGAAAGAAGAAAAATTAAGCCAAATCAAAGGGAAAAGGTCAAATACATGCCCAAGCCAAAAATAAGAAGGAATCCAGGATTTTTTGTGTAAAAAAAGGACACATAATGAAGAACTGTGTTAGACATAAGGAATAGCTTGAAAATAAAGGTAATCTAACCTCACTAGTTTGATTTGAATCTAACATAGCTGAAGTTTGTCATGACACGTGGTGGATTGATTCTAGTTGTACAATCTATATTAGAAATGAGTTACAGGATTTGCAAAAACCAAGGAAGCTAGTGGGAAGTGAGTATTATATATAATCCAGAAACAAGATGCGATCATGTGTGGAGGCTATTAGGAATTGCAATTTAATTTTATGTAATGGTTTTGTTTTAAAATTTGAAAAGACATTTTATATTCTCAATTTCTCTAAGAAATTGATTTTAGTTTCAAGATTTGTACCTTTTGGATATTCCTTTCATTTTTTATATGAACCTTTAAAGTTAAATTATAAATTTGAATTCGTTGAGAATGGTACATTATTTAATGGTCTTTTCCATTTTAATTTACAAGATAATACCTATTACAACGCTCCACATGTTCATGCTGGGATAAAATTTTATGTTATAAATGAAAATTTCTCTATGTTATGGCACCAAAAATTAAGACATATCTCCACGAAAAGAATTAAAAGATTGGTGAGTAATGACGTATTTAGTATTTTGGATTTTACTGATTTTGAAACTTGTATGAACTGTAAAGGAAAGCATACCAACAAATCAAAGAAATGTGCCAAGAGAAGTTCAAACATATTAAAGATCATACATATAGATATTTGTAGTCCAAATATGGACTCATATGGTCAGAAATACTTTATCTCATTTATAGATGATTACTCACAGTATATATATCTCTACTTGCTTAATAATAAGAAGGAAGTACCAGAAGCTTTCAAAATATTCAAAGCTGAAGTAAAGAAACAATGTGGTAAGCAAATAAGATCGTAACGTCTGATAGAGGTGGGAAATATTATGGTAGATATATTAAAGGTGGACAAACACCTAGTTTGTTTGCAAGGTATCTTCAAAAAAATGGGATAGTAGCCAAATACACTATGCTTGGATCTTCGAACCAGAGTGGTGTGGTAGAAAAAAAAACCCAAACATTATTAGACATGGTACAGAGTATGCTGAGTAGCTCTAAACTTCCTAAGTCTTTGTGGACTAAAGCTCTTAAGATGGCAATGTATATACTAAATAGGGTGGTACTAACTAAAGTTGTTCTAAAGATGCCATTTGAGCTACTTAAAGGTTGGAAATCGAGTTTGCAACATATATGAGTTTGGGAATGTCCATGTGAAATAAGAATTTATAATTCATAAGAGAAGAAATTAGACCTTAGGACTATAAATGGATATTTTATTGGATATGTTGAAAGGTTTAAAGGATATAGATTAGATTGTCCATCACATCACACTAGAATTGTGGAATCAATAGATGCAAAATTTCTTAAGAATGACTTAATTAGAGGGACGAATCAATTTCAAGATACAGTTTCTGATAATGATCATTTGGATGCTCAGCCTTCCACCTCAAACAATAAAGTGATTGTCATTCACAACGCTTACAATCAACTGTTGAAATTCAACAGCCTACAGTCAATTTAAATGACAATTAAGAAATTCCACAAGTTGTTGATAATTCAGTAGATTCATTTATTCAAGAATTACTTGAAAGAATTCAATAACCAGTTGAACAATAGACTCTACAGGAAGATGTTAATGCAACGTTATGGAGAGATCTACTATAATAAGGACATCGTCTATCATTAGTGATTATGTTACATATCTATAAGAATCTAACTATAGTATAAGAGCCGAGAATGATCCTGAAACCCTTTCACAAGACATGAGTTACAAATAATCAAATTTATGATACAATGCCATGAAGAAAGAAATGAATTATATGAAGAAGAACGATGTTTAGGATCTTGTTGAGCTGCCTAAAGGAGCAAAATCCATAGGCTACAAATGGGTATTTAAAACAAAGAAAGAATCATTAGGCAACATTGAGATTTACAAGGCAAGACTCATTGCTAAAGGATTCACTTAAAAAGAAGGAATTGACTACACAGATAGATTTTCTACCGTGTCTAAAAAGGATTAAATTCGTATAATTTTCACATTAGTTGCTCATTTTGACATGGAATTACATCAAATGGATGTGAAAATGACTTTCTTAAATGGTGACCTAGAGGAAGAGGTTTACATGAAACAACTAGAAGGAATCTCTTCTTGTAATGGTAGCATTTGGTTTGCAAACTTAAAAGATCCATATATGGATTTAAACAAGCATCCCGCTAATGGTATTTGAAATTCCATTATATTCTCTCATCATTTGGTTCAAAAGAAAATATTATAGAGCAATGTATCTATGAGAAGGTTAATGAGGGTAAAATTTGTTTTCTTATATTATATGTGGATGACAAATTACTTATGACCAATGATAAGGATTTACTACATGATTTGAAACAATTTCTCTCTAAGAATTTGGAAATGAAAGATATAAGTGATACATCTTATATCATTGACATTAAGATTCATAGAGACAAACTTCATGGTATTTTGAGTTTATCTCAAGAAATCTATATTAATAAAGTTTTAGAGAGATTTTAGATTAAAGATTGTTCGCCAAGTGTGGCTCCCATTGTGAAAGGCGATAGGTTCAATTTGGACCAATACCCAAAAAGTGATTTTGAAATGGAACAAATGAAAAACATTCCATATACTTCTGTAGTCAGAAGCCTAACATATGCTTAGGTTTATACAAGACTTGACATTACATTTATTGTTGAAATGTCAAGCAGATATCAGAGTAACCCAGGATTAGATCACTGGAGGGCTACAAAGGAAGTATTAAGGTACCTTCAAGGGACCAAAAAATTACATGCTTATGTATAGACGAACCGACAATCTAGAAGTAATAGGGTACTCAGATTAAAATTTTGCTAGGTGTGTTAATTCACGAAAATTAACATCAGGTTATATCTTCATGTTTGCCTACGGAGCCATATTTTGGTAGAGTGATAAGTAGTCTTTGACTACTACTTTCAACATAGAGGCTGAGTTTGTTTCTTATTTTGAGATTACATCACATGGTGTATGGATAAAGAGTTTTATATATAGCCTTAGAATTGTGAATTCCATTTCTAGGCTAATAAGAATATATTGTCACAATTTAGCTACTATTTTCTAGTTAAAAAAAACAAGAGTGATAGCCGGAGTAAGCACATTGACATTAAGTTTTTATCTATAAGGGAACGTATTATGGAAAAAAAGGTGTTCATTGAACATGTTAGCACTGAATTGATGATAACTGATTCTTTAACAAAAGGCATGCCACTAACGAAGTTCAAAGATCTTGTTGTTAGAATATGATCGGGTTCTATTATATAGTTTTCATTGTATGAACAATTTTATTTTCATGAAACTCTTATAATATTTTCTCATATTATGGAACACATTATTGAATTTTGAGAAAATTGATTATTTTGCATAGGGTTTTATTTATTAAGTAATGTTACCACATTTGGGTTGATACAAAATATAATATATTGTAATACATGGAAGATAATACTCAACTACAAGATGACCTATCGCTATAATTCATATAGTATATTTATATCGGATTAGGATTTGATACCAAGTTAAAAGATACGGACCAAATGGGATAATGTGATAATTTTTCATATTCTAAGTAGTTTTAACACTCATAAATAGTGCAACATTATGTAATTAATGGATATGAATGTCCTGTTTTGTGGTAATAGTCAATGTGTTTGATGGAAGCACATTGATATATGTTTTTTCTTGAAGAGTTATAGGGCTCCTCAAGCTCCTTTTCTCTTTGGAAAAGATATGCCATCAATTTTGGCATTAAGAGCTTAGAAGAATTCCAACAATGTAAACTTTTCGAGCAAAAACATCAATGGAAGAAGGTATTTCGATTTCTTTCGTGTTCAGTTTATTTGTTATCCTAACATATTTTCCTATTGAATATATGTTGAATTGGCTTATAGATAAAACTTAGTTGTATTAAATTATTATTTCGTGTTAACATAATACTTAAGTTCATTTAATCACTTTTAATTTATATCAGTGATACAAGGAGATATATATTATGTTAATAAATTGTTAAAAAGTAATAATATTTGAATAATTTATTTAATTTTATTTATATAATATTACTTTATTTTATAATCAATTTAAAGGACATAACTAATAATTATGAGCAATTTGATCATTGCCTATTATTCTGATAATATAATTTTTTTATAAAGAAAAAATAATTAAGAAGATAAATCTCTAGCGTAATTGATTGTTGTGGACGATCAGAAAAGAAAAAAAATCTCTACTTTGGGCTACAATTCTAATGTAATTAGTGCTTATCCATGCAAAAGTCATTCATTTCCTTGAATGTCGTCTCCAAAAAAAAAAGAAATAAAGATTGTAACGGGCTACTCACTAAAATTTGTTTTTGTTTACAAAATGAATTAGTACTGGATGTGAGTTAATTAATAATAATATTATTATTAACCAAGTTTCCAGTGGGAGGCAAAGTAACGAGAATAGGCTAAATGACAATTTCACGAGCTTTGTCACTATCCGAATGGATGGAACTACATGTTAAAATCATTCTAATAATGCGTACAGGAAGAATCACGAAAAGGCCATGACGAGGATACCTATCTTCTCTCACTTCGATTCAATTCCATATCCAAAATCATTAATGCCTAAACGCGTCTAAATCTATGTTTAGTATGACTTTTGTCCAATCAGAATGACACGCGTGTACCTGTATCCAAACTTACCTGTCAATCATTCGTCAATGTGATATACACAAGACACGTAACGCAAGCACTTAAAGACATGCTGCTTTGCACTTTTATGCTCATACTATGTAATCACAAAATCCACAAGCTCCCTTGCACAGACATTCCACTTCTGTAGCCTGTGAATTTTACACTATTTCACTAAACAAAACAGACTTGGGAGCTTGAAACTTGAAAGAGGTTCATTTCAATAGCCAATGTTATGATATTATTGCTAATGTAACCTGGCCGATTGATAGTCAATCTTTTCTTTAATAGATATGTCGAACCCAGTTTAAAACATACTTTCCTAGTTTGGTTTAAGCATGAGTGATTAATTTACATATTGGACAACACCGAATCATTACAACCATCAAGATAAAGGGGTTTTGGCATTAATTAACTCAACTAAATGAATCAGTTGGAAGATTAACATGCCTTTTCTTTTCCTTGGTCCCTCTTATATTATATAGGACTTGGGTAGAATCAAGAATGTGCTATCTTTTCTGTTCTTATTTCTCTCGGAGTATTTGAACGCTCCCTTTCTTTCTTTTTATTTACAGTAAAAGAAACCGAAGTAGTATTCTCTTCTTTACCATTTTTTTTGTTACATTTTTGTATTCACTTTGTTCCTTTTTCTTCTCCCCATCTTTTCTTGTGACAGGTAATCCAAAAACCGACCAGCCTCCGCGTCAAAGCTCGTTAACCACATACAACATACCCAGCATTCAAGTCCCAAGTCGCTCCCAACAGTCACACCTCTCCCTTTTATATAATTCAACTTCAGTATTTAACCCTACAAACAAACCCAAAAACATTCTCACTAAGAAAAAAATGCACAGTCACTCCATTGCTCCTCTCTTCTTCACTCTCCTGTGTATTCTGTTTTTGCTCAATGTAAGCCTATGTCCTTACTCTGTTTCTCAACTCTTTTTCTGCATTTTGGTATGTTCTATTCTTCAAGTTCCAATCTTTATGGTTTATTTGGATCTCTTGCTTCACAATGCAGGGGGATTATGTCAGGGCCGACGAGTCGCTGTCGCTGGCAGCGCAGAACCCATTCACACCAAAAGCTTCTCTACTCCGGTACTGGAACAAAGAGATCCGCAACAACTTACCCAAATCTCAATTCCTTCTCTCCAAGGTCTCGCCGATGAGTGCTGTGGACGCCGCCAGTTTCTCCAAACTTGCCACCCAAAACTCACTCAACACTCAGCTCTCGGCTTTTTGCTCCACCGCAAAACTTTTCTGCTTTCCCGATTTGTCCCCGAGTCTTGAGAAACACGATAAAGACTCGAACTTTGCCGTCTATCAGAACAAAAACTTCTCCAACTATGGTAATGGCCGAACCGGAGGACTTGATTCGTTCAAGAACTACTCCGACGGAGTAAACGTTCCTCTTGACTCCTTTCGGCGATACAGTCGCAAAGCAGCCGGTCACAATGATAAGTTTGCCAACTATGCCCCTGATTCCAATGTTGTTGATCAGAGCTTTAATACCTACGGAACCGGAGCCACAGGTGGGGTCGGTGAATTCAAGATGTACAATGAAGAAGTGAACGTCCCAAATCTCCGGTTCACCACTTACGCCGATGATGGCAACGGGAGGGCTCATTCCTTCTCTACTTACACGGAGAATGCAAACGCTGGCAGTGAAAATTTCGCTAGTTATGGGAAGAATGGCAATGGAGTGCCTAATGAGTTCATTGGATATGGAGAAAGCTCTAATGTGATGGGTTCTGGCTTCTCGAATTATGGTGAGACTGGTAATGGGGCTAATGATACGTTCAAGTCCTATGGGGCTAATGGTAATGTCCCCGAAAACACGTTCAGGAACTACGGTGCCGGTGGAAACTCTGGCAGTGACAGCTTTGCGAATTACAGAGACCAGGCGAATGTTGGTGATGATTCGTTTGAGTCTTATGGGAAGAAATCCAATGCAGAGACCATTAACTTTGCGAATTATGGTAAGTCATTCAATGAAGGGACTGATAAGTTTTCTGGGTATGGTCAAGATTCTCAGGGACAGCATATTGGGTTCAAGATCTACGGTGTTAACAACACTTTCAAAGAGTACGCAAAACATGGTGTGAATTTTGCAAAGTACACTAATGTTAGCAGCTCTGATGGGACGAAGAAGAAGGTGAGTGGCAGTTTGGTGAATAAGTGGGTTGAACCGGGTAAGTTTTTTCGCGAGTCAATGGTCAAGAAGGGGACTGTCATGCCTATGCCGGACATTAGAGATAAAATGCCGAAAAGGTCATTTTTGCCCCGAACCATCACGTCGAAATTACCGTTCTCTACCTCTAAGATATCGGAGCTTAAACGAATATTTCACGCCGGTGATAATTCAAGCTTAGAGAGCATTATTTCGGACGCCATTAGTGAGTGCGAGAGAGCACCAAGTGCCGGCGAGACCAAGCGTTGTGTTGGGTCTGCGGAGGATTTAATCGACTTCGTCACCTCCGTTTTGGGGCGGAATGTGGTGGTCCGTACGACGGAAAACGTCAATGGGTCTAAGGAAAACATCATGATCGGTTCGGTGAGAGGAATCAACGGTGGGAAGATAACCAAGTCAGTGTCTTGTCACCAGAGCTTGTACCCTTATTTGCTCTACTACTGCCACTCTGTTCCAAAGGTTCGGGTCTATGAAGCGGACATTTTGGACCCGAAATCTAAGAGTAAGATCAATCACGGCGTTGCCATCTGTCACATTGACACATCTGCTTGGGGTCCGACCCATGGTGCTTTCTCGGCTTTGGGTTCGGGTCCCGGTCGGATCGAGGTGTGCCACTGGATTTTTGAGAATGACATGACTTGGACCGTTGCTGATGAATAAGGTTCGGTGATTTGGGTTTTAGCGTTGGCTAAAAAGTGTTAGCCGCTGGCTCGAACTCAGAGAGGTTAAATTGGCCTTTCTCATTTGGATTTGGTTATAATTTGCCAAGATAGGGGCTGTGCTTGTTTTGGTCTTTGGGAGAAGATTATTACTACTGTATCGTTACTACTGTCAATTATAAATATCAGCATCTATATATATATATATATGCAAATGTAATCCAAAATTTATTACTGCCCGGTCTCCACATATCTCCCAATCTCAATGTCAGTTTGGATAGAAGCTGACCAAAGCTGCTAAGCTAGTCCCCATTGAAGATCCGGGATGCTCAATTCCTAGATAGGAGTAGGACTTGGATACATCTTCAAACCTTTCCAGTGTTTCAATTATATCAACAAAAATGACAACAGCCATTATAAATTCTGCTAACACATAAGATTTAAAGAAGTCTAATAATACTCTACCTTATCCCGAACTAATAGAGGTAATTATAATAAGAGGAATCCTAATTGTAGACTCGTCGGTCTGAGATAGCTTTCTATCACTTGGTTATCCTCGTTGGGTTCAGCCAAAGCGTACTTCTACAGTCTCCATTGATAGTCTCATTCTAATCAAGGATCCACTTCATATGCAATGGCTAAGATGGTCTTGTTAGATATTAAAGTTTAATCAGATTAAATAATATTTATTCAATAATAACTAAAAGTAATAATGTAAATTACTATATATTCGTCATAGTACCATCTAATATTTCTCATTTAAGTTTTTGTCTAAATGGAATGGTTTACAGATTTTTGTATCAAATCACGTATCCCACATTCATACTGATTCTGCTGTTTATGTTACCGGGTAAACTGTTCATAAGATCCCTTTTAGAGGTAGATTTGATGGCAACAAGAAGAAATCAACTGCATATATAATATAGCATAACCTTGGAGTCTTACAATCCAGCTTACTGTATTTAAAACACCAAACCATAAAAGAAGAAAGCGATAGGATTATATCATATTAATCATTTTAATGTACAATCTAGAAGCATGTGGCTGAAAACGAAGATGAGGTGGTCCACAGTTCATCCTATTTGTGCTGTCACGAGACATCTTGTTATGTTGGCTCTGGATGAGAACCAAATAGAGTACTAACTGTTCTACGCTGATGGATATTTTACAGAAGGTTGGGGTGATCTTGTATTGATTTGATACTGTCATTTCCTTTGCGAGGTTTCTATTCTTATTTAGCTGCATTAGAAGCGAAAATATTGATGGGAAAGGCCAAGGACTGGCCGTTCTTAGAAAATCTGATAAAAGGAAATTGGGTGTGGGAACAGAAAGTGAGAGGGGAATGGCAACAATGAATGTTTGTGCTGGTGAGAAAAGCGATATAAGATGCCTAAGGATCAGCTTTGACTCATGAGTCATGATATATGCAGATGCAAGCTTTAACATTCCCATCAAACTCACATGGGAACAGAAAGAAGACGTCTGTATCAATTTCCCATGAAAAAAGATGTGTCATTTTCATCTTTAAGGAAGACTATTTTTCAATTCAGGCGATGTATGCTTATCATATACTATAGTTAACTTATAACTCTCTTACTTTTGGAACAAATTAACTTGGTATTAGACCTTATACATACCTCATGCATTATTCATGAAAAGAGCTGATCGATTTGAAGAGAGAACTTATATTTAACTGAGGCTGGCATAAGACCCAAAAAAAAAAAAAAAAGGCATTTTGGTGGTGGATAGAGGCATTTATGGCATGATCTTGGGACGAGGTAGCTAATATGTCTCAACAACGGCTTGCCACATCCTTCATAATGAATGAAAAACTCTCCTATTTCAACTACTTCACATTTCATTGCCATCCCACATAAATGACCTCAAATTTACTGTCCTCTCTGCCAAGTGCCAAGATGATCCATAACTTAACAGCATTCAAGTGTCAAATTTTGTTTTCCCCAAAGCATGATTTTACGCGAACTATCCATGGAGTAAACAGTCAACAAAAATGAATTACCTGCTTTTTCACAGTAAATTATCAATATCACTAGAAAGAGAGACGATTCGCGACTTTACACTTTTGTTGAAAACGTTCCAAGCTTTTCACTTCTATACATGCCTAGGTGCAAATATTCTTAGACATGTAAATAAATATGATACCAAACTTTCTCAAAGCCTTAAGAGTAATGATGTTTCTGTTACTTCACATGCACAATCTAGAGAAAACATTCTGCTTCATTTTATTTGTTTTTGCGTGCTTTTTTGGATCATATGCACACACGTACACCCGACACAAGCTACATAAAACGAATTACTTTGTTTTGAGATCATCCATTAATATATAAAACTTCCACTATTGGGTTAAATCCCTCGAATGGCTAAAAATAAATACAACCCCACTTGGACTAGCCATACACGGCTGCTTCACATCTCGAAGTTGTTTTCATCTCTCAAGTTGCAATTTATTAAAGACACCACGCACCAAGTTTTGGATTATAAGCATATTAAACTTGCTATTGTAGGAGTCCGAACTCTTTGATTCTCAAGTTGGTACGGAAGCAAAAGGAAATTAATTTCCAGATCAGAAAAACTAAAGTTTGTTTGGTTGGAGGTTTTTTAACGGGACGTAACACATTTTCATTATTTAGTTGAGGGTTTCATAATAGAATGAAACGGAATGAGATGGAAGCAGAGGGTTTCACGTAACATTTTATTCCATCCTAAACAGTGAAAATAAGAAACTTCCGATTTGAGAGATTTAGGATGGAACGTAAACTAATAAATACATAGTACCAAATATACTCTTAATAATTTTTCTTAATACCAATTATTTCTTCTAACCCTAACTCCTCATATACAATTAATAATATTTTTATATTATTTCTCCTTACCTTAATAATAATATATTCATATT
>JAOQMS010000001.1:4734017-4747883 GCA_027563885.1 Erythroxylum longipes | reverse complement strand
TATATAAATAAAATATAAATAAATAATTTTAAATATAAATCACATATAATAGAATAAAATTTATTAAATAAATAATAATAATATTTTATATAATTAATAATAAAATAATAAAACTTTTATTAAAAATTTTTATTATTTTAAAATAGAAAAAATATAAAAAAATTATTTATCACGGTTGTGCGTGACTTTTTAATTGGACATAATTTCTGTTTTAAATCATAACGTTGAACCTCTTGCAACAACTATTTTAATATCAGGGGTATAATAGTCATTTATTATACATTATATTATATTCCATTCATCTTCCAAACAATCTTTCACTACGTTACATTATGAACTCTTCCATCCCTCCCAAACAACTTTTCACTTTATTACATTCTATTTCATTATAAACCGTTCCCTTCCGTTCCGTTCTATTCTATTAATTAACATCCAACCAAACAGGTCTTTAAGGGTTCTAATAATTTTATTCATTAGTTAAGCCTCACAAGTCACAAGTGCAAAGGATATCAATCATAGGATCCCATCGACGAACCAAAGATACAAAAGCGTCAATACAAATATATATCCTTGCAACAAATCACTTGCCTCTCTACAAGATGACTATTACGATCATCAATTAGACAAAGTTAAAGCTCCTGAACCAGCAAAAGCCTTAATTGCTAAGATTTTCTCGGCCAAATTTGGACCACAGACACAAACAACCTAGACCAACATCCATTCCAATATATTTGGTAGCTCATTTGTCAATTAAAATGGATCCTATTTTGAGGGAGCTTCGATTTTCCTTTCCTCAAATATAGTTAAGATACTGCCAACTAATCTATCCTAAGTCCCAAACATATATGTATTCTGAAGAGGTGGAAAAGATAAATTCTTAATCTGCAACAAAGAAAAATACTCATTTGTACAATCAAATCCACATGAGAGAGATAAAATTAAGGTTTTGATCATTACTGCATAACCCAAATTTGGATGGGAGCTTATATTCACTTTCATTATTCAATTTCTATGAATTGATGAAAGCCAAAGAATTATGAGTCATGTATGGGATTAAAAGAAAATTAATTTTCCCTACTATCACCGATTGTTGCTGACAGCTACTTAACCCGCTTTCTTGATATTGAAGTTGTTACAACATCTCGCTTCTGTGATGCATTGAAGTGGACTCACCCAACTGTAAATTGTGAAAACAGCAATCTTCATAAATTTTCAGATGAAAAGTCTCACCTCTTTCAAACTTATGTCCGACCCTGTACTAGAATCTGATTTCCCATAAATTCTTGGACATTAGTTGCAGCATAACTTGAAATATTTGTACGAATGAAAGCACTGAAGATCATGAGGCGTACGTACAGTATTCATTTACAGAGGGGTTTGTCTAGCTTATAAAAAAAGTCCATTGACCGATATTGTCTTGCTCGCTCTAACTGTTGGCATTTAATTAGGCTAGCCAGAGAATCATTATACGGTCCCATCGCTATTCAGAACTGTTCTAAGTGCATTAAAATGCAATAATATCGAGGTAAAGATATCAGTTCATTAGGAAACCTAATTCCATTTTAAGACCATAAAAATAAGTAAAATTTTAAAATTAACTAAAAGATTAATGATATTATAAGATAGAAGAATGTAAATCGCAGGAGGATGCATATATCATAAAAGGGTTAATTAAAAAAATCTTAAACTTTGCTCAATTTTGTAATTATAACCCGAACTTCAAAAAGTAATAATAAAATGCTCAAATTTTTAATTTTTTCAATCCTAGTCTGACATTATTCTTTCCGTTAAGTTTACTGACGTGACTTACCACGTGTTCATAAATTCTAGCTATTAATACACGTCATCCAAAATTAATATAACAAATAAAGATTAATGAAACGATGTCGTTTAATCACATAACTAAACAACATGGTTGTTTAAAAAAACCTAAATTAGATCTCACTCCCTTTGTTTAGTTTGTTCTACCGACTCTTACCTTTTTCGTTCAGTTTATAAAGCTTCATCTCTTTGTTATTTATTTGTTCTACTGATCCCCTCAGCCTCCGAACACCCCAAGCTACTCTCGCATTACAGCACACAACACATTTGAGGTAATTCATCTCTTTGTTGCTCTCTGGGTTAGTTTTCTAGTTATATGCATGTCGTGGGTAATTAAGCTTTAATGTTTTGTTCATGGGCTTGGTTTGGTTTATAGTTTTATACTCTTGGTCTTGAACAGTGGGATTTTTGCATGTAGATGACATGATGAGTCTTTTTTCTCAATAGATAGATCTACAGATGCTTTCTAGTATGTTGATCTAGCCTTCAAGTTTGTTATAGATCTGGTTGTTAAATTCAATTGTTAAGATTCTAGTTTCAATACATGAAGACTTTTGGATATTGAGACCTAGGTTTTTCAGGTTTATCAATGTTAAGTTCAGTGGATTCTTTTTCTGCCTTGATAATTATTGTCTTTCATCACTATTTCCGGCTATACCTAACGCATAAAAATGGTGAAAATTTGATGTGTCATAGCTGCTTATTTATTCGCAATGAAGATGTTCTTGTTTACATAAATTTATTCTGCAATGATTACAAGCGCTTGTTCTTTACATAAATTTATTTGCAATAGAGCTATTCTTCTTTACATTTTGACAATATATAGGCATGGCTAATTACTGATGCGAGCTCAGATGATAGAAAGTCACCTGTAGGCTATATTACTGATGTGAGCTTAGATGATAAAAGTCACATGTAGGCTATATTTTCATGTTTGTAGGAAGTGTCTTTTCTTGAAAAAGTTGTATCCAATATGTTGTAACTCCGACATTAATAGCAGAAATTTTAACTTATTTTGAAGTAGGAGTTGAAGCTAAATGGTTAAAAAAAATTTCATTACACTGGTTAAGATTGTTAACTATATTCCTAAGTCAATAAAATTATAATGTGATGACTCATAAGTAAGAACACAAAGAACATAGACAATGCAAAGTATATAGAATTGAAGTACTTTGAGATTAAAAGATAGGTTGATAATGGTGATATTAAGTATGATTTACTGCTCTTTAGGATTTCTAATTGTCCCAATTTGAGATTTCTTAGTTGCTTTTTTTCTTCTTCTTGGAATATATATCATTTTGTATTCAATCACATTTTCCCTTTAAATATGTTGGTAAAATTTGAATTTCATTATGATGGAGTTAGAAAGGCACGATAATAAAAATGTTGGTGGCAAGATTAAAAGGAAGAAGGATATGAGTATTGATAAATTTAGCATGTTAGTTCTAAAAGGAATTTCTGAAGATAAAGGACATAAAGTGATATATATGTTTTACAAATTTCCACATGAGTCGATGAGAATCTTGAGGGAGTTAAGCTTACACCATGACAAGGACATGTTGGCTATGCTCCAACAAATGAAAGATTTGAATTATTAAAATCTTAAAATCTACTACTATCATGGTTGTGAGCATCCTGCAACAGATGGCAAAGAATCAGAATCTGATATTCTCAATGAATTTGATGATAATGATAAAGGGTTGCTCCAAGTTCAATTAGAGCAAGATGAGGATTTCATTGTTATGTAGGATAGTGATTTTGAAGATGAATTAGTTAATGAAGAGTTATTTGCAACTGATTATGAGGACTATGTTTTTGTGAAAACAAATCAGAAGAGATGTGCGAAGACTTTACATAGTGGGTTTGAATGTGACAATTTTGCCAATGAGGTTGGAAGTTGTAGAAAGAATTTCAATGAAGAAGGTGATCATTCTAAAGGTACGGGAAGAGAAGAAGAAGTTCACATTGTGCAAATAGTGAATATGAGGATAGTGATGCTGAAATTCAATCACCACTTTGTAGTGATGATGAAGCATCTACTCCAAAGAAGAAATACATTGTTTTTAATCCAAACGTTGATATGACATATTTTAAGTTTAACATTAGAATGAAGTTCGAGGATGAGATGTAGTTAAGGGAAGCAATAAGAAAGTGTGTAATTACAAATGGGTGTAATGTTTCAATGGTAAAATCTGGTGTGAGAATTGAAGCAGTTCGTAAAGCACAATGTCCTTTTCGAGTATATGCTAACTGGATTGGAAATGAGAAAACATTTGCTGTGAAAATAGTAGACAACAATCATTACTGCAGTAAAGTGAAAAGGAACAAGCAAGATAGCAGGAGATGGATAACAAATGAATTCTTACATAAGTTTAGGAGGAACCCAAATTGGCTTGTTACTGAAATAATGGATGATATCCAATCAAAATATACACTACAGGGCACTAAATCTTAATGTTATAAGGCTAAGTGTACAATGATCGATATATTTGCTAGTTGTCTATAACTGAGTTGAAAGAAAGTGTCTACGATAGAAGATTATTTGTTATCTTGGTATTTACTTCTGCTTTTTATATTTAGCAAAATTGGCTAGATTAAAGATATACACACCGTAATAGCTTTACAAAGCTATACACTGTGTAATAGCTCTCCAAAGCTATGCACCTGTTTTCAATGGTAAAGATAACTGAATATTATGGTAGGTTCAACTTATTTTTAAACCTTTAAAATAATCAGGCATTTAATTGTACATCATAATAAGTTGTTAATTAATAATCAAGAAATAATGAAGAGAGAGAGAGAGAGATAGTGAGAGAGAGAACATCCAAAGTAAATATAGCAACTTAATATTATGGTGGTTGGTAATTGAAAAAAAAAAGAGTCTCAGTCCTACATTTACTCTTCTAATTATTACAATGTCTCTATTTTTGTCAAACTTACATCTGACATCCAAGTTCACATGGGACCTACAAAATAAAGATATAAACACAAATATTAGGACTTACACAAATTTGCATTATGCAGATATATTATTACATATACTAACTTTTTGTGAACAACAAGACTCTTACCCTAACACTCAGAACATGTTTGACATTTTTCTGACAATAACAAACTTTTGTCTCTCTTACAAATACCAGGTACCTACTAGAAACCTTCAATTTGAATATTGATTAACATGAATTTGTACAAATAACATTGTTAAAAACAATAATTGAAATACTTACTTTTGTATTGATGTATTCATAAAAATGTTGATCAATGTTAGACTTAGCATTTAATATCCATAACTTCATCTTCCCATTACAATTGGGACAATTAATATTCAAAATCTGAATTATATATATATAATATGTTATTAATTTTATCGTTGAACATAATGCTTTCTCTTGACAAAATTGATAATATATCCTTCCAGCTTCTGCTACATTATCAAAAGAATAATAAATAACATTATTGAATCCATTAGCGACACCTTGACACTTTTCCCATATCAAATATATACCAGGTGCATAAGCAACAATGTTACATATACTTTATTTCTACCCATATTTCTTTATCCTATTATAATATCATCATACAAATATTTAATTACTAGCTTAAATGCGCTTGTCATCATTGCATAATAAATTTATGTAAAGAAGAACAACTTCATTATGAATAAATAACTAGCTCTGATGCAACAAAATTTCACCATTTTTATGCACTAAGCATAGCTTGAAATAGTGATGAAAAACCCATCAATTAAGAATTGATATCTTGTGAAAGATAAAAGTTAAAAACATCCGTCAATCTTACAAAAGAGAAGATAATTTAAAAAAGAATAAGAGTTTCTTCAAAACTAGAACACATGGATAATCAAGCTCCAAAAATTACACTTCTTAAGATTCATCATCAATGTTTATTTGATTTGTGAAAAGGTCACTAGTTTCATTAACTTGGTTTGCAATTTGATATACATCATAACATAATTATTCTCCAGAAGCATAAAGATCAAATCTTTAGATTTGTGATCTCCAATCTCCATGACCATTGAAGGTTGTGATCTAGAACAAGAAAGGGAAAGGTAAAGACAACACTTATCAAGAAAGAAAAAGAATCCGCTGAATTAAGAATGATAAACGTGACAAAACCTAGGTCTCAAGATCTAAAAGTCTTCATGTATTGAAACTAGAATCTCAACAAACGAATTTAGGAACAAGATCTATAACAAACTTGAAGGCTAGATCAACAGAGCATAAAACATCTATAGATCTATCCATTAAGAAAAAAAGATTCATCGTGTCATCTACATGCAAAAATCCAACCTTTCGAACTAAGAGTGAAAAGCTAAATTGCCCACGACATGCATATAACTAGGAAGCTAACCCAAAAAGTAACAAAGAGATGAATTACCTCAAATATTTTGTGCGTTGCAATCTAGAGTCTGAGCGCATCGGTAGAACAAACAGATAACAAAAGAATAAGGCTACGTAAACTAAACGAAGGGGGTGAGAGCCAGGAGAACAAACTGAACGAAGGGGGTGAGAACTGATTTAGGCCATTTTTAAACATCGACATCACTTAGTTATGTGATTAAACAACGTTGTTTCATTAGTTTGTATTTGTTGTGTTAATTTTGGATGATATTTAATAATAGTTAGGGTTTCTAGACACTTGACAAGTCACGTCAGCAAACTTAATAGAAAGACTAAAGTTGGGCTAGAATTGAAAAAAATTGAAAGTTTAAGCATTTTATTGTCACTTTTTGAAGTTCAAACTATAAATGCAAAATTGAGCAAAGTTTGAGATTTTTTTAATTAACCCTAGCAAAAAAGAATTACTATAAGAAAATTCTTTTCACTTGTTAGGAGCTAGGAAGTTTACATTAGTTTAACAAATTGTAAATTTAGTAGTTAGAATAGATCTTGAATTATATTTAAAAATGTTTAAAATGTACTTTTAAATGGAAAATTAAATGAAAATATAAGAACAATCAACAAATTTTGTTAAAACTTTAGGAGGTAAAAAGTATAAAGTATGCTAAAGCACTCTTTAAGATATATGTACATTTAAATGGTTAAATACAATAAATTTTAAAATTGAATTAGTTTTACAATTTAATCAAAATTACTAAAAATAATAATACGATATTCAAAATTTTAATTTACACAATAATAGCCTGCCATTAACTCTAAAAGATAAACCATATTATCAACAACTTTTTACAAGTGGTTTACACGTGGCCACTAATATTTATATCAGACAATCATAATAAAAATAAATAATTGTTTGTAACCTAGTAATGTCCTTTGAATTTGTAACCTAAGCGACGAAATTGTAAAAATTGAATAAACTTAATGGTGCACCACTGTATGAACTCAACGGTGCACATCCTTTTAATGACAACACCTCTGATCTATGTAACCTAAATAATAATGATCTCCGTGAGAGAAACTGGAGAAGTCTAACTGCCACAACCGCATCACCATCACCACCACACTATCGTTGTACAACAATCATCATCACACAACAATCACCACTGCATTAGGCTATACTATCAATCTATGCATGAGTTGCCTTTTTTTTTAGCTTTGGTAGTGTTTTAGGATAGAAAGATTAAAGTTTTAGCTTGTAGTGCTTGAGAGTTTGATTATATGGTGTTATTGTGTACACAGTGTATTTACGAATACAAAACCACTAGCCCGTTCCCTTGTATATTACTAGAAGCCAATTAGACATTTTCAATTTGAAAAATAAATTATTTCATACATTGTTGGTAATTCTATTACAGATGCGAGAACTTCTATAAAGTAATGACTATGGTCTTATAGATTTTCATCTCATTTACTAAAGTAATAACGAGCTTTTCTTATGTCAAATTTCAATATATCTTGACGTAATAGTTTTCTAATCATTGCACTACAACTAGATATTATTGTGTACTCTTATTTTATTTAAATAGTTGAGTCGTTTACTTCTTTACTAATGGTACCTTATCGATCTGTAGTTTTTACAACCATCACAGTTGATGAACTTACCCCAAGATTGAAGACACTCTTTAGCATTAAAGTATTTTATCAAACGTTTGGAAAAGCAGAAGCCTTACTATCCTCTTTTTTCGTTAATATTAATTTTGTGCCATTAGAAGCATTATGATATGCATTATGGTGAGTTTATATATGAATCATAGATTTGCAATAATAAAAATAATAAATTCAAGTATTTAAAAAAAACTTATAGAAAAGCTACTCTATTAGCTACATCTGAATAAATTGCAACAAGGCACAAGCGTAGAAGTGTACAAGTGTATATGATTGTTTGTCAATTTTCACTTAGGTTATGCTTCAATTCATTAGAAGTGTATAAGTGTATATAAGAAATTATACATCAAAATGTTTACATGGCGCTCCCTATCTAATTAAATGTTATCAATTTTAAATTGGTAAAACATTTAACCTATTGATGAAGTTTTTGAATATACTCTTTACATTTCAGGGTTGTTTACCCTATTATAGGTTACTTAGGTATATATGCATTTATTCAGTAGTATTAGTTGTGTCATATATGATGATATGGTAATGAAATTAAGAAAACTACGAGTGAAAATAAAGCATATGTGACTTTTATTGCTTATGCATCCACTTAGAATGTGAAAGTGTCATTGATGGATTCTAGAATACTATTCATTTTGTTTCAAGAATTTAGCAAAAGTTGAAGGGGTCATATTCTTAATTTGCTCAGAGAATGCATTATATTTAATAGTAAAATACTATTTATTTTTTATTTTTATTATATGAGGTATATTAATTGCATTCTATTTATATGGTTATCATGATCTCTTATTTTTTTAAGATTTTGTATATTGAATGCTCCTACTGTAAAGATAAGATGAATTTATGAGTACCAAATGCTAAGCCTAATATAAGTCAATATTTTTGTCAACGCATTAATGTGAGAGTATTTGATGTCATTATTATACAAATTATTAATGAACATTCAAATTGTAGGTTCATTGTTGGTATTTAGTCTTGGTAATGACTTGAAGGGTTGTTACTGTAAGAATATTTAAGTAGATAACTTTTATAAGATAGGATAAGACTCACGTCGACAAGATCTATTGTTGTTTGCAAGAGTTGAGCTTATAAATTAATTCATAAAAATTTTAAATTTTGACATAAGTGTAATATTTGTATTTTTGTCTTTACTTTTTAGTTCTCATGTAACTATATATCTTGGACCTTTAATGTATCTAACTCTAGTGTTAACACAATTTTAGATGTTATAAAAGGATTTGGCTATTTTATAGTTTAAGCATTTGATCGTATACTTCCACATTGTACAAAACATCGTTTGTCACGTTATTGCAAAATGTATGTTGCATTTGTATACGATCATTGGATTTGATCACCATATCCTTTGTTCATGAATTTGACTCATTAAGGCAATTTGAACATCCTCTAGCATATTGATTAAGCTTTTTGTGCTAGATTCACAAATGAATCTATCAAATGTCTTTAATATGTTATCGAAAATAATTTTACACTTTGGTCTTGTGCTCATAAATGCATTTATAAAAGTCTTAAATTCCCTTACTTTAAAGTCATCATATGCCTTCTTTGATAAATTCTTTAATTGATCCATTACCTCATCGAATTCTACTTCATTTGTGCCACTAGCCAAAATAAACTCCTATATTTATGGTCTTTATGCAGTTTAGACTAATTTGCATAGATATGTTAGGCACATTTTCTATGTTAAACTTCTAGGAAATATTCTTTAATAAATTCACCAAACCCTAATAATGAAAAAAGAGAGGGAAAATAATGTAATAAAAGTAAAATAATTCAAAGCACATATAAAAAGAAATATAAAACGTATGAATTCTTAGAGATCATCTTTTGTTGATCACTTATAAAAGTGTATGCTTTCCCACTTATATTTAGATCTTTACCGAAAAGATTAAAATTTCAATTCCAAGATTGGTAATATTATCCCTCAACCATAACCTAGGATATAATAAGGACCATTTGATTGTTTCCATTATAACCAACTATAAAGCACCTCTAATAAATGCCTTCAATAAGAATCCATTTAACCTAATTATTTTCCTACAATTAGTAAGAAAACCATACTTTAATGCCTAAATCCACATTAAATCTTTAAAAAAATTAGTTGTTCAGACTTTTCATCAAGTTCTATTTGAATAATGAATTTTCCTTCTTTATTAGTCCATCATAACTCATGTCTATAAGACTATGACCTCACATAATGATTTTTTATAAATCCCTATAGCATCATAATAGCTTTCCACTTACCCTATAACATTGGGATTTAGTTATTTGTAATGTGTGTTTCCTACAAAGACCATCTTTCATCTTACTAAATGACTAGTTTGGGTCCTAAACTTGTGCATAAATTATGTCCTATCCATTTTATGTTAGCTTACTTGTTGTTGTTTTTTTGGCACTGTCTCATAGCTATGCCCATTTTCTAATATCTTCACAAAAAATGTTTTTTCATCTCCAATTCAGCTAGAATATACCTTAAAAGGACATCATGGCTCACAAACAACTTCCATTCTCACACTAGTTCTCATTATTAAAACATAATATACATTTTTAATTGTATCATTTTTTATTTCTTCCTTGAACTACTTCTCGTCTTTAAACTTCATGTAAATTTCAAAGTAAAAGTCCTTCATATCCATTTTGTATTAAACACAACGTATTTAATCTTTTTAACAAATGTCTTACAATATCTATCATCACTATAAACTAGCAACTTAACTTGAAAATTACTATCCTTATATTCATTACACTAACGATATAAACACCATTCTTGTCTTTATGAATTTTTTTAATAAGTTTCCTCTTCATTGTAATCTTTGTCATTTTTCTCAACCTTATTAATAACATCATTACATTCAAACTTACTACAAGCTTTCTTTCTATATTTCTTCTCAATTGCTCTCGTAATAGGATATCCTTAATCATTAGTTATATATACTTCGTCTTTAGATGAATCATTTCATATTCACTTATCTTCATAACAAAAAAAATCAACAATAACAACAACACCTAGTGAGAATCCCATTAAAATACAAGGTATGGGGAGGTTTAGTAGTACGCAAGCTTACCCTTATCTAATAGAGATGTTGTTTTTTGTAGACTCACATACAATGCAAAATAATGATAGTACAAAAATATAAATAAATGAATATAAATAAAAATATACAATATATAATAGCATACATATAGAACCTGGTAAAGAATAAAAATAATTGATAAAATGATAAAATAAATACACAAACTAGAAAAAGATAAGTACAATAGTAATTAAAATTAGCAAATACTTAAAAGAACAATAATGACCTCTCTATGAGAGATCCTTTTGCCGTATCCTAGTATACCAAAGTTTTTATTTTAGGTTATGTCCTTGGTAATTTCCAACAGAGCTATATCATTTTTAATCACTTCCCTCAATTTTTTAAGGCCTTCCTTTTTTTCTTCTTACAGTCTCTAAGTACTATCTTCTCACATCTTCTCATAGGAGGGTCAAAGTGTCTCCTTTTAACATGTCTAAACAATCTAAGCCTTGTCTCTATTAATTTTTCATTAATACCATCCACCTTTAATTTGTCTCTTACCATTACATTCTTGAACCTATCTCTTCTGGTAAGGTTACACATCCAATAAAGCATTCTCATTTTCGCCACTATTGACTTATTTCTATCCATTTATTTGATGGGTCAACATTTTGTCTCATATAGCATGGCTGACTTAATCTCTAAGTGATATAATTTACCTTTGAGCTTGAGTGGTTACATAAAACTCCTAATGCATTTCTCTATTTACGTCACCCTGATATGATACAGTGGACTATATCTTCATCAATCTCTCAATTACTTTAGATGATAGGCCTTATGTACTTAAAGTACTATTTATGTGGTATAATTTCTGATCCAATCTTTATCCCCACATCGGTAGCCACCCTATGGCTTGAAAAGTTACACTCTAAGTAATCATTCTTATTCCTGCTTAACTTAAAACCCTTCAACTCTAACGTATCCATCCAACATTCTAGCTTGACATTGACACCCTTTTTTCTCTCATTCGTTAAGACAATATCGTCTGCAAAAAACGTACATCAAGGACTATCCCATTGAATATTCTTGGTGAGCTCATCTATCACTACTGCGAACCAAAAAGGGCTCAATAAGAAGCTTTGGTGTAGCTCAATACCAATAGCAAAATTTTTTATATCTCCTCCTATCGGTCTTACTTTAGTCTTTACCCCTTCATACATATTCTTAATCACTTGTATATTGGTCATAGGTAATAATTAATAAACCCAACCTGTAACATCCCGTCTCCTATACATATGGCTAGAACACATAATTGTGCAACACTTATATGACTTAAGATAAATGAATGTTAGATATAAGTTATTTGTGACTTATACGATTGTATATGCCTTCATTTGGCATTATCGGGTAAGTAGGACAAATTGTGATTATGACAAATGGTGAGTCATTGTTTAAGTTAGGAAGACTCCACTATAGGTTGTAATTATGATAAATGGTAAGTCGGTGGAGATGAATAGTACACGTGTGGGACATGGAATGGACTCACATATTATATTGTGTAAGTTAGGAAGAATCTACCATAGTTCTGGTTCTTCACTGAAACACTTCATATCGCAATTCTCTCCCCTGACCTCCATCACCACATAGCACTTGAGCAGCTTTCTGTGGTGTTAATTCCACTTTCAGTGTTGAGGTCCACTACATAGATAAGCATGTGCATGTTTGATATACATATCTGCATGAAAAAGGGGTTTGCAGTGTAGATAATAGATATGAGGGTTTTGGATGTAAGTTAAGTGAAAAAGTAATCAGAGAAGAAAGAAAATGTAGAAAGAACGTGGAAGCATGAATAGTAGTCTGCGATTTTGGTATAAGTGTGTGAGTTTAGCTCCTTGGAGTTGTTTAGTGCTCTGGAGTTAAAAAGAGAGTAATATCGATGATACTTTCATGTAGGAAGTATCATAGCAATGCAAATGATGCATAGACTTTGTATAGGTATGAAAGACGATAAGTTCTGCTTCGTCTGTCAAGATGCATTTCGATACGAGCCAGACTTCGTCTGTGTTTTGTATTCTCTGTGAACCCACTTCTTCTGTGATGATGTCATCTTCCTCTTAGTGACGTCATCTCCCTCTGCATTGCTTCGTATCTGTTCTGATTTCCTCTATCTTTTGGTTCTTCCATCTTTTGCTCCGTCTGTCCTTGGCTTCATCTATGTACTGCTTCTTTTGCTCCTTGTATTCGTCCACTTTCGATCTAAGTGGATGAACTTCGCCTGTGTTACTGTTCACAGATGAATGAACTTTGTTTGTTATTGATTCATGAACTTCGTCCGTGTCACTATTCACAGACGAATGAATTTCATCCATATGTACTGTTCATGAACTTTGTCTGTGTTACTGTTCACAGATGAATGAATTTAGTCTATGTTACTGTTCATGAACTCCTTCTGTGTTTTGCTTCTTCTATGTTTGTCTATAGCTATCTTCTGTCCTACTTTCAATCCCTTAAAAGATAGAATTGACCTTTAAAGTCTTCATAAGAGTTGTAGATCTTGGAATCCTCTTTCAAATCATATAAGGAACACCTTAATCCGATTCCTCTACCAAAAGTTATGCTAATTGCAAAACATCGTCTGTGTTACTATTCACGGACAAATGAACTTCATCTATGTTACTATTCATTGCGTATCTTCTGTCCTATATTTGACCCTTCAGAAGATAAAATTGACCTTCTAGCTCTTCATGAAGTTTGTTTATCTTGATTCCATCTTTCGAATCATATGGAGAACAATCGAATCCGATCTCTGTAGAAAAAGTTATACTAAGAGGAAAACTTCGTCTGTGACGACGTCAACTTCCTCTGGGTGACGTCATCTCCTTTTGTAATCATCTTCTTCTATAACTCACCTTCTTCTGTAAGGGCGCATCGTCTGTAAAGATGCACCTCCGTAAAAGAGAGAGATTGCCATTGAGCAT
>JAOQMS010000001.1:4717728-4733917 GCA_027563885.1 Erythroxylum longipes | reverse complement strand
TATTTATTAATTTTATTGATTTTATTAATTTATTGTAATTAAATACAATATAAAATTAATTAATTACAATTAAATTATGAAACAATTAAAGTAATAAACAGAGATCAAAAAGGGCCTTTTCTAACTTTACGTGTTGTGTACTATAACAATTTAATTACTTTTTTTAATTAGGAGAGATGGCTGAGTGGACTAAAGTGTCATATTGCTAATCTATTGTGCGAATTATTCGTACCGAGAGTTCAAATCCGTCTCTTTCCGATTTGATTGATGACTTAGTTTTTTTCAAATTTATCAAACCTTTTTGCTTTTACTTTATTTAATACACATATATATATATATTTAATATAGAATAAATATAGAATAAATAAAATGCTCAGAACATTGAAAAATCAAGCAAGGAAAAGCTTTGATTTTTTATTCTTCACATCCTGGATTGCGCCCTGGATCATTAGATAAAAGTCCAAAGATGAAGAGAGAAACAAAAAATATCACTACTGTGTAGACAAAGAGTTTTAAAGTAAGAATTACACAATCTCCAAAATCTTTTGTGGTTTGGAAAAAAAAAGAAAATAGATTCTCTCTTTTTAGTTGAGTTTCATACCACATAAAATATTTTGAAAACAAAAGATAAAATGGGTTCTAGAAATACAAAAGAAATTTCTAGATTCATTTTTAATATTAATAAAAGTTTAGTCATTCGATGTGGATTAATTTGTATATTTAGTTCAAAGCCCTAAGACGTGGATTTTTGCATGTTAATGATTTGAAATGACTCAAATGATTGTGTTTAAAATTAAATTTATTTCATGAAGTTGAAATCATTGTCTCATTACTGCATTGTGTGCAGTGTGGATTTTTTTTGTGTTTTTTGTTTTTTTTCTTGAGGACAAACAAACGTTTAAGTGTGGGGATGTTGATAAGTGTGGGGATGTTGATAAGTGTGAATTGCATCATGTTTTAGGGCTTACTTTAATATGTATTTAAGTGTTAACTTAATCGTTTAGTATGTGTTTAGGTTAGAATTGTGTTGGTTTTTTAATTAATTATGTTTAAGTGTTTTTACGGGTTAGTACAAGTCTTTGAGTTTAATTATTATGTCCTTGAGGTACCTTGATGCGTTTGTTAGTGTTTCAGAGTCAACATTGAAAAACGAAGAAGTTTTAGAGACACTCAAGCCGAAACAATAACCCACGATCGTGACAAACGCCATGGAGTCAACCTACGATCGTGGCCCATATGCCACAATCGTGACAGAAGCCCAGGACATGACCCACAATCATGGTCTGCAGGGCCACGGTCGTGGCCTACGTCAGGCAAATACGCAGACACTCAAAAATGTCAAGTTTTAAGGAAGTTTTTCAGACCCTAAAAAAACTCTAGGGTTGCTCAGAACATAAAAGATATATAAAGAATCAGACAAAGAAGATGAGGGAGCTTTTGCATCAGCCACTTTGGAGAGAAACCGTAGAGAGAATTGTTAAGAGATTGAGAAAGAGAAGAAGAAAGAGGGAAGTGGAGAAGAAGCTGACATCGATGTACTTTCCAAATTTGGACGTCACTACCTCCCGTCTCTATTTAGAATTGTATTTCCCGTTATTTTCTATTTTTATTATTGTATAGAATTGGGAATAGCAGTTTAATGATAGGATTGCAAATGTTGAGATATTCTATACTCATCTTTGGGTCTTTTTATCTTTGATTTAATAAAATCTGATTGTTTATGTTTATTTGATTTACTGTGATTAATTTATATGATTGCATAATTCGGTAATAGACTGAGAGGGTGAATCGAATGATAAATAATTAAATTAGGCTAACGAGAGTTAGGTGATTTAATAAGAACAAGAAATTAATCAAATCGGCAATTGTGCGAAAAGAGATCTCGCATAGGTTCCCGATAGTTTATTGGACAATTTTAGATCTAATTAGTATTTTGGATAGATTGTTAATTTAGAAATTGCAATTTTCCATAATCTAATTTGGGTTTATAATTTAGGATTAATGGTTATAACTCGAGAGAGACTAGTATTATCTAGAACCAATAATCCAATAATTCATAATCAATTAGGTTACCGTTAAAGATAGGTAAAAATTTCCCTTTCTTTCAATTAATAGTTCCTTTAGGTTGATTCTTGAGTTTGTGTTGCAACTGCTACTTTGTTAATATTTTTGTAATTGATTCTTGGAATTAAGTTGCATGATTGAATTAAATTCTTGCCTTAGTTTTGTTACATTTTGAATTACTGGAAATTATTTTGTCCTTAGATTTTAGGATTAGATTGTTCCTCCTTGTGGGATCGACACCTTCGGTACTACGTTAACGACCCGTATACTTGTAGATTATCGAGGTTATTAATTAGAACTTACACATATCAGAAAACCACGATCAATTATCATTTAAATCTAATAAATATTGGTCTCAGTTTAGCAATTGGTTACATTTTCTTTACCATATTATGCATATATTATTTGAGATGGTAATACGTTAGATTCAAATATCAAGAGCAGGAACTTGTTTAAGACTGAAGATGTTAAATTTCTAGAAACTAAGCCATTTATTGTCAAGACAAAATAAGATGGTACAACTTTGTTTAGTTCATTTATAAAAAACATAATGGATTTAGGACTAGATAAATGAAAAGAAAGTGATAAAAAGGTCTTCAATAAGGATATCTTTATGTAAAGTTATAGTTAATAATGGTATACTAACTATATATGCTAACTTTTACTAATAGCACAATTCCTCTAATTATCTCCATCAATACCCTCTTAACAAATGTCAAGAAGTAGATAAAACCCATATTAAAAGAATCCAAAATTAACAAAATAAGCAAATTTAAACCTATTAGTCATGGTTTTAGTGTGAAGATCTAATAAATGGTACCTAAGATTTGAACCTATTAACCATGGTTTGAGAAAATAATACTTGAGATTCTCATGACAATGGTGTTAATGTGGTGGTATTGTTATGATGGTGGCTATGATGGTGTGATTGTATAGTCTTGATTGTGGTGGCTTAGTTATATAGACACATTAAAAAGGGAATGCTAGGTTATAGACACATTAAAAGGAGGCTCTAGTTTCTCTAATTTTGTCGCTCAGATGATAAATTAAAAGGACGCTACTAGCTTAAAAATCAATGATTTATTTTTAGTGTTATTATTTGACGTAGACGTTAGTGGCCATATGTTTGCCACTTGGTAAATTGTTATACTAATATGGCTTACCATATTAGTGATTGTTAACTTTAAGATTAATGACAAACTATTATTATCACAAATTCAAAGTTCTAATGTTTTATTATCATCTTTGGTAGTTCTAGCTAATGTAAAATTAGATAAAATTTAAGATTTTATTATAATTCTTCTTATTAAATTTCATAATACAATAATATCATATAATTTGATGATTTAGATTCATTAATAAATTTGTGATTTTATTCAGTATATGGAATTAACATCTTAATAGTTGGTTATGAAAATAAATTGTCAAATAAATTTAATAAAGTTAGTTTTCTTTTGTAAGAACAAATATAGAAATATGGGAGATAGATTTTCCAATGTATCTATTGCTAAAGGTGAGTGTTTATACTATAGATAGTATCCTTAGACTCTATAAGAAAAAAAAATGAAGAAGCTTTTTTATTCTTTTGAATTTGGTAGTCTAATGTACATCATAAAGTATATAAGAGTGGACGTATATTTTGTTATTATGTCTATGAATATATATCAAGTGAATCCTAATTTTTTTAGATAAATTAATCCTAGCTTTTTTTGTAAGCGATTCTTAGTTAAGCATATTAGACGATGGTAAAATGAATGCTTAAGTATTCAAAAATATTGTGAATTAATATATTGTATTATGAAGTAAATAATCTTGAAAGATATATTATTATTGATCTGGGAGAAAATATATATATAACCAAATTTAACTTATAATGGAGTGATATTATAGGGTATAAATAAGTATTTATATTGTCTTGTCAATAACATAAGCTAAATTCATAGTCTTTTTAACAAATGTAAGAATTTGTGTGCCTAAAGTATTTTGCAATTCATTGAAGGATCACTAAGAAAACAATTAACCTAGTTATAATATAATGTGACACTCAGCAATTGCAGATATAAATAAAAGAAACATATCAGACAAAAATGAAATACACTTTCATACATATAATTGCTTTCATTACCTAGTAAAAAATGAAGATATGAAATATTTTAAGCGCTGCATCAAAATGAGGAACTAAAGCTTAATGGCTAATACATGACAATCAATTTAATATATTTGAAACACAAAAAAGGTGTTAATAATGTCATAATTTAAAGAAATAATATATTTAAGAGATAACAAATGTTGAATGCAAAAACAAACTACTTGTTTTATGCTAAAAACTGCAAGTATACTGATTGTTACTTATAGTAAAAAGTGGATATCATCCCACAAAGATTGTGCTTAGGCACCACTTAATCCAGGTTGTGTTTTGTTTAATACTCAAATTCAAATAATAAAAAATAAAAAATAAACTAACTCAAACAAACTAGCCACGAACAAATAATGTAACAAAAGTGCAGAAACTTTGATTTCAAGATTAAAGATTAGAGATCACTTTTTTCTTATCTTGTCTGCCTCCTACATTGTTGATTGAATTATGCCTCATATAAGATGTCCTAATGTTTCAATCACCCTCTCTTAAGGTGTAATCAAATGCCCCTAGCAAATTAAATGGAATTGACTATGCAATCTCTCAATCTACAAAATCGGTCCACCAATTTAACTGGTTATGAAGCTATCCTATAGGTAATCAACTAATTAGTCAAAATCTCTCTCTAAATATTCAATTAACTTGATAAATGTAGGTCTATAGAGTGCCAACTCTCATTGTACAACTCTACACAATTTACTCAACTCAATTTCTCAATATATTTTAAGGTTTAAGCACAACATTTATCAAAAGCATTCATTCATTCAAAACAACAAAGTAGGAGTTCAACAAGTAGTTTAAAAGTAATATCTACGATAAATTTAGCCATTCATAATATGGACAAGTTCAACCATATCCATATTCTCCATAATACAAAACATACTAAAAAAATAAAACAAATACAATGGTAGCTTTTTTTCTGTTTTTGTATTTGAAAATATGGAAAATGGAAGCTCTTGATTATTAGTCCCGATCCTCACCTTTTCATCTAGTATTTTTTTCGGGGTCCGAAAAGACCAAAAAGTCCATTGAAAACTTGAGTTTGGAAGTGTCCCCACGTATGTCCTGACGCAGCCCTTGAGTAAACTCTCTGTCACGATCGTGGCATGCAAGCCACAATCGTCGCATGCAAACCACAATCGTGGGCCAATACTAGTGCCTCTGTCACGATCGTGGCTTGCCTGCCATGATTGTGGGCCAATCTTAGTGCTTCTGTCACGATCGTGGCCTGCTTGCCACGATCGTAAGCCTGTGGTATGGCCCGAGTTCCCTCTAAAACTCCGTTATTTGATATTGACCCTCAAAACCCCCATAAAACACTTAAAAACATAAAGAATTAACAACTTAAAACAATTATAACCTAAACACATACTAAATAATCAAATTAACGACTAAACACACACCAAATTACCCACTAAAACACGATGCAATATACAACTATCACAAAATTAAATGTGTCTAATCTTTTAATATTTTTCAATTTATTGTCAAATTCTTTATAGTTTCCAATTAATTGGCTAACCTTTAAAAACTTATATAAATTAGGTTTGTTTTTGCTAATGTGACATGTCCATCAACTATCATGTGTTTGGCTATCTATTAGTCACATCAACAAAAACAATGTTTTGACTTGATTTGTACAAATTTTGAAAGGTTAGTTACTAAATTGAAATTTTTAAAAATGTTTAGCACTAAATTAAAAAACTTCAAAATTTTAAATACGTTTGAATATATTATTTTCTAAATTTAACGTATTAATTTTAAAATGCAAAATGTGATTTTTAATAGGTAAGGTAAATATATAAATAATTAAGTTCAAGTTAGATAAATTATGTATGAACTATCATTGCCAAAATATTTTAAATATTATATACATTATAATTATTTGTGTATCTCTTGGACAAATATAAAATGCTAATATAATAAAATTGAGATAGATATTGATTCAATTAATTATCCAAGATATGTATATAGAATTCACTCTAAAATCTGTTCTTCTGTTTTGGAATCGTTTGGTTCCACTTTTATTTTTCTGTTATAGTTTTTAATTTTAATGTTTTGTTTTTCTTTCAAATGAAACAAAAATCTGCTTGGTTTTTAATATTAATGTAGTTATATTTTTATTTTGATGATAATTAGTTATTAGATAAAACTTAAAGATAAATTATTTTGATTAATTAAATTTATTTTAGTTTCTTATATAGTATTTATTAATAAATTATCAATAAAATTAATTATTTTTTAAATTAAAAATTAAACACATTTTAATTGTTTAATCAAATTTTATTCGAAATTTATATATTTTGAAGATATTTTAAATTTAATTATTAAAAGTTAAATAAAATTATTAAATACAATTAAATTATTCATAATTTTATTAATAATAAATTTAAATTAAATAAATATATAATATTAAATTATTCATAATTCTTATTAATAATTAATATATCAAATAATTAAATAAAATATATTTAGTTGATACTAAACCAGATTATGAAAAAAAAGCCACTTTTTTGGTTTTTATAAATTTTAAAAACTAGAAAAAAAATAAAAAATAGAAACCAAAATTCAAAAAAAATCTTACTAAATTTGAAAACAAAAACAAAAAATAAAAAATAGAAATAGAAAACTTAAATCTTTACTTACGAATTTTTATGGTCAGTTTCAGATGGCCCATTTTCGTTAATCCGTAACAATCTGTCATAACCCAATACAAACCCAAGAATTTCTTGATTGTGGGCATCGAGTTTAAAGCTTCAGGCTCATGTTCCAATGGATGTTCCTAAAACAAACCGGCCTTTTCTCGTCAGCCCATGTTTTGATCAGGCTCAAAAATAATAAACCCCTTTGTCCGAGCACTACAAGGGACGGAGAAGGTTTTGGAGAAGACGAAGAAATATGGCTGCAAGGAGAACCCTCCAATTTTCTTCCACTTCTGCAAAATGTATTCTTTCCAACTCAACAACATACTCCTCAACTTCTGCTTCAAAAGTTGCTAACTTTAATGGGATCTTCACTTCCAGGCCCTCCTCTGTTTCTCGATTTAGTCTCCAAAAACTCACTTCTTCCAGGTTAGTTTCATCATTCACGTGTTGCTGTATATCAGTATTTTCTTATGCCCCTTTTTTTGTTATTTTAGTTATAAGGTATTAGTTTGAAAATAAATCCCAGTTGCAGAGAGACCTGAAGGGAAATAGAAGGCATTGTTGAAGTAATTTTTTCTCCTTTTTACTTTCTGGGTCATAAATGTTGAGTTAGATAACTTAGATCCAAACTTCGGACTTCTGCTTTTGTACCACTGGTGTCGTTTTTGGTTGGTCTTGCGGTTCCTAGTGATTTCTTTATAGAGACATATAACTTGTATATAATACTATCAGAATCCTGACTCTGTTAATTGAACGGATATTTTAGGTTTCGCGTGGAGTTGGGCGGGGCACTGTCTTTAATTCCATTGCATAGTGTTACCGCCTCTGCCCTTTTCACTTCATTGCTAACACTTCACAATGACAAGTGGGGATGTCTATCGGAGGGTACTCTTCCAAACTTCCATTTCTGCTCTTTATATTGTGATACTTTGTGTTCTAGTATCATGGAATGAAGCAACAATGATAATAACATATCTCCCATTGTAAATGATTGGCAGGACATGAGATTAGGTGAGTTTTGTTGCAAACTTTCATAGATTGTTCAAGGTTTAATGCCCGATGCTAGGAAACACTAGCATCAATAAATTTGTTTTAGTTTGATTCTTTTAGGAGTTAAAATGTCCTGTTATCCTGCTCTTTTTTGTGGCTTTACCAAGAATTATTTGTGACCTACAACTATCTAGAGGAGGTAAAAAATGTCTTTTGAATCAGATAGTTCAAACATGATTGAACGGTTTGTACTGGAATCCACTGCTTGACAAACTTGAAATTTAGTTGATGTGGAAGTAATCAGGAATCAACTCATATAAATGAGCAAACCACCAAGCGCAATATGCGATCTTGACTTTTGACTGAGATCAGCTGGACGTTTTTCTTCCATATTCTGCAGCTATTATTGTTACCTTTATTGTTCGTATTATTTTTCCTGTCTCCTGATTAGAGTGACTGAGTAAACTTTATGTATCTCTTTGCAGGATTTGCAACACCTCTATAACACTGACCATGGACTCTTGTTATAATCACAGGAGATTTTGTTTGATGTCATGTTTCTGGATTAATCGATACTTGGAATGGTGATAGATGTCAATCTCATGATCTTATATTTCATGAAACTAGATTCTTGAAGCATGTCTTGTTGTTCAATAATTGGCCAATGAGCATATTAACTTTTGCATCCATATTTCTTGAACTGGCCTTCATTTCTCTCCCTTTGAATGATTAATGATAGTCCCCTCATACGGTGATTTTCAAGAGCTTGTATTAAGTATGAATGCAATTTGAGGTCGCTTGGCAATATTCCTAGAACTTGTTGAATGATTAATAATAGTACCAAGTGTCCCCTCATATGGTGATTTTGAGCAGCTTGCGTCTAGTATGGATGCAAAATTTGTGGCCAAATCTTGAATTTTTTTCAAAATTCAATTTAATGTTATTTTCGAATGGCAATGTTTTCATCAAGATATACTTTACACATTTGGGTTTCAGACTGAGTCGGATTATAGAGTTTTGAGTCCAAGTGGTCAAGATGAAGGAAGGATTGTATTGTGGTTATTTTTTGTTAGAGAAGAAATGAAGAGCAGAGGAGTGGAGAGGAGAATTTAGAAAAAGGAGGAGATAACATATGACCCTTGATTAGATTACGAGAAGTTTCTTAAGCAGATTGAATAGTTAAAGAACTTCCAGCACCCCGATTCAGTGGAAAATTAGCTGGAATAGTGGGTTACATAGATTATTTAACATTCCATGCATCATAGAACAAGTATACCGCTGTTGACCAAACTGAAAGAGAGGTGATAATGAACAGAGCTGGGCACTAAAATACCAAAGAGACGAAAAGGGTTGTGACTAGTATTGAATAGTTGGATTTGAAGGGGAACAGGAAGTATAGGGTATTTGAGTACAGATAATTTAAGTCTCACTAATTCAGAATGGAAATAAACTGGGGTTAGCCAGGCTCAGGCCACGTATGGCTCAAACCAGCCTAAAAATTTATGCTAGGCCTATATCCAACTGACCATGATCAAACTTTAGGCTTAGAAAGTGTCAAACAGTCTAAAGCCTATTCAGGCTAAACCAGGCTCGAAAACACTAAATCTAAAAATGAATGAACAATGAACAAAAGATAATTTCATTATTCCAGTTACGTTGTTTATTTGTAACTGACTCTATAGTAAATGGTACTTTTTGTGGAATTCCCAAGTTTGGAGGAATTTAAGCTCTATCTTATTTTACACTGGAGTTTGCCTCCAATAGTTTACTAAGCTCATTTTAATCAGTTTTCTTTACCTAGTTCCCAATCTTATTGATTTTCACCTCATTGTCTAATTCCCAAGTTTTTCGCAATCCCCTTTTCTAATCATTCTACCTGTTAGCCTCTATGCTTTGGCTTGCTCCTAAAGAGTTAGTCACCATTGGTAAGTAATGTTGACTTGCTACTCAATGAGAATGTCATTGTTACCCATCCTTATTAAAGGGATCTCTGTAGGGAGCACTTTTCCTAATTCTACACCACACAAATACGAGCCTACCCAATCTTTTTTACAGAAGCTATCTACTTCATCTATCCCAATGGGATTACCAATGTAACTTGCTAAATGGCTGAAGACAATTAGTGGACCAATACTCTAGTAGAATGTTAAAGATATTAACCCACAATGGTATATGCTTTTCTCTAATTGTCTTAAGTTTCATCCTTGGTTGCTAAAAGTTCAAGAAATATACGTCTACCATATAAATACCAAAGACCATCTTTTAATACCTTATGTGCTTCTGCACTGGATGAGAATCTAAAAAGGAAGAAATTGTCTTCACTCAAGAGGGTTTCTTTTAGTCCTCAAACTTTTAATAATGCAAAGCCTAGTTTTAGATCATTGGAAAAGCATGTCTTTTCTCCAAAAAGCTGCCAATTAAGGTTGTATTCTACTTACTTATCCCCTCCTTAAGCACGTCTATAGGAGATGCTATAACTAGAGACCCCTTCAAGATTAAATAGAGGGTAGTATTGCAAGCTAACCTTATTAGATTCCCCTAGCCTATTTCTAACCAGGCCTAGAGTTCCTTGCTTGAGTTGTATAAGAAAAATTAGGTACACTTGCCTACATTGGTGAATTGGTGGGCAAATCTATAAAGAGCTTCCCTGCTGTTGGGTTTAAGCAAATAACATAATTTTCTAGAGGAAGCATGGCTAGGGTAGGGGAATGAGAGACATAGGAGTCTGGGGAGACACTTTTGGTTTTAGGAGAAGGGGAACGTAAGAAAGGAAAAATAGACATGTATAAGAAAGAGGTTTGGTTGGCATGAGACAAAGAATCAATCATAGTTGGAATAAGGTTAAAAGTGGAACAAAAATAACTAAGGGGTTTAAAATTAAAACTTTGTCATTAAAAATAGTAATGGAAAGAGGTGGAAAAAGAATCTGGAAAAGAAGGAAAGTCTTATGACAACTAAGATCTTTAACTAGACTTCAGGGAAGGAGAATCAACAAAAAGAAGGAAAAGAGAGGGAAGAGGAGTAAAATTGAGTAGAAAAGACTAAATAAGAGAAGGAAAATTCGAAATTCAAGCAACAGACAAGGACGAACCTTAGTTTGGATTGCAGAAAATTGCTTGAAAGCTGGTGGTAGCAAAGAAGTAGTATGGAAAGCACCAGAAGACAATTGAATCATGAGAAACCATATTAGAGAGAAACAAAACTCTTGAATCTTTAGACTTCTCTGGATTCACAGGATCTTGATAGAGTAACTATTGCACCTTAGCAAGCTTATCCAGTTATCACTAACGTTATGCCATTGTTTAACATGTTATCATTTTCATAACAATCCTATATTAGTTAATTTATTTTTATTTCTACCAATTCATCATTATCCAATTATTAATTCAACTTTTATGGTCATTTTTTATCATTATTGTCTTGACTTAGTTTCTTATCATAATATTTTGTATCACATCTTAACATTTTTGTATAGTCAGTCGAAATCTAAAAGCTTTCCACATAATATGTCTTGTAGTATTTACTCTTCAATATTACTTAACATCACTTAGACAACTTCATTACCATTTCAATATTGTATTATCATCAAAATCATAAATTTGAACATGCTTGATTCAATAAAAACTAGTAAAGATTACTCTTTAAAAAGCCAATATTGTATTTATATTTAAGACTTATATGTAATCTAACGGTTATACAATCTAAATTTCATGTTATATTAATTTCAAAAAACCATGATAGGATGAGCATAAATCACCTAAACCATTCAAACTAACACAAACTATTTTTAAAAAAAAAATCAATGGTCTCTTGAAAATAAAAAGTAGTTTAGTTTTAAATTTTTTTAAAAATTGATTATTAGGTATGATCTTTTGTTTTAGTCTAAGCAAAACAAAACCAAACCAATATCTCTAAGTTTACTTTTCTTTACTCTTAATGTTATTATCTTATGTTATTAATGTAAGTTTCAAAATAATTTACTTTTTTGTTAAAAAATTCAAATATTAAGGAATTGTTATTCAAGAAAATAATATCTTTCAAAAACTTTTGAGATTACTTATATTCTAACATCATAATTTTATACCTTTTATAGTTTTCTTAAAATCTAGTAATGATTGAATTTGTTATAATAAAAGTATTTACTATTTTTACATGAATTGAAAACTTTCCATAAAAAATTAGTTTTAGTATAAAATATCAAGTTTATCATGCATGCTCTAAAATTTTATATTTTATAAATATCTTTTCAAAGATTATAAAAGTTTGATCAAAATTTTATAATCTTTTTTATATACAATATTATTTCATATACAAAATATTATTTCATTAAAAATAAGAAAATATATTGTTTTAATTTTCTACTTATTTTAATAATTATTAAATTATTAAATCAATCCAAGCTACTTAATTAATTCAGTTTTGTTTAATTTTTTTAGATTATTTGATTTGGTTTTAATTAAAGAAGGTATTATACAAATGAGTTGTTTTATAATTTTGATTAAAAAAACCTAAACGACCCATTTTTCACTCCTAATGATAAGCATCCCTTAAGCCTTATTTGGCTACTTTAATTAAATATATTGTATTAATATTGCATTCATCTTTTCTCTACAATCCTAAAAATGTTTTCTTATTTATTTTTTGAGAAATTTCTACATTTATCAATTAAATTTGTTGTTAAGAAAATATAAAAATAAAGTATACTTTAATAAACTGTAAAGTTATAATTAGATGAAAGTAATAATGATATCAAAATAAAAATAACAAAAATTTTCAAATGGTATGTTTCCTCTAATTCTCTACTAACTAAAAAAATAAAATTATCTGTCAATATATATATATATATAACGCAAAACAGGCACAATGGGTCGCCGCTGTTGAGTCCATCTCTTCTATCTAATGTTACTCTATCCAATTAAAAATATGTCGTCATTGGAGGTTATGTAAGTTAAGTTATGAGTTAACTTACTTGCACGACTTATATGCACAGTTATGCACTTGTGTCACGCGCGTGAGTCTTTTTTATTTTTTATTTTTTTTTATCATTTGAATTTTAATCATACTTATTAGTTTAATAAAATAAAATAAAATTTTAATTATTCTACTATTAATTTTAAAAATAAAAATAAAAATGATAAAAAGAAAAAGAAAAACAAAATAATTACATTTATTTGGTTTGTATTTGTTGATACATATTTTCATTTTTTGTGTTTTAATTATTTTAATTATAAATTTTTAAATAAAATTTTTGAGATAAAAATTTAAAATTTAATAATTTATTAAAATTGTTTAATTAATTTATAAATTATAGAAAAATATTAAATTAAATTTAAAAAATTGATTTATACATAAATAACTAATTTTACCAAACATCTTTAACAAACAACTGATATTATCCGTTGGTCAAATCAGCTGATATAATCAGCCATCAGCTGCTAATGCAATCAGTTGATTGCCAAACATGGCTTTTATCAAACACAAACACATAGATTCTGTCACCAAAAATATTGCATTATGTAAATAAAGAGACACTTCTTTTAAGCTTAGATTAACTAAAGAAATATTTAGAAGCTCACATGACAAACAAGTTAATGATGAATATTAGTCCGATTTGTCAATTAATTAAACAATTTTAGTAAATTAATCAATTAAAATAAGTTGTTGAAATCAAAATAAATTATTCCATATAAATAATATATTGTATAATTTATTTGTATTTCACAAATAATCTCTGTAGAAAAAACTTTATTATAATTTATTTGCATTTTACAAGGAATTTCTATAGAAAAAAACTTTATCATAAATATATAAGATGTAATATTGTATATGTTATAATTTATCACAATACATCTTACATGTTGCTTACAAATAATCAGACATTGATTATTTGTACACAGAATGTAAAACCTGAACTTTTCCTTTTATTTAAATATAAATTTTTATTTTTGGTGAATAGTATTTTCATTTGAATATTAATTTTTGGGGACCCAACCTCGAAAAATGTTGAAAATATCTAGAATAGATATTAGGGTCTAATGATATTGAAACGGATAAAAAAAAATAAGTTTGATCATATGGATTTTAGGAGTTTCGAAAATTTAGGATTGAAATGTATTTTTTGAAAAATAATGGGTATAGAAGATTTAAAACTCATTTAAAATTTTTTAAAGTATCCAATCAATAAGGATTGACTATAATTAGAGTACTTAATGGTCAATTTGATGATAAGACAGTTGGGGAATACTTTTGGAATTTAATTCGATCGGTTGGTAAATTAAATTCATTAAAGGCAATTTAGTCTTTTTGTATAAAATGATATTAGCGGATTAATGAATCATACTTAATGACCAATTAAAGAATTTCTTAATGGTTAAAAATTATTAATTACATGGTGAAGAGTCATTATAGATGACCAATGAGGAAATGACATACGTATCATTAGTGGAGAGTCTAACAAGTAAGATTAAGTCATGAATTGCTTCATTTTTGTGGGTTAACTGTGAGAGCAAAATAAAAAAGAAAAGTGCAGAAGCCAAGGTAACATTTATCCAAGGAGAGAATAGCCTTATTTTTGGATTTTGAGTGTGATTTGGAGAAATCTTGATCAAATTTAAGTGCTTATCAATTACCCAAGAAATTGAAAGAAAAAGAAAGATTTCCTAGCTTAAGCTACTAGTTTTGTGAGTTTTTGAGTGGGATGGATTTATTTAAAATCAATGGTGGTTTTTAACTTGCCATGAAGAAGATATTAAGCTTGGAAGCATTTAAAGGTTTAAAGCAAGAGAGCAAACCAAGAGATCAAGCTTGAAAAATTGGAAAAGGTTAGGGTTTTGTAATTAAAAATTGGTTTGATTTCATTTTATATGTTTAGACTTCAATTCATATATGTAGGAATCTAATTAGTATGTTGAAAATAAAAAATGAAATTGATTGGTGGCTTAAATGATGAATTTGGACTACGTGAAGTTTATGTAAGTTTGACGATTTTCGTAGTTAAATGGTTAGGTATGATATTATGTGAATTGAATAATGCTATAGGTTTTAAAACATGTATTTGTGATATAATGAATATGACAAATTGTTTCCACTATGGTTAGGAGGGTCGCTTTATCAGAGATTGTTCACAGTTAGTTACCTCACAGAGAGGTTAGTGGTTGAATTTTCAGCATCTCCATAAGCTAGAGGGGTTACAGACAGGGTGGTCAGGGTTCTCAAACCAAAGGGTCAAGTTTTACTGCATCCAGAAGAGGTTTAGGGAGTAAGGGAGCAGCCCCAATAGGATAGGCAAATAGACCCCATGCATAGGTTCAAGTTTTTACCGTCACCCAGGAAGAGGCTGATGCCATACCAGATGTAATCACCGATATGATTTCTGTCTTTGATCAAGATGCACGTGTTTTAGTATATTTTGGTGCTACATATTCTTTTATGTCTATGGAGTTTTTTTTGCAAAATTAAACGTTGAGCCTCAGTTATTAGACGTCAGGATAGTAGTTTCCATCCTAGTTGGAAACTCACTCTTTGCTAAAAGAGTGTTTGTAAATGGTAAAATACTGATTGAAGGTAAGGAGTTTCCCGCAAGCCTGATCATATTGGATATTTGGGATTTTGATGTTTTTCTCGGAATGGATTGGTTATCCACACATTACGCAATAGTGGATTGTTTTAAAAAGAAGGTTAGGCTGAGTCAATTAGGGAAACTAAAGGTAACATTTCATGGGATATAGAAAGTTCTTCCTACTAATATAGTGATCACCATGGTAACTAGTAAAATGTGTGGTGAAGGATACCAGGGATACCTTACATACATGATTAAATAGGGTAATGATGAGGTTCAATTAGGAGATATTCCGGTGGTCAAAGAGTTCCCTAACATGTTTCCGGAGGAATTTCCAAGATTACCCCTATATAGGGTAATAGAGTTTGAGATAGATTTAACTTCAGAAACCTAATCGATTTCAATTACTCCATATATAATGGATCCAGAGGATTTAAAGAAATTGAAAGTGCAAATAAAGGAGTTGTTAGATAAGAGTTTTGTGAGACCTAGTTTCTCCATGAGAGACTTGTAACATCCCGTCACCCATGCATACGGCTAGAACACATAATTATGTGAGACATTTATAGGCCTTAAGCTAAATGAACGTTAGACATAAGTTATGATATATTGTTTGGCATATCCATACAATTATATATATGCTTTAATTTGGCATTTAGTACACGTGAGGAGCATGGAGATAATATTGTTTAAGTTAGGAAGGTTCTATTATAGATTTTCATTATGACAAATGGTGAGTCAGTGGAGATGAATAGTACACGTGAGGGACATAGAATGGACTCACATATTATATTG
>JAOQMS010000001.1:4702028-4717628 GCA_027563885.1 Erythroxylum longipes | reverse complement strand
CCTATTTTTGACCCTTCAGAAGGTAAAATTGGCCTTCGAGCTCTTCATGAAGTTTGTCTATCTTGATTCCCTCTTTCTAATTATATAGAGAACAATTGAATCCGATCTCTGTAGAAAAAGTTATGCTAAGAGGAAAACTTCATTTGTGATGACGTCAGCTTCCTCTGGGTGACCTCAGCTCCTTCTATAAAGCATCTTCGTCTGTGACTCATCTTCTTCTATATATTGTCTTCTTCTGTAACCCATCTTCTACTGTAAGGGCGGATAGTCTGTAAAGATGCACCTTCCGTAAATGAATGTATATTCATTGTACTCCCCTAAGTTTACGAGAGGCCAATAAGGATTGAATCGTGATGTTAGAGAGTTGTGATAAGTTCTGATAAGAGAGAGAAATTATAAAGAGACCCCGGCATTGCCATTGAACATGCATCGTGCATATTTCCTAAACTTTGATAGTTTTTGATACGTTTATACAAAAGATAGTAATTATGAATATGTTCTGTCTGTTTTAGAGGAACAAATTGGACAACAGACGGACATTGTCGGACCATCCAGGCAATAACTTCTGGGAGCACACTATGAGTCAACCTAGATGGATTCCTAGGATTAATTGATTGTATGTATTCAATTTGTTAACTTCCAATATCATTGAACTGTATGTGTATGCTGGTTCTGAATTCCAGACCTGAGGTCCGAGGAGTTTGTTCTGCGATTACCTATTGGAAGTATCTGATTTGTTATGATTCTGAATGATTCTGTTTTCTCAATGACAGTTGAATGCTAGACTGAGGTCCGATGACTATGAGACCATTGTCTGAACATTTGTATGAGAATTTGTGTGTGATCTGTTCAGGATTTGATGCATTTCATAAAATGCATGCTCAGATAAAGGCGTTGTAACTTGAGATGCCAGTTTGAAGCGCTCCCATGTAGAGCTTTGCTCCGTGATAAATCTGTTCTGCACGTAGAGCTATGCTCCGTGATTCTGTTCTGATTGAGCCTTACGGGCCAAAACATCTGTATCTGTCTGTGAAAGGCTCTCAGTCACAACAATAAGAACGAGTATGAGTCTCATGTATATCCCATGAAATTAAGTGCGCAATGTCTGAATGCTATGCAAGTTGAATGAATGATCGTCTGTTATGCTATAGATGCTTATCTGATTGAATGAAAGGATGTGCGTCCCATGCATGTCCCATGCAAGTACGTGTGTACTATCTGAACGATATGCAGACTTAACTAGCTAATCTTCTGTATTGCTTATTCCTGAATATATGCTTACCTGATTGGATGAATAACTGTGTTATAATTGTGTGATTCGGTGAATCCATCGATAATGGTACTCATTGAGTTGCAAAACTCATCAAAATTGCATTGTGGCTTTTCAGGTACGAGACAGGAGACTTAAAGTGTAGTTAGAACATAGAGTGTCTGAGTACTAAGAGATGGATCAGAGGTCCGTCAGCTGACTCCCGATGGAAACTAGTTGTTATCGTTTTGTAATTTTGTTAGAACCTGTGTAGAGTTTTGTAAACAATCGTTGAGAAGAACAGTGTAAACTTTATCAGTGAATGAAATAAATGAATGTTTTTATGAGAAATGATAATGCCTTTCGAGTATGCGGGTGAAAGTCATGTATAAGTTAGTTTTGCCATTGCTCCAACATACCATTATCATAGGTTATGTTCCTAAAAGCTTAGGTATGTACCCTATGGTAGTGGGATGTTGCAAGACTCCTGTCCTATTTGCTAAAAAGAAGGATGGGAGTTTAAGGTTGAGGACGACTACAGACAACTGAACAAAGTGACAGTTCATAATCAATATTTGCTCTCAAAGATTAATGATATATTCGATCAGCTACAAGGATCCAAGGTGTATTCAAAAAATGATCTAAGATCAGGTTATTATCAATTGAAAGTACATAAGGAGGATATTCTGAAAATTGCCTTTAGGACTAGGTACGGGCCTTATGAATTCTTAGTTATGCCATTTGGATTAACGAGTGCTCTGGTTGCTTTTATGGATTTGATGAATATGGTGTTTTAAGAGTACCTAGATAAGTTTGTGATCATTTTTATTGATGACATATTAGTGTACTCAGGCAATTATGAGGAGCATGTAGAACACCTTCGAATAGTATTACAGACCCTACAAGAGCACCAGTTATGTACTAAGTTCAGTAAGTGCCGATTTTAGCTAGACAATGTTGCCTTCTTGAGTTATGTCATCTCAGCTAAAGGACTTATTGTGGATCACCAAAAGATTGAAGTTATTACCAATTGGAGACTTCCTACCACTATGACGGAAGTCAGGAGCTTCCTTGGATTGGCAGGCTACTATAGGAAATTCGTTGAATGATTTTCTAAAATAGCAACCCCACTGACCAATTTAATGTAAAAAGAGAAGTTTGAGTGGTCAGATGCCTATTAATGAAGTTTTGATGAATTGAAAGAAAGGCTGACGACAGCTCCTATACTTTTATTACTGACAGGGACTGATGAATTTGTAGTGTATAGTGATCCTTGAGATAAGGGTTAGGGTGTGTTCTTGTGCAAAATGATAAGGTTGTAGCCTATGCTTCTAGGAAATTGAAGAAGCATGAGCAGAACTAACCCACCTATGATCTAAAGTTAGTAGTGGTAATTTTTGCATAGAGAATTTGGAGGCATTACTTGTATGGTGTCCCCTGTAGGATTTTCATGAATTACAAAAGTCTGCAATATTTTTTCACTTATAAGGAACTAAACATGAGGCAGAGGAGGTGGTTGGAGCTAATACAAGATTATGATTGTACTATAGAGAACCACCTCAGAAAAGTCAATGTAGTGGCTGAAGCCTTTTATGTTCACCCCATTTTGGTGGATCAGGTTAGAGAGGGATAGAAACAAAATCCATAATTGATGAAGTTGAAGGCCAAAGTTAAGATTGGGTAGAGAATAGATCTTACAATCAAGGAAGATGGTATAGTGATGAGGGGGCAACGATTATGTGTACCAGATATAGGAGACTTAAAGAAAGAGATCTTAAAGGAAGCTCACTCCTTAGCTTACGTTATGCATCTGGGTAGCACGAAAATGTACCATACACTCCAAGAACACTATTGGTGGAAAGGGATGAAGAAGGAAATAACATAGTTCATTTCTAAGTGTCTAACCTGTTAACAGGTAAAAGTAGAACATCACAAGCCTGTGGGATTAGTACAACCCCTCCCTATCCCAGAGTGAAAGTGGGAGAAGATTACTATGGACTTCGTAGTAGGAATTTCTCATAGTTAGAGAGGGCACGGTGTTATATGGGTGACGAAGTTCGCACATTTCCTTCCAATAAAAAATTATTATCCATTAAATAAGTTAGCCCAATTTTATATGGATAAGATAGCGAGACTCCATGGTATGTCGATTTCTATTGTCTTAAACTGCAACCCTAGGTTTACTTCGAGATTTTGGTCCAGATTACATAAAGAATTAGGTACATGCTTGAAGTTTAGCATTACCTTTCACCTATAGATGGATAGACATTCAGAGAGGACTATCCAGACACTTGAGGATATGATTAGGTTATGTGTCATGGAGTTTAGAGGGAGTTAGGACATACACTTACCACTAATAGAGTTCGCATACAATAACAATTATCAAGCCAATATTGGCATGGCCCCTTATAAGGCACTTTATAGAAGAAAATGGATAACTATAATATGTTAGGATAAGATAGGTTAAAGGAAATCGATAGGTCCTGAACTTGTACACGTGATAGCAGATAAGATTGAAGTTATTTGAAGCAGATTAAAGATAGTCCAAGATAAGCAAAAAAGCTATGTGGATAATCGTCGTAGGGATCTTGAATTTGAAATTAGAGGTAGAGTATTTCTCAAAATTTCCCTTAGAAATGTGTACTTAGGTTTGGGAAATGCAGTAAGCTAAGTTCTCATTATATGAGACCGTATAAGATCACAGAAAGAATTAGGTCAATGGCTTATGGATTAAAGCTACCAGATAAGCTCACAAAAATTTACAACGTCTTCCATGTATCTATTCTTTATAAGTACCTAGCGAGCCCTTCACATGTAATCACAGAACAACCAGTGACCTTAAAGGAAGATTTGACTTTTGAGGAGGAACTAATACAGATCCTCAACCGCAGAGAACAATTTCTGCATAATAAGGTCATTCCTTTAGTTAAGGTACTGTAGGGGTATCACGCGGAAGGGGAATTACGTGGGAGCCTGAGCAACAGACGCATACATTGTATCCCCACCTGTTTTAAACAACTATGCTTAGTTAAATTTTGAGGACAAAATTTTTATGAGGGGTAATTGTAAAACCATGAACTTTTCCTTTCATTTGAATATAAATTTTTATTTTCAGTGAATAGTATTTTCGCTTGAATAGTGATTTTTGGGGACCCAACCCTAATAAAATTTGAAAATATTTAGAATAGGTATTAGAGTCTAATGATACTAAAATAGATCAAAAATAAGATCAATTAGATGGATTTTAGGAGCTCCAAAAGTTTAGGACTAAAATGCTCTTTTTGGAAAATAATGGGTATTGATGATTTTAAACCCATTCAATTTTTTTTAAGCATCCAATCAATAAATATTAACCCTAATTAGAATATTTCATGGTCAATTTGATGATAAAATGGTTGCATAATATTTTAATAATTTAATTCTATTAGTTGGTGAATTAAATTATTTAAAGGGCAATTTGGTCTTTTTGTATAAAATGGTATTAGTGGATTAATGAATCACACTTAATGACCAATTAGAGGATTTCTTAAGGGTTAAGAATCATCAATTACATGGTGGTGAGTCATTAGATATAACCAATGAGGAAATGACATGTGTATCATTAGTGGAGAGTACAAAAAGCAAGATTAAGTCATGAATTACTTCATTTTGTGGGTTAATCATGAAAGCAAAAATGAAAAAGAAAAGAAGAGAAGCCAAGGTGACATTTGGCTAAGGAGAAGAGCAAGAAGTGTAGAATATTTTTTGGAAACTCGTTAAATTTTATTCATCTAATGAGAAGCTTTAAATAAGCATTAAAATAATAAGAGATTGAGAAAAGTAAGCAACTAACGGAAACATGATTTAGTAGTTCCTAAAAATTTGCAACAAAATAAATAGAAAACTTATCTCCCTAAAAACTAGGAAGCCAACATCTACTTTCACACGTCTATCAGACCCTCCCTTAAACTGAGAATTCATGTTTTAGTTTACATGGTCTGAAATTCTTCAAATGAATAAACACCCAACAACTTTCTAAGCCTGAGGAAGCATTCTTTCTTGATTGGCTTGGTAAACACATCTACGAGTTGATCTCTACTCTTACAATAAATATGACTGACAATACCTTTATAATTCAAGTCTCTTAAGTAATGATACCGAACATCTATATGTTTGCTACTGCCATGAAATACTGGGTTTTTGGATAATTTAATAGTTGAACTATTATCACAAAAACTTGTAATAACACCTGGTTGTCTTGCTCCAACTTCTTCCAACAATTTTCTTAACCATATGGCATGACACACACAAGCAGTGGTTGCTACCAATTCAGCTTCAATTGTTGAAAATGTTACTATAGGTTGCTTTTTAGATGACCACAAAATAGCATTTTCTCCCAGCATGAATATATAACCTAATGTGCTCCTTTTATCATCCTTGTCACTTGCATAATCACTGTCCATATACCCATGAAGTTTTGCTTCCTCTCCCTTCTGATATAACAGTCAATAGCTTCTAGTACCTTACAAATATCTCAGTATTCTTTTGGCTGCCAATAAATGTGACAGTTTTGGATTTTCCATGTACCTACTGATCAAACTCACACCAAATATTATGTCTGGTCTGGTAGTCGTTAAATGCATTAGGCTCCCCACCATTTTCTTGTAGAGTGTGCTGTCTACATCTTTTCCTTTACCATCTTTTTCAAGTTTCAGAATTGGATCAACAGGAGTGCTTACTGCATTGCAACAGTCCATCTGAAATCTTACTAAAATTGCCTGGACATATTTTCTTTGTGACACAAAATACCTTCCTTACGATTGTATTATTTCTAATCCAAGAAAATAATGTAATTTCCCCAAGTCTGATATATCAAACTCTTTCATCATAGAAGCTTTAAACTTATCAATCATATCACTGTTTGAACTAGTGCAGATCAAGTCATCTACGTATAAACAAACAAGTAATATATCAGTTCCATCATACCTCACATAAAAGGTGTGCTCATATGGGCATATGTGAAATCCTTGCTTTATCAAATATGCATCTATATGACTGTACGAAGCTCTTGGGGCTTGATTCCGTCTTTATAATGCTTTCTTAAGCTTATACACCTTGTCTTCTTCTCCTGGTTTGACATACCCTTGAGGCTGATCTACAAAAACTTCCTCCTGCAATACACCATGTAAGAATGTAGACTTTACATCCAATTAGTAGATTGGCCACTCATTTTGTGTTGTTAAACCCAAAAATATTCTTATAGTATAATGTTTAGCCACAAGTGCAAAAACTTCTTCAAAATCTACGCCATATTCTTGGTTTTACCCTTTTGCTACCAGCCTCACCTTGAATTTATCAACATCTCCATTTTCTTTGAGTTTGGTTTTATAAGCCCACTCGACTCCAATGCTTTTTTGATTCATAGGCAACGTGGTCAACTCCCATGTATTGTTTTTGACTATTGCTACCATTCTACATCCATAGCCTCTCTCCATTTTGAGTCTTTGACAGAAATTTCAAATAGAATTGGATGTACAAACAAAAATATGTCAACTGTTCATCAATATTTCTTATACCTGTAACTTCATAATCAACCATCCACGTAGGCCTTTTCTTGTTTCTTTGAGGTCTACATTTTGAATTACTTGTCTCAGAATTAGTTTGCATATCACCTTGCTTTTCACTATTCCTTCTTCAACATTTATAATGGAAACTGATTTTGTTTCTTCTCCATTACAATCCTAGAACCTATCCTCGTCAAAGAGTACATCACGACTGATAATAATCCTTTTATTGATAGGATTATAGAGTTTATAAGCTTTAGTACCTTCAGCAACTCCCATGAAAATACATTTTTCTCCTTTGTTATCTAATTTCTTTCTCCTGAAATTTGGTATATGCACAAATAAAATGCAACCAAAAATTCTGAGATAACTTACAGTGGGTTTCCTGCCAATCTATGCCTCTTCTAGTGTTTTGTTCATCATTGCCTTTGTTGGAATACGATTGAGAACATGAACACACCAATTAGCTGTTTTTGGCCAAAAATTCTTTAGAACTTGGCTCTGAGCTAGCATGCATATAACCAAATTCATTATGATCCTATTTTTCCTCTCACAAACCCTATTTTTCTGGGGAGTATACACAACAGTCTTCTGTCTTTTGATACCACATAATTCACAAAAGTGTGAAAATTCTTGTGAATCGTATTCACCACCCCCATCTGTATGTAGCACTTTGATTGTTCTTCCCGATTCATTCTCCACAAGAACCTTAAACTTTATAAATACCGTAAATGCTTCTGATTTCTCACTAATGAAATAAATCCATGTTTCTCTACTGAAATCATTAATAAACGTAAGAAAATACCTCTTGCCACCATTAGAAACATGATTAATTGGAACACATATATTTGAGTGGATTATATCAAAAAGGCCCTTAGGTCTTTGAGTTTGGCCTTTTGGGAATGAATCTCGGGTCTATTTTCCAACTGCATACTCTTCATATAATTTTGTACGATTTTGAAAGAATGGAAGACCATGCACCATTTGCCTTTTCTGCAATGTTTTTAAACCTTCAAAATTTAAGTGAACATACCTGAAATGCCAAAGCCAAGCTACTTCCTTCAATTAAGCTGCAAAACATGATTCCTCCATGGTTTCAATATTGAGAAGGAACATTCTATTACTAGTCATAGTGACTTTTGCCAATAGATTCTGGTTAGTATAAAAAATCTTGCATATACCTTCTTTCAGTGAAATTTTACATCCTTTCTCCATAAGTTGACCCATACTTAACAAAATTTTTCTTTAATGCAGGCACATAGAGAACACTGGTAATTTGTTGATTATCATTACCTCTTATATTGATACTGACATCTCCTTTTGCCATCACTGGCAATGTTGAATCATCTCCAAACTTCACTTTGTCTCTAAATTCTTCATCCAACTTGGAGAAGGATTCTTTGCTGCCTTACATATGGTTGCTACACCCTGTGTCCAGGTACCATGTACTCTTTGTTGCTTCTTCTTTTTTTAGGTACGTCATCAACAAAGAAATCTCATCCTCTTGTTCTGCATAGTTTAAGGTCTCACCTTTGCTTCTTGACATATTGGTCCTACATTCTGACTTGTAGTGACCAAACTCGTGGCACCTAAAGCACTTTGCATGTTCTTTATTTTTGTGGAACGAACCTCCTTCCCCTTTCCACTTTTTCTGACTTGCATGTTGATCAGATTTGGAGTGCTTCTTTCCTTTTCCCTTTGCTGTGTAAACTTGCAAAGTTTATTCTTCAGACTTTTGCTGCTACTGCAACAATTTTCTTTCATGAATTAACAGAGAACTCTGCAAATTCATCCAAAGATAATTTGTCAATATTATGAGACTCTTCAATGGCACACACAACAAAATTATATTTTGTTGCTAATGATTTGAGAATCCTTTCAACTACGATGACATCTTCAGACTTGTCATCGTAAATTCTCATTTTGTTCACGATCATCATCACCCTCAAAATATACTCTATCACTCTCTCCCTGTGATTCATCTTTAAAACTTCAAATCTTGTTTTGCGAGCCTACAACTATTGCCTTTTGGTCTTTGAAGAGCCTTCAAATTTGTTCTTCATAGAGTCCCATATGTCTTTAGACATCTCCTTAGACAAAATGGTCTCCCATCTGACTCGATCAATGGCCTGGAACAGGAAGTTTTTGGCCCTCAAATCCTTCAGCTTCATTTCTTTATGTGCAGCTTTTTATGCATCTGTTGCTCCACCTGCTAGTGATGGCACTACTTCTAAGACCACCTGCCAAAATTCTTTTAATCTAAAAAAATTCTCCATTAGCATACTCCGATGGTCATAGTGACCATTGAATTTAGGAATGGAAAATTGCACAAAATTTTCTGAAGCCATAACTCTCCCTCACATGTTTCACTCACACTCAAATGTTTCACTCACAGTTTCAAAACCATGCTCTGATACCAAGAGTAGAATATTTTTTGGAAACTCGTTAAATTTTATTCATCTAATGAGAAGCTTTAAATAAGCATTAAAATAACAAGATATTGAGAAAAGTAAGTAACTAATGGAAACATGATTTATTAGTTCCTAAAAATATGCAACAAGATAAACAGAAAACTTATCTCCCTAAAAACTAGGAAGCCAACGTCTACTTTCACACGTCCATCAAGAAGAGGGCAGGCATGTGTTTTGGATTTTGAGTGTGATTTGGAGAAATCTTGATCAAATCTAAGTGTTTACCAGTTACCCAATAGATTGAAAGAAAACGTAGTAAGTTTTCCTAGCTTAAGCTACTAGCTTTGTGGGTTTTTGAGCGGGATGGATTTATTTAAAATCAATGGTGGTTTTTGACTTACTATAGAGTAGATAATAAGTTATGGTTTTGTGATTAAAAATTGGTTGGATTTCATTTTATATGTTTGGACTTCAATACATTTATGTAGGAAGCTAATGATGAATTTGGATTAAGTAAAGTTTATGTAAGTTTGAGTTTTTTGAGGTTAAATGGTTAAGGATGATATTACGTGAATTGAATAATGTTATAGGTTCTAAAATGTGTATTTTTGATATGATATGTTAAGAAAAAGGAAGGATAATTGATGTGTATCAATTTGTCCAATTTAGAAAATTGTTGGAGAAAAATTGTAATTTTTAGTTTGATGTATTTAGATGATGCTTAGCATGTATCTTAGGTGAACTGTTGAAAAATTGAAAAGAAAATGAAATGATAATATATGTGTATGTGTGTGGTGAGGATAATTTGACCTTAAGAGGAAATGTAGTTGTTGGTGTGAGTTGTTGAAGTCTGATTATGGTTATGGTGTAAATAAGCTGGAATTTTAAGGTTATTATTTTGAAAAATCAAATGGAAAAAATTAACATTAATAGCATTACATATTTGTCCATATGGTGAATTAATCGGGTGAGATAGTTTTTTGAAAAAATTGATAAGCTAGAATGGGTAAAAGATGGTATTTAAGTAATTTTTGAAGTTAGATTTTGAAACAAAAAATAATAGATTAGCTTACAAAAGTTAAAACAGAAATACGATTAGTGTATATGTTACACGATTAAATACTAATCTTGAATTCGGTTAAAAAGAAAATATAGTTTTAATGCCTTAGTTCCTATTTTGGAAATAAATGCCTAAGCGAAATGTGATTTGTGTAGGTAAAGGAAAGGCACAGAATACGTAAGCGTGCTTGACAATAAATTTGCAAAACCGTGAGTGTAATTTAAAATGATTTTATGCAAATGGTTTTTATTTTATCATGAAATGAATATTTATGTTGAGTTTTATGTGAATGATATATTACAAGTGAATATTGCTAGTATAAATTTATGTTTTAGCAATATATAAATTTTAGTTTGAAAGTTAAATTTCATATGATTTGAATTTATATTGAAGTTATGTCATTTTTTGATGAAAAGGAAATGAAATGTTTAGCCTATGGTACCCTGTTAGGTTTTATATAAGTTATTATACCGATAAGAGTATTCCGATCATAAATAGCAATGTCCGAGGGGTGTCTAGAATTATTAGTGGAAAAACAAAGAGAGAATGGGTCAGTTAGTAAAGTGTTTGTGTTGCCCTCTGCACGTATGGAGTATATATAGTGCTAGCCAAAATTGTTACAAGTAAGCGATATAAAATTAGCTCGGTAACTACCGGTGTATAGTAGTTTACCTATTGCGGGTAAGTGATGTAGAACTAGTTTCATAACTAGTGGTTGGTAAGTGATATAGAAACAGCTCCATAACTTTATGCCTAAGATACTATATGGTAAAGAAATTAGTCGTGGGCTATGTTGTGTAAGAAAATTCATGATAATAATAATGCCTCCACTATTTATTTTAAAAGTAATTTGAGAAATTTGGTTTCAAGAAGCATATATGTGTTATATTGGTATTGTATTATACAAAAATGAAATGAATTTGTTTTAGGGAGGTTTAAATTGTTAAATATGATTGGAATAGAAAATCTAACACTCGCTAAGCTCGTTTAGCTCACACTCTATTTTTTGTTTTTAAAATAAAACCTACCAGGTGCATGCTTAAGGGCTTCAGCAGTAGGGACTCCACCTTGCTAGTAGTTAGCTTCATCAGGTGCTGCTGTGTAGGCATTATTGCCTTGTGAATTATTTTTGGAAACTATTGCATATCTTTGAATATGTTGTGAATATAATTTTGTGTAAAGAATGCATGTATATAAATGTTTTTAAATTAAATGCATGAATATGTTTTAGTCTTTTTAAAATTAATTGATTTAATTTTTTGAGGTTAGTTGTGAGTATACTTAAAGTCCAAAATTTGTAGTGGAGAATTTGGTGTGAATATAAAGTGTTTTAAACATTTTCAGGAATTTTGGAAATATCAAAATACAGTTGTTATGCTGCCAAAAATTTTAATAAAAATGATTTAAAAAACTCTACTATTTATATTTATTAATGATGAGTTAAAGCTTTTCGATAAAAGGGCAATAGGTTTAGCTACATAGGAACTTTTCAGCTAGATCAAATATCAACTAGAGAGTTACCGTTGAGTGTCGAGTAGGCTACCTAATCATACAGGGAATGGGGCCTGTCAAGATTGGTATCAGAGCTTGATTTCGAAATAGGATGCCTCCTTTTTGTTTAATGAATTTTACAAAATGTTTTTACATTGCTTTCATATTCTTTTTTTTTTTGAAAGGAATAAGGAATGTATTGAATATCATAAACTTGATTGTCTCATTATTTTTAATAATTTAGAAATTGCCCCTCTTGTCATATAACCCACAATCATAACAAAATGGAAATTTATTTTAACTTCATCAGGACCAGGTCTAGTATATACCATCACATAAAGATAAACATCTTTTTTTAATAATATTAATTGTAATATCATTTATATATGAAGTACAAATATAAAATTCCTTAACTTCTTCAAATTCATGAAGGATTGGCATATGTGAATAATACTAGCTACTGGACATATACTAACCCTCTTTAAAAGTGCATCTTTGTCAACATATTGAAGTGGTTTGCTTGAGTTCTTATAATATATGCCAATTTTTGTGAACCAGCAAATCTCTTCTCTTCATACAACATTTTCATCTACAAAGCATTTATATTATTTATAAAATTATAAATTATTTTGTAATTGTTTTCATATTCTTTTTTTTTAAAAGGAATAAGGAATGTATTGAATATGGTGAGCTTGATTGTCTCATTATTTTCCCAATTCATCATTTGTTTAAGTTTTTTCTAAAAGAATTTTTAATAATTTAGAAGCTGCCTCTCTTGTCATATAACCAATAATCGTAACAACATTGAAGTCTATTTTAACTTCATCATGACAAGATTTGGTATACATCATAACATAAAATAAATATGTTTTCATATCACATTAATTTGAATATCATTTATATATGAAGTACAAATATGAAATTCCTTACATTTTTCAAATTCATGAAGGTTTGGCATATGTGAATAGCTATTGGACATATACTAACCCTCTTTAAAAGTGCATCTTCATCAACATGTTAAAGTGGTTTGCCTAAGTCCTAATAATATATGTCAGTTTCTATGAACCAGCTAATTTGTACTCTTTATAAAATTTTCATCTGCAAACCACTTATATTTTTTTAATAAAATTAAAAATTATTTTATAATTCTCTTCAAATTCTTTTTTTTCAAATATAAAATTCTTTTCTTTCTTTAAATCATGAAGAATTGGTATATGTGAGACCTTGATTGATATATTGAAGAGGTTTACAAAAATTTGCATCAAATCGTCCAATTTCAGCGAACAATGAATCTTAATACTTCATAAAATTTTCCACCAACAATACTCTTATATTATTTATAAAAGTATGAATTATTTTATAATTCTTTTCATATTTTTTGAAAAAAATAATAAGGAATGTTTTGAATATGGTAAACTCAATTATCTCATAACTTTTCTTAAACCTTAGTCTACTCAAGTATTTTTATGAGAATTTTCAATAATCTAAAAATTGTCTCTCTTGTCATTTTCATAGCCCATAATCATAACAAAATAGAAGTTTACTTTAACGTCACCAAAACTAGGTCTAGTATATATCATTTCCTAAAATAAATAAGTTTTATGTAATATTAATTTAAATATCATTTATGTATAAAATATAAATATGAAATTTCTAACCTTCTTAAAAGTCTTGAAGGTTTGGTACATGTGAATAATACCAACTATTGGGCATTTGTTAACCTTTGTAAAATTGCACCTTCATCAACATGTTGAAGAGGTTTGCTAATTCCTTATCATATTTGCCAATTTGTATAAACCAACTAATCTCCATACTTAATAAAAATTTCCATAAACATACTACTTATTTTATTTATAAAATTATGGGCATTTTTGTAATAGTTTTCATATTTTTTAAAGAAAAGGAATAAGGAATGTCTTGAATATGATAAACTTGATTTTCTCATTAATTTTCCTAATCCCTCGTTTGCTCAAGTCTTTTTATGAGAATTTTTAAGAATTAAGAAATTGTGTCACTTGTTATTTATATAACTCACAATTATAACAACATGGAAGTCTTTTTTTAGTTTACTTGGACTGGATTAAGTATATATCATCTCTAAAATAAACATGTTTTATATAATATTAAATTAAATATCATTTATGTATTAAGTACAAATATGAAATTGTTTATCTTTATCAAATTCATAATGGATTGGCATATATGAATACCAGATATTGGACACATGCTAACCTTTTTAAAAGTGCACCTTCCTCAATACGTTAACAAGATTTGCCTATGCCCATATCATATGTGCCAATTTCTACAAACCTGCTAATCTCCATACTTAATAAAAATTTCCACCAACAAACCACTTATATTATTTATAAAACTATGGATTATTTTTTAACTATTTTCATACTCTTTTTCTAGAAAAAATAGGAATAAGGAATGTTTTGAATTTGGTAAACTTGGTTATCTCATTACTTTTCCTAGTCTTTCATCTGCTCAAGTCTTTCTACGAGAAATTTTAATAATCCAAAAGTTTCATCTCTTATCATTTCCATAACCTAGAATTATAACATCATTGAAGTATATTTTAATTTCACGATACCAAGTTTGTTACATATTGTCCCCTATAATAAACATGTTTTATGTAATATTAATTTAAATATCATTTAAATATGAAGAATAGATATGGAATTCCTTACCTTCTTCAAGTTCATAAAGGGTTGACATATGCGAGTAATACCAACTACGGGACATATGCTAAACCTCTTTAAAAGAGTATTTTCATCATATGTTGAGCTAGTTTACCCGAGTTCATATAATATGTGTCAATTTTTGTGAACCAGCTAGTTTACATAATTCATAAAAATTTGTAGACTTATATTATTTATAAAATTATATATTACTTTCTAATTATTTTAATATTCTTTTTTAAAAAAAGGAATAAGGATTCTTTTGAATATAAATCTTGATTATCTCATTACTTTTCCTAATCTTTTGTTTGCTCAAGTCTTTCTATTAAAACTTTTTAATAATCCAGAATTTGCCTTTCTTTTCGTTTCAATAGCCTGCAATTATAACATCATGAAATTTTATTTTAACTTCCTTAGGACCAAGTCCTATATGCATTATCCCCTAAAATAAACATATTTTTATGTATTATCATTTATGTATAAAGAAAAAAATGAAATTCGTTACCTTCTTCAAATTTATAAAGGAATTACATATATGAATAATAGCAAATACAATACTTATGCTAATCCTCTTTAAAAGCACACCTTCATCGATAAGTTGAAGAGGTTTGCTTGAGTGCTTGTCAAATGTGCCAATTTCTATAAACCATCTAATATCCACACTTCCTAAAAATTTCCTTTAGCAAACCACAAACATTATTTTTAAGATTTTGAATTATTTTGTAATTGTTTCATACTCATTTTTGAAGAAAAGGACTTGATTGTCTCACTGGTTTTCCTAATTCTTTAGTTGCTCAAGTCTTTTGTTAATAATGTTTTATAATTCAGAAATTTCCTTTCTTATCATTTCCATAACCTATAATCATAATAGTGGAATTCTATTCCAACTTGACCGAGACTAGGTTCAACATATATCATCCTATAAATTAAACATGTTTTTATAAATATTAATTTAAATATTATTTATGTATGAAGTTCAAATAACAAAATCCTTACCTTCCTCAAATTCTTGAAGGATTGGCATATATGAATAATACCAACTAATGGATATATTGTTGGCCCCGGGTTCCTATACGGATTTTATGGCGACTACATGTCACCATTGGGAATTTATTTGAAATAATAATAAATATAATTGAGAACAGTTCCATAAAATAAAATAGAA
>JAOQMS010000001.1:4664300-4688418 GCA_027563885.1 Erythroxylum longipes | reverse complement strand
CATTCCATGTCCCTCACGTGTACTATTTATCTCCACTGACTCATCATTTGTCATAATTACAAACTGTAGTGACTCACTACTTACCAGAAAATGCCAATGAACGCATACCTAATCGTATGGATGTGCCAAAATAATATATAAGTCACAAATAACTTATGTCTAATATACATTTATCTTAAGTCATAGAAGTGCCTCCTAAGTAATTGTTCTAGCCGTGGGTAACAGGATGTTACACGCTATCGACATACTATGTGTCGTTCCTCACTTCTGCAGCGGCGTGACATGCGTAGAATAGATTGTCTTCATCCTTATTTTCTTCAGAAAAATGGGCTTGATATTTCTTCTTCAAGCGGCAGTCTTGTTGTGTGTGCCCGAATCGGTCACAATTTTGGCACTTTGGCTTTCCCTTGTGCCAACAGTCCTTCTCCTCGGCATGACGGATATTTTTCTTTCCTTTCTCCTCCATTCTCCTTAATTCTAGGACTTTCTTGGCTTCTAGAATTCTCTCCAAATTTCTTATATCTATTTCTAGAATTCTGAGACCGTATTTTGAGTTTAGACTAAAATGCGTTCTCCAATGATTCATTTTCACGCATACTCAGTCTTTTCTCATAAGCTTCTAGAGTACCTACTAGGTCGGTCACTAACAAAGTGGTGAGATCCGCCGTTGCCTCAGTGGTCGTAACGATCGGATCATATATACTAGGTAGAGTTATTAGAATCTTCTCTACCACCATCTTGTCAGTAAAATTTTCTCCATAGCCTCTTAATTGATTAACTAGTTCTTGTACTCTAGAGTAATATTCTTTAATGGTCTCAGATTCTTTCATCTTTATATTAGCCATATCTCTTCTCAAAGTTTGTAACTTGATGTTACGTACCTTGACACTTCCTTGAAACTCCTCCTTCAAGCTATCCCAAGCTTGCTTTGCGCTTGTAGCTCCACTAATTCTTGGAAATATTGAATCTGCCATGGCCATTTGAATGTTGTAGAGTGCCAAATTGTCCTTCTCCTTATCTTTGCTTAGTTGCTTCTTCTGCTCCTTTGTAAGCTTTGAAATTTCTACTTGATTGTTGAACTCAGTCTCCACAATCTCCCATAGGCCTTGGGACATAAAGAATGTCCTCATTTTAATAGCCCAATATTCATAGTTCTCCCCGAAGAATATTGGAATGGGAATTTGGTTGTTAGATAGTAGGCTAGCCATAGTTGTAGGCTAATTATTTAGTTGGTGAATGGAGGCAACGCTCAAATGTGATATCGGACGAGGCTCTAATACCACTTGTTGGTTTTAGGAGGTGTGTGATGTAGGCGTTGATTAGTAGTAAGAGAGGGATGTAAGTGAAATAGTGTAGTTGGTTTGATTGTGAAGAGGGACTATAGTGAAATAGAGTGTAAAGTTGAGTATTGTGAAGGAGATGTTGTAGGAAAAAGAGTAGTGCTTTTGATATAGAGAAGAGAACTTGTTTTTCAACTCAATTTGGAAATGGTACAACTTGTGCTATTTATAGCACATCAAAGTCAGTGGATGAAGCCACCAAATTTTTCTATAGTTTTCCATAATTACTATCTAGTCCCTATCTTTTAGATAGTTCTCAATTTATCACATACTTTCTACATATTACAATATTACATTTGACTCTAGATTATTCCACACAAGACCTATTCTAGAAATATCTATACTTTGTGTCTTGCTCCACAATACTAGAAAGTTCATGAACTTTCAACAGAAGGATTGGGTTTAATGGTTTCTTTTCTCAGGCTATTGATTTAATGGTCGTTGATGCCTTAGCAAAAGCAAATGACAAACTTCAAATTTCTTCGCTAATTGACGAACCTGATCAATTTTGGACGGTCAGTGAGCTTAGACAGTACTAATTCGAATAATTATTGCTTCAAGTATATGGCCTTATAGACGTCCTTTTGAAAATGTAGATAGATGACTCGATTTTGAAAACCATTGAAATTTCTAAAGATCCAGAGCTCAAGGAAGCGAGAGATTTGATCCTACGTATACGTAGAAGAGATCTATATCAGGTATTCTGATGTATTGCAAAGAGAAAATACTACTTCCTATGATGCATTTTGATATATAGGCTATCTTCAGTACCTTTTAAATTTTTGATGAATAATAAGGTCTTATGGGTTTGTTATCTTTTGCAGTACTGCAATGAATTCACTGTTCCAAAGGACAAAATGGAGCACTTCAAAGACGTCACTCCTCAGGACGTTGTTTGTTCCCAGGTCTGTTAAGAACCCGCTCTAAGCTTTTCATTCCTCAACGAAGTAAAATCATCATCTCAAATAATAAATTTGAAACCAGAGTTCCGGTAATGTTACACTAAACGAAGAAGATGTTGCTGTGAGCAATGTTAAAATTGATTTGACACGTGGAGAATCCAACCCTCTGGAAAGGTATGTATGATTGGAGCATTGCTTCTTGGCTTAAAGCTTTATCTGTGGATGCCTTATGATACTTTGATCTGACCACAAGCTTTCTCACCTGCATATTCGCTGATCCAGCATCAGATTCTTCGAGGTACTAATTTCTCTTACCAGACTTAGCATGATTAATGTTGTTGAACCTAGTGCTCTTTTTCATTATGGACTCCTGTAGGATGTTTGATACTGCTCACTATATTTTTACCAAGAAGAACAGGCAGGCGATTAACTTTCATGAATCAAAATGATCATTGTTGACTCTGATAACGGAGTAGGAATAGACGAGCATTGTATCATTTATAGCAGACGTCCTTCTAAGTAAATCAACTTCATTTAGCATTAAATCACAAGATATTGGAGAGATCATTAATATGAACTGTATTTCATTTTATGCATCCGCCGGACTTATTCCTCTTGAAATTGATTAAGCTACTAGAGATCATTGTTTCCATGCCAGAGATATCTAACAGCTTATACTTTATCAGGACTATGAGACTACGACGAAGCTCAGAATACCGGAGGAGAGAGTTAGTCACTTGATGCCTGCTTATTGCCGAGATACGATTGTCAGAGTGTACTCTAAGAAACCTGAACTGGTTCGTGAAAAAAATTAGTCCCATAATTAGCTTCGTGAAACTTTACATATCGCGGGCTAAATATCAATTTATGGCACATCGTCTTACAGGTGGAAGCAGTTTCCGAGGCCTTCACAAATTTTCAGATAAAGAAATATGGAATAAAAGCACAGGTGCACGATACTCCTAACAAGAAGAAATACCGAAAACTGTTTTGTTGATAACTACCTCCATCGAGGGAGGTACTGTTCCAACTTCCAAGCATGTAAATTGTCCTACCAATATTAAACTCTTGTTAGATTTTGTATATACTTCTTATCCATTAGAAACAGTAGTAGAAAATAACGGGATCCTGAAGGTATGCCAATGTCATACATATGAAACGTAAAAATCCATATACGTTGTGTTGCCTTTGCTCATCTTCATTACTTGCGTGCCCACCGCACCAGCTCTATTAGCTACTCATTTCTGCCATATGCACTAACATTTAACGCCGATGAATTTTACGCCATGAGAGTTCTCATTATATTCTTTGCCAGTCGTAGTCATGTATATGTCATTATTTGTAAGGATACTCCTGGTGAGAGCCTTTAGCACCAAAGGTGCAATCATGAGTAGCTATTGGTACGTGTTACAGGTTACTTGCTTCTATGAAGTTTTGGACTGACCCTTAAAATCGATCAATACCTATAGTCTGTTACTCTGAAGCGAATATCATTAACAAAAGGGATCAGAAAAACCATAATTGAGATTGAATATATATGTATTTATTTAACGCCAATAATTTAGTATAATTAAATTAATATATCTTAAAGTTTTAACAGTTTATGTAACATGCCCATAAACTTAATTTTATTTAAACTATATATTCTGATTTTTTAAAAAAAGAATTATACCGTCCATATCAATTTCATAGTCCTAGACCAAAAGGATTTGACCTTTCACATATTTTATCTATATATCATAAATTATAGACACAGATTACGTTTTTATCCAGACTATAAAGAATGAATATATACATAATTCACTAATTAATGCATTCAGTGATTAACATAACATAAAACTTTGGCCTGGATTCCTCCCACAATCATAAATTCCTATAACATTTGGAATTCTTAGAAAATATATATGTTATTTTGGTTTTTGCTTGCAAAAAGGAGACGACATACTTTAGGAATCCTTATTCGTGACAACATAGAATCTGCCTTCTTATAAATCCTCAATAGGTACGCACGCTCATAGTTCCATAAACGTACACGAAAACGATCTTCCATTAAAACCCAGGAAAAACAAAAGACCTTTTCTCCACGACTCATCACCACAAACAACAAATTCAATTTCCCATAAACAAGAATCGTCCTACGTACTCACGTTCTCGAGATGATGATGGATTTGAAGAGCTTGGAACTGCTTGACAGACACCTAAATAACGTATGGAACATGCTACACGTCGATGAAAGGGCAAAAGAAGAGTGGGAAATCGATCCCAAGAAGCTCCTCCTTAACCATGTTATTGCTCGAGGAACCTACGCAACCGTTCATGGTGCTCTTTATGAAGGCCGTAAAGTTGCCGGTGAGTGTTTGCGTATATTATATCGTCTCGCTACTTTGGTTTGTTTTTTTTTCTTTTTAAACCATGCATGGCTTCACGTTCTGCAACTAAAACCCTAATAAAACCTCGTGCCGTGACTAGCTTTTCTATGAAGAATAAATAAGCTGCTTACTAGTTTCTACAATTTGGTTTTGCTTATTATCTTCGATTTGTTAATATGTTGTCATCAGTTAAAGTGCTTGACTGGGGACAAGAGGATACGAGAACAAAATCTGAAATAGATAATCTCAGGAGAGCTTTTATGCAAGAGGTGTCTGTTTGGAACAAGCTTGATCATCCCAATATTTGCAAGGTAATGATGATAAATAACTGCACGTTATTATGATTTTTTTTCCTGATATGCTTAGATTATAATCATTATGTTTTGATTGTTCTCTTAATATCAGTGTTAAAAAACTTGTGTTGTTTTTTGTTTTTTTCAGTTCATAGGGGCTTTCATGGGTCCATCACGCATTGCAATAAACGCCAATAACGGGAAATTGGCAGCCAATGTGTGTGGTGTTGTGACAGAGTATTGTCCTGGTGGTACTCTAAAATCTCACCTTACAAAGAATCTGGAAAGCAAGCTGGCTTTCAGCACTGTCATGGATTTTGCTCTAGATCTTGCAAGAGGGTCAAGTTTTCTTTTTTTTTTTTCCCCCACCTCTATAAATTAGTACCAAAAAAGAAAAACAAACATCATCTGATATTACAATCTGTTTTCTGTAACTATATATCTGGTTCCTCTTGGCTTTTTAGCACTTACAAACTTGTACTTTTTCTTCTTACAGGCTGGTCTACCTTCATTCCAGAAACCTTGTGCACAGAGACGTAAAGACTGAGAACATGCTTCTTGATGAAAATCAAACACTGAAGATAACTGACTTCGGAGTTGCTAGAATTCAAGCTTCAAACAATAGCGAGATGACAGGCTTTACTGGAACACTTGGTTATATGGCTCCAGAGGTATACAATCAATAAATTTTATGATTCTTTTTCGTCACTGTACCAAGTAACTGTTGACAAATGTTCTTTAGCGTAACCTTGCACTTGAAATTTTCAAAGATCATCGACCCAAGTAGTGGATCAGTTATAAAACAGAAGTTGTCCGATCGATGTATGACAGGTTTTCGATAGCCTTATCATTTGAGAGTTTCCCTTGACGCAGGTTTTTGAGAGCAAACCGTACACCAGCAAATGCGATGTCTACAGCTTCGGAATTTGCTTGTGGGAGATATATTGCTGTGACATACCATATCGTAACCTTAGCTTCTCCGAACTGACGTCAGCTGTTACTTATAAGGTGAACAGTCTTCATATTCTTATATTCCTTGCTTATACCCAGCGAAGGTTTCTAAGAATAGTAGATTTAGTGAAAACAACGTTTATAAATAATAAAGCCTCATAAAAGGACATTACTGGCACTGCAGAACTTGAGGCCATCAATACCCAAATGTTGTCCGAAGTCTCTAGCAACAGTGATGAAAACATGTTGGGACGCAGACCCCAACAAGAGACCAGAGATGGAGGAGGTAGTCACAATGTTGGAAGCAATCAAACCATCCAAGGGTAATGGCATGATACCTCTTGACCAGCGTCCAGGCTGTTATTGCTTCTTGAGGAGACTAGTCAAGGCCATAAAACTTTGAAGATAGAAGAAAGTCACCAACTTATCAGGTGGTGGTGATATGAATACTGAAAGTAAACCAGTAGCATCAAAGCTTTTATGTTATTTTCTGATTCATTCATTTATCAGGTGGCTGTAAATAACGTGCTTGTGACATAACTGAGACAATTATGAGTGACATATTTGTTTAGTGCAAATTGAAAACGATCTCCTTGTCATCAATAACCTGAAGTTGAAAGTCTGTTAGATTCTTCTCAAGAAATTGTCAGCAAAAGATGCGCATACGTCTTCATAAGTATGAACAGCATAGCATGCAAAGAGAATAGAGGCTTCCAATTCAAACACAAAGGGTTGGATTTTAAAATCAACATACTTAAAAAGCTAGTATAGAAAATTTGTTGCGTTCCATCATGAAAAAAGCTTCAGTCTTTCGTATATAAATTCGCACCTTCCTTTTCTTTTTCCTTTGGGGTTGCCTATTTACACGAGTGAGCAGCCAGAATTGAAATGAAACAAACAATACAGCGGTAATGGTGTGTGTAAGTTGCCTTGTATAACATCACGTCCGTAGATCCACACTATTTCAATTCCAATTCCAACTAAAATTCCAATTCCAATTCCCTCGTGTACATTAGAAGTGTCATCTAACTCACCAAAAACTGATTATCATGGAAATATCGCGGACAATTTCAGATGACATGTCAACAGCATCTGAAACATCGCCATAGGCTTTGCAAAAGTACTATTATAATCATAGTACTTTTGCATATGTAAAGTGATATACAAGTCTGTTAGATTCTTCTCAAGAAATTGTCAGCAAAAGATGCGCATACGTCTTCATAAGTATGAACAGCATAGCATGCAAAGAGAATAGAGGCTTCCAATTCAAACACAAAGGGTTGGATTTTAAAATCAACATACTTAAAAAGCTAGTATAGAAAATTTGTTGCGTTCCATCATGAAAAAAGCTTCAGTCTTTCGTATATAAATTCGCACCTTCCTTTTCTTTTTCCTTTGGGGTTGCCTATTTACACGAGTGAGCAGCCAGAATTGAAATGAAACAAACAATACAGCGGTAATGGTGTGTGTAAGTTGCCTTGTAGAACATCACGTCAGTAGATCCACACTATTTCAATTTCAATTCCAATTCCAATTCCAATTCCAATTCCCTCATGTACATTAGACGTGTCATCTAACTCACCAAAAACTGGTTATCATGGAAATATCGCGGACAATTTCAGATGACATGTCAACAGCATCTGAAACATCGACATAGGCTATGCAAAAGTACTATTATAATCCTTTTTGCGTATCGTGGAAAAGTTCTTTTCTGTACGTCAATAAACTAAGTGTGCAAATGAATCAGGGGGAACCATCATCCGAGGACTGAGCAACAGATTCTATAGTCGGATCACCCTCGCTTGCATTTTGGAACTTTTCCAAAAGCAACTTCCGGATTTTCACCCTCAAACTAGAGGCCTCTTCAGGTCTGAACCACTGCTTGCAAAACTGAAAATGAAAACATCTAATGAGGAACATAGCCTCACTTCAAGAATGTACACAAGAATGCAGGTAAGTGCAGATACCATAGTCAGATCTCTCTTTTTCAGCCTCTCAGGAGCCTCCTCAATGAAGCGTTCCATGAAGAAAAGAACAAAGAGACCACAATCATAGTCATTTTTCTGTTGGGGAACCTGTTTGCAATTAGAGACACCTTTGCTAAGAATATTCAAATTGTTTACTTCAGAAACACGTGGTTTTATTTCGTATTAGTTCACAGTGATCAAATTCTGACAAAGCTGACAAGGAAAATTGACAACTGAATGACATACATTTGACAATAACAGTCATGAGAAACAATTGAAACAAAGAAGATAAAGTGATAACCTTTGTGGCAGTATTCATGAACAGGCACAATGGTTAGAAGTATAATTGAAGAGAGGTTATGAATGCACTTAAATCTATGCAACACTCACGTCAATCTTTTTCTGATTAATTCTCCCTGGCAGATCATTCCATATCTTATCTGAAATTGGATGGTCATAAGTCGCACTTTCTTGATTTAGATAGTTCCATTCGTCTTTCAGATAGCTGTAGTACAAAATTCACCATTCTTTAGGATGAAGAATGTATGTTAAAAAAGGTATGACTTGAGGGTAATTAAGAGAACATGCATGTCAAAATATATACCTTGAATACAATAATAGCCCAACTAACGTTGTCATGAAAACATTTTAACCAAAGAAGTCACTCTGCTCACACTAGAACAGCAGAACATGTAATTGCCATGATCAATTTAACTTACTAAATTTACTAACAGGCAACAGCTGAAAATGACATTTCCTTCCCGATCATTTTTAATACAATTCTTAACTACCAGAAAAATTGTTATCTTTACAGAATCAGGAATAAAACAGAGGAATATATAAATCCAATAGTGCAACATGCGTCATGTGTCTGGAAAGGGCTTCTAATCTGTCAAACCTTTTTATGTTATCAAAAACTGCTCTGCTGGCATGAAGCCCCAATGAATCCAGGTGTAGTATTATAGGTCCTGATTCATCTTCCTTATCAGGGATGCAAATAATCACCAAACTCCAGTGAAGACTGAATCAGAATGCACAAGCACCTCAAATAAGCCAACAAATAAGAATGATTTGGCCAAAGGAGAAGAATAAATGGAGAGAGAAAAAAAATACAGCACTATTGGTTTCTAAATTGACAAGATGGAAACTGAACCAACACATTCACTTAGCTCAACTCATCAGATGACCAACAAGTCAACATGCCAAGTTTCCTTCTTAAACGATTAGAAAGCTAGGGACCTAATTGGTTAATCTTTCATTTTTGGTCTTTTGTTTTTGTTTTCAAATTTAAAAAAAAAGTGTGATTAATTTTCTATTTTCATTTTTTTTTTGATTTTTTCCTATTCCATAATTTATAAAAAATGATAAAAATTAGTTTTCACAAGTTGAATTTTTTTAATCACAAATTTATCTAATTATTTATTAATTAATATAAACTCAACAAAAAATAATGACCATTCTAAGTTGACTATAGAATAATAAACATTTTAATTTATTTTTAGAAATAATAATGATTTTAAAATATTACAAGTATTTTCAATTTTGAAATTAATTCAAGAATAAGCATACTTTAAATATTTAAAATTATTTGCATAAACTAAAAATTTCAAATAATTATTTTAAAATCCAAAATTTTTAAATCATAAAAAATAAAATTTTATTTTAAAACTTGTATTTTAGTTCAAACTCGTATACATCATTTCATATACTCACAGTGCACAGGTCCATCTAAGCACTTGATACTGAGTTATTCTGAAATATGTGTTTCAAAATCAACTTAAAACCATTTAAAACTTTACATCTTTCTGCGAACAAAATATCAAGAAGTCAACTATCGGGATGGATCACATTTGAAATGCCAACAAGTCATCTTAATTGTGCATAATTAAACCGAAGCCAGAGAAATAAAAGAACTAGAAATGCCAGAGTGCAGAACAGTCCACAACAAACAGAATAATGGCCTTCAGATTCATATAAGAGTAAATGGTAACAAATCACACCCCAGATATCTGGTTGTAATCAGCCACCAGACCCAAGGTCAACGTGGCTTTCTAATATATAAAGCTCAGATATTCTTACTCTTCATGTATGGGAATAAGTACATACGCCTTCTGAAATAAGTTGACACCCCTCCACCATCTTCGGAACTTAGCAAAAGTTGATGCCTTGTCAACCCCCTAAACAAATGAGCATGAATGGGAAAAGAGAATGTACGATTGAGTGATGAAAGATAAGAGCTAGAATAGTAAGAGATCAGTGTCTACAATCAACAGCTAACTACAAAGAGGAAATCAAAATAAAATGATGAAGAATGTTCCCATACATGAAAAGTTCTCAATTTTCCCACTACATCACAAATTTTCTTCTGGATAATATCATCGGCTAAAATATGATGCTAGCTTGCCCATAAGCTAAGAAAAAATGATTTCGCAACCAAATTGCAGATCATTCACATTATTCTGGAAGCAATCAATGAAGTGGTTTTACAAATCAATCAAGAGTGACAAATGATCACCCAAAGAATTTAGAATAATCAATATCTTCCTGTTCAACTGGGAATACCAAGAAAGGCACTACCTTGCATGTTACTGCCTGTTTTAGCTTCTCGTAGAAGAATGTATTGAAGATGTGGTAGTCACAAGTGGCCCTTTTTGCTGGAGAAGCATTCAACCATAAGTACCTAGGAAAAGGAATCAAAAGTGACCATGCATAAAATTTTAATAAAATTTGTCCCATACCATCCATACAGACAACAGAACATGTATCCCAAAGGTAGAACATTTATACTACATAGTCAAGAAGTTCTAGGACAGCATATGCAAAATGAAACTAGAAAACAACATGAGAAAAACTCACTTATCTTCCCTACCTCTTAGATATAATCATTTTACAGTCAATAAAAATGGATTATTATCTCCCATTTGTTTTTGTTTCAACTTAACTAACTCAGGACAGGTAAACATTGAACCTCTTTCAACTAGCACCTTCAACTCCATCTTACAAAAGTGATCAAAAAGTGATGGGGTAAACAAAATGACTAGCTTCTCTAAGATAACTTCCCTCTAAGCTTTCAAACTTTACCACCCATCCATTTCCTAGATAGTCAACACATAATTCTCAGCTAAACTCTGCTGTTGTGTAATATGTTTCTCCACAGATATACTCATTCCACTGCATAAAGCAGATTATCCTTGATACGATCACAAATAAGTTATTAGAAAATACAAAAGTTTCTGGTTCATGAACCTAGCTGCAAAATCTGTATCTATGAGTTTGATGTTATCTACAGTAGCACTCATAATTTTCCTATCACCATGAGTCCAAGAGGTCAATATTTAGTGCCTCAGGGGAGCTTATTTAGCCTCATCACACTGATGCACTTGAGAAAATTTGACTTGCTCACCCATTAAAAGACCAAATAACTAGCTGAGCCAAAATTATAATCTCACATCATCCCATGCTCCTTGTATGCTTCTTCAAGCTAAGCCAAACAAACCACTAGATCAATAATCAGTGCAGGCTCAATTACACCCCAGCTAATAGTACCCATTATTATTACTCAGTTACAGACTGAAAAGGCCCGTCAATAGGAAAAACAAAAGCCACAATCAACTCCACAAATCCAATCAGCACACTTAAATTCTTGAACACAAGAAAGGAATAAATGGAATTTCAAACAAATTCGTCATGCAATCTGAATCTCTGACCTCGGCTCAGAAGATACCAGAATAAGAACATCAAAAGAAAAGGGCATCTGAACATAATTACCTGATGTAAAAATTCATGATTGGTGATGTTAAATAGCCTTCAGGACCAAGGCAATTTATATCCGTGTGAGAAATTTCAATAGACTCAGGATCATCTCTGGGTAACAGATAACATGATTTAGTGAGCATATTTTGGACAATCTCTACCAAATATTGTTACCACTCCAATATGATGCCAAAAGGAACAATTCACGCCTTTGAGGAAGATATGGCATACCGTGAAGGATAGTAAATTTTAGCATCCTTCCTATGAACGAAACAAAACAGTCCAAATTCATTTTTTGCAACAAAATGAAGAGTTGGAAAGAGTTGGAAAAAATGGAGAACAATAGGAAAAGAAAAGGTACAGGTTGTTCCAGTTACCATTCAGCATGTTTGCTTTCTTGCTCTATTGCCTCCACAGCTTGAACCTCATCCTCCTCTAGAAGCACAACTGTTTGTACCTACGAAAAGTAATTTAATCCCAGATTTGTTCAACTCCTTTGTATAAAAAGCATGGCATCTGTTAAACTAAAATTTCTACTGCATGTACGGCTCAGAAGTGCTGTTGGCTAGAGAAAATTTCATGCAACCAAATAACTTTTTTATGATTTTGTAGTTGTACTTTTTCATATGTATATCTATTATCAAGCACTCCTAATATTTATTTTCCATGAATACTGGTATATATAAATTCTAACATAAAAAATCATAAGACTGCTCCAAATAAATACAGGTATATGTTCACAATGTACAATCAGATAAAATGGTACATCGATCCCAGAGGCTCCATAAACATGGCTTCCTATGGAAGCATGCATTTCTGGGACAGAAGCAGATCCCTTAAACAAAATCATCCCAGATGCTTTGAAGTCAATGAAGGGCATAGAACATGAGAAGAGAGAGAGAGAGAGATTAAAGGGGCATACCTTGTTACGCACAGAACCATTTAAAGATGCAACATGAGAACCTTCCTCCCTGAAAAGAGAAAAATAGAAAGCATATACTCACCATTTAAATCAACTAAACCTGACAAGCAACTCAATAAATCATGTGTGAGGACCATTAAACTCAAAGCTCAGCCCAAATGAGTCGACATAAGTATAAGAATATTAATTTGTCGAAGCATGGTTCTCTAAGTTATACAGTGCACACCAGGAGAAAAGGGAATAGGTATACTCAAGGTTATAGGGGACGAAATCTAACAATATTCTGATGTCACTTGAATGACTAAAATCACACTTTACTTCATGCACCAAGACCTACCCACAGCCCCATTTTCATCCATAAACATAGAAGAACAAGTAACATTACTGCACCAGATACCATTGAACGTGAAAACTACAAAATGCAATATCTTTCTAGAGCCTAGAACCTTAAAATGAAAATAGTTAGCACCTGACAATTAAATCATTGTTTCTAGAGAATAGGCTAATGCATCCAAGCACTCAAATATAACTAATAAAAAGGAAGCTTGACTTGGGTATACAAGATATCTATTTCAAAGGAGGCATATAACTACACATATAACATTATAAGGAAACACAAGGAATCAAGATGAATAATGGCTTACTTCTTTGGAAACCCATAGGACGAATCTTTACCATTATGGCGGAACAAGCCAAGGGAAGAACTTGTACACCATTGATCACTTTTTAGAAGACGGGTTTTATCTCCATTATGCAGACTGCTGACACTTCGAAAAGGCCACTGCCTTGATGATTGGCCTTTGTGTGTTCCCCTTGGTGAGCCTCCATAAGATCTAATTTTCTGGTGATTATGATGATTCAAAGTAGACAACTCTTCACTGAATGCTCTGACTACTTTACAATCTGTCTGTTGAGGAGATACAATAAGGTAATTGACAATCATTGTCTGCTGTGATCAGGCTACAAAAGTAAGTCATATGAAAACCTGCTTTCAGCAACATACATTTCCTTCCATCCTTGTACTGAAATTCGAGGCAAATGAGGGTTGCCAATCAACTCGAAGCACTACATTATTATAATTGGAGCCATCTGAAGCAACAAGAGAATGCATTTAAGTCACCTAAAAACATGATGCCTTATATACTATAACAATCCACCATCCTCTTCGTATAAAGCTCATTCTTCAAGAATTACTAGATACTGATTTAAGCATTTTCAAGAAAATTTTATAAAAAAAAGGCCAGAATTTCAACTTGGCTTTGGAAAGATCATAGAGAAAAGAGGCAGAGAGGCAAATAACACAAGTTGAGCTTACCAACACCGCTTCTACATGTTGACTGTGTGGAGTTATTGTTTCCATCAACATCCTGCCCACTTGAAAATGCAATGAATCAAGCTAATTTTCATGCAAATTATAAACGTATTATTCATTATGACTTCTCTTTTTTTGGGTTTTTTGAGTCCGTTGGACCAAACTGGGGCTACATATTAAAAAGCGTTTTCCTTTCTATCTTTATACCATCGACACTCTCCAGGTTTTGCAGCTGAATTGTTGAGGTGAAATTAAGAGTTCAAATAACTGTTTGTAAATAGATAAGAAAGGCAAAGAACCAGATAGGATTCCAAGCTCACTAGTTTTTTTGGGTTGTTACCTGTACGTGTCAAAATCACTTAAAGCGTGAAATACAACTAGCAGGCCAGAAACCTTATTACTAAAATATCGATGATCCATAAGAGGATGTACAAGCTTTCCCAGGCAACAAAAGAGCCAGGGTAAATCATCTAAACTACCGAAACGCGAGAACTGTTTCAATCAAATACATTATGAAGGGGGAAAATTCCAATCTAAAGAACCCATAAGAAGTCCAAAACACTTTCACCCATTTGATGAGCAGCAAATACAAAAAAGGAGAGTAAACCCATGAGCTGAAAAAACCAAGCCAAGAAGAATAACAAAAAGTTACCATTTGGTGGGATTGAAACTTCCTTCGCACGCGCTCTTCCTCGAAAGCCTTAACAGTGGCAAGAATCTTCTGCCCTTTATCGGGCAACGACAACCTAATCTTGGAATAATTGCTTTTATGCCTCTTAATCGCTTCCTCAAGTTGGTGATCACTCAGGAACGCCATGTCCTCTCTCTGGGAAACCATCGGGGACGGCTGAGGTGGGTCCTCTGCGTTTTTTACGACCACCAGAGCCGGGGGATCGCCGCCGTCGTCCTCCAGTATCATGGCCCAGTCAATGACTAAAGGCCTCTTCTTGCAATCTTCCTCCTCCATTAACGCACTTCGCTGAGGAATGAATTTGAAGGAAATTTCTTATGTTTTGTTGGGTCACGCACAGAACACACGCTCTTGGTTTCGTCTCTTTAACTGATTGAAGATGAACATGAGGAAAATGTGGCGACGTACGGTAAGAGACAGCAACCTTTTACTGGCCGTGGGAACCGAAAATGTATGTGCCTTTTGAATGAATGACATAATGAATATTTGATGACCAAATGTGTATCTTTTGTTGCCAATTACAGTAGGGTGTTATTTACCTTTTCTTGCAATTAGAATTTCAATAGTCTTACTAATGTAAAAATTTATTGAATTTTACAATTATTACTTGAATTTTAAAAAATAATAATAAAATATTCAAAATTTTAATTTTTTAAAATAACTTGTTGTAAATATTCTGTTAACGAAGTTAATGTTACAAATCATGGCAACTATTTTATTATCTGCGGGATGATAAGTGGAATTAATGATTTACACAAATAATTAATTTAGTTAATATCAAAATAATAAATTAAAAACCAAACATGATTGGTGTTTGTAGCAGCACTCTCACCCCTTAATCAGATGTCTCAAATTCGAGCTTTGAAAATTGAAAAACTTTTTTGGACAGCACTTTACCCCTTATGGGTTGATCCGATGCGAGTGGGAAATAGTTTAAGTGTTAATGGCTTAAAAAGTTGGCCTATAGTTGAGACCCTCATAGGACTCCTCTAGATCTTCCTAGGACTCCTCATGGGCTAACAAAAAAATTAAAAACAAAAAAATTATGTTGTCCCAGCTGGCATCAGATGCATTCTCAAGCGAGCTTCTATTGACTTGTCACTAGTCATCAAGCTTCTGTCGACTTCTTGTCTCCAAATTCCAAGGTTTGTTTAATTCTTATCAGGCTATAAGGGTTGGATTCATTTTAGTTTTTGAAACAATTGGAGCTCAAAGAAAACATAATATTACAAGAACGCTTTTATATCTCAATGTTCTAGTTACTACATTGTTCATCATATCATATTAACAAACATATCTCCTACTGGATGTCATAAATTGTGGACAAAATGACCTTGATCTAAAGGGAGGAGATGATGCAGTGGCAGTGGCAGTGGCAGGGAAGAAAGTAGAAGAAACATATTGAGAGGAAAGAGCAAGAAAACGGCAAACTAGATTATAAGATGATACAGATTTCTTAGGAAGTAGGATGAAACAAGTTTTAAAGGAGACCCCTGTTTTGTACAATCACCACAAACAAAGGCTCATATACATGATCCAAGAGAGGAAGCATCGTATCCATATGCTCCATCCAATAAGATTATTTCATTTTGCTCTTACTTGAACATCATTAAATAAGAGGCATCAAAATATTATCAGGAAGACAACACAATGGCAAACAAGAAAACTATAAAATTCTCATAGTCTAAATTGCACTCAACCCTCATAAAAAGATAGCGTTATAAAGACTTGGATGTTTCCTCCATTATGTTTGTTTGTTCAAATTCAAAATAAATTTTCTCTAAAGTTGCTATTAGGCAATAGATCATGGCTAACAGCTCATCTAATAGAAAAGGATTTGATGGAAATTTCAACAACTCAACTGAGCCTTGCCAATTTTCGTTACAACATCAAAACAATCTTGATCTGATGATGGCACATTTAAAAATGACTAAGCTGCAAATGTGTCTCTTGTCTTAAATGGTTGTAGGTTTCCTTAAACGAATTGAGGATTGCTTGAGGCAGTAGAAGCCAAGCTGCCCAAAATAACATTAATAGATACACTTTAACATCTTAGAAGCCAGTTGCAAGTTCAAAACCTATTGTTTCATGTAATCTCTAATGTGTGCAATGGGCTTACTCTATTGGTTGGGTGTGATCCCTTGCAATAAATTAACATTTTGTTTTTCCAAAAAAGAAGATATATAAAGCTTTCCAATTGGGTTAACACAACTGCTTGAGATTTGTCAAAAGAAAGCAAGATCTCTAAAGCTAACGAGGAAACCTAGCTGGGACAAAATATGATTGGGTCATCTTTTCTCTCTTACTTTTTTGCTTTGGTTTAGTCTAAACATTCAGACGGTCCAATTCCTTTCTCCTTGGCCCATTCTAGTTTTATTCTTATTGTTTTTCCTTTTCTTTGCTTGATAACATACAAATAGATTAGTTACAGATTCGCCAATCTGTTACAACAAATTGTCTACACTAACCTATAAATACAAGTTTCATCATTCAATAAGGATGATGAACCCTTTCTACAATCTGTTGAGTTTCTTGTCATGGTATCAGAGCATTGAGTAGCTCAATATTTTCGTTTTTTGGGTTTCATCCTCTATCAGTTCTCTATCCTTTTGGCTCCGATTCCTCTGTTTTCCATCTTTCTAACTCCCTTTCCTTCTTCACCATGTCAGGAGCTCCAGGTCCCTCTTATGACAGCATAGCTGCAAATCAAACACAATATCAGTCACCTACACAAAACTTTCTTAAACCAAAAGACCACCCAGCCAGTCCTTATTACCTACATCTCAGTGAAAATCCTTCTTTGGTTCTATTCCTCTTTTGATAGGTTCCAATTATCACTCTTGGGCAAGATCCATATGAATGGTACTGTTGTCAAAAAATAAACTGAAGTTAATTAATGGATCTATCCCAGTACTACAAAAAGAAGACCCCTTGTTCATGTATTAGGAAAGATGTAATACAATGGTACTCTCATGGTTACTAATATCTGTTTCAGATTCTATAGCACAAAGTGTCATTTGGTTTGATTATGCAGTGGAAGTTTGGAGAGACTTAGAGAGAAGATTTTCACAAATAAATTCCTTTAGAATATCTGACCTCCAAGAAGAAATATACAGTTTCAGGCAAGGTAATCTTTCAGTAACTAATTATTATACCCATCATAAAATATTGTGGGATGACTTCTTTAATCTAAGACCCATGCCTAAATGCAAGTGTGAACCACAATGTCACTGTGACATTCTTGCTACATTCAAAACCTATCAAGATGGGGATTGTGTTATTAGATTCCTAAAAGGGTTAAATAAATCTTTTTCTACTGTCAAATATTATGCTCATGGATCCCTTACCTGATATAAAAAAGAGCCTTTGCCATGGTGGCACAACATGAAAGACAAATGACCATCACATCACAACAATCCTTACCCTCTACAATTATTGAGCCACAAGCCTTCTTTAGCAAAATTGATACCAGAAGAAATTTCCAAAAAAACAAAAAACCCATTTGTACTTTTTGTGGAAACACAGGTCATATAGAAGCCAAATGCTACAAAAAAAACATGGTTACCCCCTAATTTTTCACCTAATTCTAGACCACAATTTACAAACAAAGACAGCAATCAAGGCAAATTGAAAGCAGTCAACCAAGTATAAACTCACCTGGATGGACTCGCCTCAAATATTGAAAATTTTTCCCTTGCCAAGGAGTCTGGACAGGATCCTGCAAACTACAACCTCACTGCAGAACAATGCACACAATTACTATAGATTTTGCATAAGGACAATGACTCAAAGGAGAAATCTGTCAGTGCACCTCAAATCAACACACTCTTTACTGATCAAAAAGGTACATCCAAGCCTAATATGCTTTCTGATTTATAGTCATCCACCTGGATTCTTGATTCTAGAGCTACTGACCATATCATTTGTTCATTAAATTTTTTTACAACCTACAAAACAGTAGATTCTTTAACTATCATATTGCCAAATGGCCACTCTGCTCCTATGACACACATTGGCACAGTCAATATTTCTTCCCTTACTCTCACTGGTGTACTTTTTGTGCCTATATTCTCCTTTAACTTGATTTCAATCAGAAAGCTCACTAATTCTTTTCCTTGTCAACTAATATTTTCACCTCATTCATGCCAAATTCAGGACATCAAAACTATGAAGATGATTGGTTTTGCTAAACAAATCAAAGGCTTTTACCATCTCACTCCATCAACTCAAGATCACATCCCAATCCTTTGTCATGTTTCCTCACCCCAAGATAATTTATGGCACATGAGATTAGGACACATTTCTAACCAAAGGCTACAAATTTTGTCTAGAAAAGATTCGAAAGTTATTTTTCAGTACACAAAACAATGTGATGTTTGTCATTTTGCTAAATAAATAAAATTATCTTTTCATCCTATTCTTTCTGTTGCAAAAGATTGTTTTGATCTAATTCACGTCGACATTTGGGGTCTTTATCACACACCATCTTTTCTTGGCTATAAATTTTTCTTAACTATTGTGGATGACCATAGAAAAATGACATGGATACATTTGATGAAGCAAAAATCAGAAACCAGAGACATAATAAAGGGATTCTGCTCTTATGTTGAAAGAAAATTTGACAAATAAGTTAAGTCTATTTGTAGTGACAATGGTGTAGAATTTTTTATGACAAACTTTTACAAAGAAAAGGGGATTTTACATGAGACCACATGCATTGAAACACCATAACAGAATGGAAGGGTCAAAAGAAAGCATCAACACATTCTCAATGTTGCTAGAGCCCTAAAAATACAAGCTAATATGCCTATAAAATTTTGGGCAGATTGTGCCCTACATGTAGTGTACTTTATTAACCGTATTCCCTCACCACTCCTATCTCACAACTCACCATATTATGTTTTATTTGGTACTAATCCAGAACTCACTTCGTTAAAAGTTTTTGATTTCTTATGTTTTGCTTCCACTAAAGAAGCAAAAAGAGGCAAATTCAATGCAAGGGTAAGGAATTGTGTTTTTGTTGGTTTTTCTACAAGTATTAAGGGCTACAAAGTATTTAACCTCAACTCCAACCAGTACTTCTTAACTAGAGATGTACAATTTTATGAAAATATGTTTCCTTTCTTCACCTCACCTATTCCCTTCGATCTTCCTTCTCCCATACTACCTATCCATACCAATTCACCTACTGATGATATCCTACCATCAATCCTTGCCACTTTGCAACCTTTACATACCCAACCTTTCCCTTCATCCTCTTCATCATCTTCACCACCACAAAATCCGCCCATTAGTCGCTCTACAAGACAAACTAAATCTCAATCTCACCTCACTGATTATAACTGTTCTACAATACCATTTACCTCCCTTCATTTTATCTCTTCAGTCCTCTCTTATAACAAGTTGTCCCTTTCACATCAAGTTTTCTTAGCTAGACTTACTTCCCAAAAGGAACCTACTACCTACCATCAAGAAATTCAACATCAAGAATGGAAAGATGCCATGCAAGCTTAATTAAAAGCTTTACAAGATAATGAAACATGGGATCTCAAGTTCTTACCTGAAGGAAAAGTTGCTAGTGACTGTAAGTGGGTCCACAAGTTTAAATATAATGAAGATGGGAGCCTCCAATGATGTAAGAGTAGCGTGGTAGCTAAAGGATTTACATAGTAAGAAGGCCTGGATTACACTAAAACTTTTTACCTGTAGTAAAAACAACGACAATTCGACTTCTATTAGCACTAGAAACAAACAAAAATTAGCTTTTACACCAACTGGACATAAAGAATGCATTTTTACACGGGGACTTACTTGAAGAAGTTTATATGAAGCCTCCCCCAGGTCAAAAGACAACTGGAATACCTCTACTCGCCTGGATATCTCCTTTGCCGTCCAAAAGCTCTCACAGTTTATGAACAAACCCACCAAATCTCACCTGCAGGCAGCGCATCAGATTCTGCGATATTTGAAAGGATCTTCAAGTCAAGGGCTTTTGTTTCGGACTAATTCTCCCCTTCAACTCTGTGCTTTTTCGAATTCCAACTGGGGTACCTGCCTAGATTCACAGAAATCTGTCACTGGATATTGTATGTTCCTCAGTCTTCTTTGGTCTCCTAGAATTCAAAAAAGCAAGCCACCATTTCCAAGAGCTCATATGAAGCGGAGTACAGAGCTCTCGCCACCACCGTATATGAACTTCGATGGTTGTTATACCTTCTCCAAGACCTCGACGTTCACTATCCTCGGCCAGCATACCTTTACTGCAACAACTTGTTAGCCATCCACATAGTAGAAAAACCCATTTTTCACAAACGAACAAAGCATATCGAAATCGATTGCTATATCGTTCATGAAAAATTGTAGAAAAGGTGGTCCACCTCCTTCCTGTGTCGTCAAATGATCAACTGGCAGATATCTTCACGAAGGCCCTTCCATGTCACTCTTTTCAAGCTCTGTTACTCAAGCTCGACATCGTCGATGACATCTTCCACCCAACTTATGGCGGCGTGTCAAAAGAAAGCAAGATCTTCAAAGCTAACGAGGTATCCTAGCTGGGACAAAATGTGATTGGGCCATCTTTTCTCTCTTACTTTTTTGCTTTAGTTTAGCCTAAACATTCAGATGGTCCAAGTCCTTTCTCCTTGGCCCATCCTAGTTTTATTCTTATTGTTTTTCCTTTTCTTTGCTTGATAACAAAACAAATAGATTAGTTACAGATTCGCCAATCTGTTACAACAAATTGTCTACACTAGCCTTTAAATACACATTTCATCATTTAATAAAGATGATGAACCCTTTCTACGATTTGTTGAGTTTTCTTGTCAAGATTTGAGGATTAACTGATTGGAACATCCTAAAAGAAGCTATTCCTTGCATGGTTAAAGCTGTAGTATTCAATATTCCAAGCATACCTCCTGGCCTATAAGATGATAGAGATGCAATTGAAAATCTTCCTAGTCCATTTAAACTGCAACAATCTCCAAATCAATCTAGTGTACACATGTGGAAGTAAGAGGAACCTTTAAAGTAGAGAAAACTTAATGTTGAGGTTAAAAAGAAAATAAAAGATAAACAGGAGGAAGAATTGAATGGAGGTCGCCTAAAAAAGAAAGGGAAGGATAAAGAGAAATGTATATACAGGGAGAAGGATGAAGAAAAGAAGATTAGGTTTAGTTTTTTTGTTTTCTTTTAAATTTATTATTTTAATATTATCTAAATTAATTACTTATGTGGACCACTACTTCCACTTATGATCATGTAGTCGTAGACAATACAACAACTCATGTCATCTAACGGTAGGCTATTTTTACCAAAAATTAAAAGTTCCACTTTTATAGTTTGGCTGTAATTGCAAATTTTATTAAAGCTCAGGATAAATTTTGGTAATTAACCATTTTAAAAATAACTTTAGGGCTTTATATGAGACTTATAGAAAATTATTTAACTCATATTTGACCATGGAAGCTTATTGGACTTTTTAATGCAACGATATGTATGTATGTTTTATCTTCTCATTCCTATTAAAAATAGTAGGATAGTTAAATTTTGAACCTATTAATAATAGCTTAATTTATAAAGAGGGCATTGACTAACCTAACATGGTTTTGATTCATCATTTTCTTTATATCATTTGAATAGGTTCATCAAAAGAATAATTACTTGGAGTTCGAGGGATGACTCCTATAATTGAAATTTTGTATTTAGTTGAAAACTTGTATCATGCATGAAGTTGTAACTTAGAATAAATTATTTTAAATATTGTAAATTATAAATAAAATATTAAATATATATCAAACTTCATATTATAACATTTGATATTTATGAAAAATATATTATTATTGAGATAATTTAACTATAATGAGTTGTTATTCCTTTAAAATTTTAATACTTAAAATTTTAATTTGCATTTTTGTAAAAATATTAAGAATAATCTAATAAAACTTTGGTAAAATTTTGAAAATAATATGATTAAAATTTATTTTTTATGATTTTCAATCGTAAATTAAAAATTCATAAAATATAAAATAGGTTCAAATATCACCCAGTTTTGTTAGATAACTAAAAAAATTATTTTGAACAAGATGGTAAATTCAATTTGAGTACCATTAAGTTATGTCACTTGTAGTACACAGTAAAATGTACAAGTATGCATACTTCGTAACTTATGATGTATGGTGTCATAAAAAAAGGTTGAGTTATATTTTATAAATTATTTAAAGGTTAATATATTCAAAATAATTTATCCTTTCAATTTATGGCTAGATAAAGTGGAGGGCAAGTTATATGACTAAAAAAAAAGATGCATTTAAGGGTTGAAAAATTGCATAATGTGACTGAAAGCTCAAAGATACAAATCGTCTCTTAACGTTCCATAAAAAGTCTAAGTTAACTCTTATTGTTATCTACGATGTTGCTTTGCACCTTAATTTCAGTAAGAGGAAGGAGTTGTCCATGGGATGAACAACGAAGTGGATCGATCTAGTTGCTATGCCAGAACAACTCGAAAAACTCAATCTATTCGATCTCATTCCCTAAAGTCAATCTAGACTCGCCAAGCTCCTGAACAAGCGAAGGAATTGCCTTTTTGAGGCAATTCTAAGCGAAGTGGTTAGGGGTAAGTACATGTTTTAAATATGATTATTCCCTTCCATTGTTATAAGAATAAATTAGAGTTCTGTTTATTTTTAAGCTTGTTGAGCAAACTCAAGGCGGTTTTAACCCGAATATATTTAGCCTTAAAATAGTATGTCGTACTTAACTAAATTTGTGTGATTTGGTTAAGCAAACTCTTGATCATATGAACTTAGAGGCAAGATTAGGAATAACATATAAGATATGTTTTATAAAAATTGTCGCCTAATGAATCTAGGAGTCACATGAGATATGATTAACAAAGTTGTTATCTACCTAATTTAACTTTATTAGGTTTGTTGAGTAACTCGAGATCAACTAATTTTGAATGGGATCCTAAGCCACTAGAGAGATTAGAATAGTCTTTTCGAATAATAATGAGGACTATTATTTTGCATAAATTAGTAAAAGTAACCAAATAAATGATTAAAGTCTTGATCTTGTTTAGTAGTCAGGATATATACCCAATACTCGCTTTTCTTATACTTATATTTTGTTAAAGTATAAATTAACTTTATTTATTATAGTTAATACTAAGTTGCTAGTGAACAAATTTTCTTATACATATGTTGTCATATAGAGAAGAGGTATTCCATTACGTAATTTTGCTTTAATCCTTGTTAAGGATTTAGTGAAAAAGTTTTAGAGAAATGTCAAAATTATATATATGACAAAATTTAATCACGTTTTGAGTTTATTAATTTCCTATAAATTTTAATGACAATATTTAAGATGATGTAATTTTTCCATTTAATTTAACCTACTAAAAACATAAATATGGACTACAATTAAAGGCTTGCTATAATATGTTAATTGTTATCATTAAAAGAAAAATGATTACATGAATTTTCTTGCATGTACAAAATATGATAGAGGTTGTGTAACATCCCATTACTAATGGGAAGGGTAGAATAGTAATTTGGAATGGTTTATAAGTGCTTAGAATTGTCTTGATATGTTCATGCATACACATGTAAGTAAATAGTG
>JAOQMS010000001.1:4633466-4664200 GCA_027563885.1 Erythroxylum longipes | reverse complement strand
ATTGTAAGCCAATATATGCATGATCCGCGTGAGTCTCATTTGGTTGCTGTGAGAAGAATTCTTCGTTATTTGAAAGGGTGTCCAGGAAGAGGTGTCTTATTTAGTAATCATGGTCACCTCCGAGTAGAGGGCCACACTGATGCAGACTGGGCAGGATGTGTAGATGACAGGAGGTCCACATCAGGTTACTTTATGTTTGTTGGCGGGAATTTGGTAACTTGGCGTAGTAAGAAGCAATCAGTAGTCTCAAGGTCCAGTGCTGAAGCTGAGTTTAGAGGTATGGCTCTGGGTATATGTGAATTACTTTGGATCAAGAAGTTATTGAAAGACATCGGATTTGAGTTGCAAACTCCTATGAAGCTTTTCTGTGATAACAAATCAGCAATTGAGATTGCATTCAACCCGGTTCAACATGATCGGACCAAACACATAGAGATTGATCGATTCTTTATAAAGGAACAGTTGGAAGGTAAGGTTATTGAATTGCCATTCGTAAGGTCTGATCAACAGCTTGCAGATGTCTTGACAAAAGGGGTGTCTAAATGAGTATTTGAAGAATCTGTGAGCAAGTTGGGCATGACAGATATACATGCACCAACTTGAGGAGGGGTGTTAGTAAATATAATTAGATTAGATTGATTTATATATTTAGGATTCAAATACCATTGTCTCTAGCTATTACTTATATTACGGATGTACATACGTAATTTTAGGCTAGAATAGTGTTAGTATCCTTGTATAAATACATGTACATACATTCGAGCAAATTGAAGAAATATAGAATACTTTCTCTGATTCTAGTAATAAGAAGGTTAGTGGGAGAATAATTTTCCTTTTCTATGAGAGTGTGTAAAGTAGGGATGCCAATTTTGGCTCGGCCCGGCCCGTTTTTGGCTCGGGTTTGGCGGGCCATGGGCGGGCCACGGGCCGACCGTCGGCCCTTGTGGGCCACAGGCTGACAAAACGACGTCGTTTTGTCCAAAACGACGCCGTTTTGTATTTTTTATATTAAAAAAATATGGACGGGCAGGGTTTGGCCTGGCCCGCCCTTGCGGGCCACCGGCCAGCCCGCGGCCCGCCATTTTTTAGGCCGGGCCGAGGGCACCCCGATTGACATCCATAGTGTAAAGACATACTGCTCATGAAGAACAAAAATCATATTTTCAATTATTTTTTGGAAAACATATTTTCAGTTGTTGAATATATGATAGTCCAAGAACAAATCTTATTAGATATGAATTGGTAACAACTTAATTATGGGAATTAGCTCGATAAAGATAGATACATAAGTTATTTACCTATTCTAGTTTAATTACATAGGTAATGTACTAAAGGTATTTAGTGTATGAGATTTCTAATACTTGTGAAGTACTAAAGATATTCATTATTCTATATATAAGTAGATATTTGAGTTTAACATTAAATGGCTATTAACTCTAAAAGTAAATCCTTAAAAAGGTATATTTTACTTAGAATAATATTATTTTGATATTGGAAAGGTTTTAATTTAGCATTACCTACTGATCAAGTTATAATTTATTTTTCATTTAATGGAAATAATTATTTCGATCAGGAGTTCTTTAACGAACTTGGCATAATTTTTTGCGTTGTCCAGATAGTAATGTATTATAGAACATTAGAGTCAATGAGCATGTAAAAGTAGCTAAAATCTCATCAAAGATCTAAGAATGTATTTAGGCATTTTCTTTTGATTATGATGATAATTAAGATAAAAATTGTAAAATTTAAGCAAGTGATTACTATAAAGAATCTTGTAGAATTATGTCAACAGACCACTATCCCAGCAGTAACTTGATCCTCATACAGTGATGTAGTATAAAATACTTAAACAATTATCTTAGTGCAAATGGGAGATTGTTGGTTTATGCTCTACAATCAATTGATTAGTTGTAGTTTAGCGACATAATTATTTAAAGCATTCTTTATCTTATACATATATAAATATATATAGTAAAGTCTATGAGGTAAATATACATTACAAATGAAATTATAATGAGATCATAATTATGAGATTCATATTGCATTTATGTATTATACCTAAATAGTTCCTAATAATTGTTTTATTAAGACTAGCCATTAACAGAATGTAAAAGACTAGCACATATTATATTCCTTCTTTATAAAAGAAGTAGTCGATCTCCCATACTAAAGTATAAAAATACTTAAATAAATGTATGGGTGCTTGCTAAAGAATCAGTTCACTGAACTGACTCTATATGAGAAATCCATTTGGAGCATTATTTGTATGCTATGGAAATTCTTCTTATGATGATTATATAAGTGATCATTTAACTTGAGATCTCTATAATATCTCGTATAGGGATTGTTATGTTTTGATACTACTTTTGAGCTATTCTAGTTAAGGGTAGCTTAGTCGACAATCATCATATGGAGGTAGTTGAGTGATCAATATATGATTCATTACCATAAAGTAATTAGGGGGAATGTTTTATTGTTTTCAATTACTATTGATTATAGAAATCTTTTGCCAAGGTAGAATGATACTTTGGAAATAGTTTCCAAATGTCATTAATTGAATCAATTATTAATGGTGGAGAACTAATATAATTAGGCTCAAATAGAGAAGACATTAATTTAATGCTCTATATTTAATTAAACATTGTATGACAAAAGAATTGAATTATACAAAATATCATGCATGGAAAGGTTAGTCAAAATCACTTTGACATTCCTAAGTATTTGGGTTATTGATATAAATTGTTTAATTAATAAATTAAAGGAGTTTAGTTTATTTAATCCTAAATATGATTTAAAGTTATAATTTCTATACACTGCTAATATATTTGAGACCTAATGTGTCACACACAAAGAATAGGCTGAAGAGAAAAAGTCTTTTAATTAAGTATGACTTGATTGTAAAGTTTAAGAAACTTAGTGATTAAATATGAGATATTTAGTAAATAATGATCGAGATATTATATCTTATTTAAGCATAATTGGTATTTAATTAGATTTAATTGTAATTCTAATTAAAGTCTAATTGAAATTAGAATTTAATTTCAATAAAATTATTAAATTTCCAAAATTTGTTATAAATAGGTTTAAGCTCCAAAAGAGATAACACTTCTTGCCTAACCACCCTCTCTATAATAGTTGTAGAGTTCTCTTAATCTATTCTATAGATATTGTTAGAGATTGAATACTTGTGCGATTATGGTAGTTGACATGAGCAAGTTTCAGAAATGGTTCGAGGGAAACTACAAGAAAAGGATCAAGCATTACAATAAGGAATGAATTAAGATTGATGTCTTATTATTTTTGATGCGTTAATCTTGTTATAAATTTAAAATGATTTTAACTTTTGAGAAATCATACAAAATAACTTTGTAATTATTCCACCACCTATAGGATCGAGCCCCATCTCGATTTTCCAATAAATAATTCATGGTCTCAGTCATGGGCATTTCTCTAACTTCACAAAGTTATAAGGAGATCTACAAATCGTGCCTATTGGTGTTAAAAATTTTGGAACCTACATAGTCTAGTCTACGATCTACAATCATATCCCAAATCATGCCCACTTGAAACTTTAATTCTTTAGTATTTGAGGCTTTTTTTCCAATTAAAACAAAATTTGACATTTTTCTTATTTAAGAGCCATCAGAGCTTCTTTTTACTTATTTTTCATTAAACTTGAACTTATCAAAGAATTATTTATTTATTTAATTTAAAGACTTTATAAATTTGGTCTTCTATTCTTTATAATTAATGAGTCAATTCTTTTATGCATTTATTATGACTTTTTTGGTTTTGGTTTATACTTATTTTTTAGTTCCGTATGATAAATTCCTAAGTCGATTCACATAAGTTAGATAGCATTCTTGAAAGAAATTATGCAATATATACAATGAATGTCAAAGAATTAGATGTGAGGGACTTATCAAGGAAATTAGTATGAGAGTTGTTGATGGTAAAACTTATCTACTTGTTTTACGCTAAAAAATCACAAGTGAACGGGTCGTGACTTGTAGCTTAAAAGAATGGATATCTATGCCACAGGAATTGATGCCCAAACACCACTTAATTTAGATAAAACTTTGTTTAAGAAATGAAATTGTTTAATAAAAATAATGTAGAAAATTTAAATAAAAATTAAAAGATTAACTCAAAATAATAAACAATACCAACGTGTAGAAAAATCGAAATTCAAGAATCTAAAGACTAGAGATTACCTTTTTCCCTATTTTGTCTCCCTCCTATTTTATTGATTGAATTGTGTCTCACCCTAGATTTTCAAATCTAGTAACTACCCTCTCTCAAGGTGTAATTAATTGTCCCTAATTGAATTAAAGGGAATCAATTAGATGATCTCTCAACCTACCGAATGACTCGACCTATTCAACTAATTATTAAACTATCATATAGGTGATCAATTGATTAGCCGAGATCTCTCTTCTAACTATTCAATTAACGTGATGATTGTAAGTCTATAGGTTGCCAACTCTCGTTGTATAATCCTACATAAATTTATCTTACTTACTCTCTTGATTTGTTGCAAGATAACAAATAAAATCAACAATCATCAAAGATAACTTCATTCAATTCAATAAAATAGGAGTTCTAACAAAATAGTTCAAAAGCAATCCCTAAAACTAAATTAGCCTAACATGGTCTCCGTAACATCATCAACATTCAAATAAACCATTTTATAAAGAATAGAAGTAGTAAAATTGATAGAAAATTGAATAAAAAGACTCCTTCTCTCCTTTGCCAAAATCTGAAAATTTTGGTGTTGATGTGCTATTTTCCCCAATCTTGATGATGATCCTTGACTTTAATCCTTCTTCAAGGCTCCAAACACATGGTCTTCACTCAAGGGTGGTGTTTCTACAGAAGGGTTTCATTTCCTCCCTAAGATGGAGGCTTAATTATGCTTTTATAGTCCGAAAATCCTAAGTTCAATGAAGCCCCGCATATTGTCTCGGATTATGATTCCCATGATCGTGGGAATTGGCCACAGAACACGTACTTTTTCTTTTCCTCTTGATTTCTAGCTCAATCTCCAAGTTGCCTCATCTTCCTTCTTGTACAAAATTAGTCAATTCTTACCCTAAATTAACATCAAATATAAAAGAATAAAAATGGAAATCAAACTAAACAAAAATATACAAAATGAATCCTAAACTACAACAATAATCAACAAGTACGCAAGAAAACACATGCCAATTACAAAGAAAAACATAGACTAATGCACACCTATCAAAAGCTAAATCAAGAAGTTGAATAATAAAATCGTGGAAAAACTTAAATTTTAAAACTTTGATAATTGGTGCATGCATGAATAGTTGCTTATAAGAGTCCCTTAAGGAGTTGTTGAACAAATACTTCGATGTTTTTGCTTATTAAGTAATTTCTTAAATTTTAAATGTGAATTCGTTATATAAGTATGTAAAATAGAAAGAGGAATTTTGTAATTGAAAGATAGCAATGATCAAAGAAGAGGTAACTAAGCTCTGAAACTTATAAGAGAGGTAGACTATTAATGCTGTAATGGTGAAAAAAGCTAACAGAAGTGGAGAATGTTCGTGGATTTCACAAATCTAAATAAAGACTATCCAAAATGTAGTTGCCTTTGACCTATGATATATTAATTAATCGATGTTATATTAGGGAACAAAATTCTTAGTTTCATGGATGCATATTTAGGATATAATCAAATAAAAATGAATGAAGTAGATAAGAAAAATGCATCATTTATCATACATAAGAATATATTATTATAAGGTAATGCCTTCTAATTTAAAAACATGTAGGGCCACTATATTAGAAATTAGTGAATTTGATTTTTTAAAAGTAGTGTGATAAAAATATGAAAGTCTATGTTGATAACATAATTATAAAAACTAAAAATGAAGGAAATCACATTGTCTATTTGAGGAAATGGTTCTACACCTTAAAAAGATATTAAATGATTAGCTTAAAAAATGCATATTTAATGTAAGAGTAGAAAAAGTTTTATGATTTGTGGTCACTTGCAAGCCTATATAAATGAATTCCTAAAAGATATATAATATTTTAGTATAATTTTTAGGATCCAAAAGACTTATAATGGATAAATGAATATTAATAAGCCCTTGATGAACTCAAAAAGTACTTGAAGAATCCATCATTGTTTTAGAATGACACAACTCACTTAGAATATAAAAACACGTTCTTAGATGCCTAAGAATAATGCAATTGCTTTAAAAAAGTGAATTAAGTGAAACAATTCACCTAGAGGGATAAAAAGGGAAAAAGAGAGAGAGAGATAAAAGGGAGAGATGCAAAAAAAAAAAGGAAAAGAAAAAGAAAGAAAGAGACAAATAAAAAGAAGAGAGAAAAAGACAAAAATAGTAAAAGACAAAAAGACAAACCTAAAATAAAAATTTTTATTAACTTTTTAGATAATAAATTATAAAAAGAAGAAGAAAAAACTAAGGCCCAGTTTGGTTTCATTACTTTTTCCGATTTTCGTTGCGGTTTTCATGAAAAAATAAACAACTTTTTAAAACCAGTTTGGACGAGTATCGTTACCGTTTGTAGTTTTTGAAAATAATAAAACCGTAACAAGTTTACGAAAACGTAAAAAAAGATGTTTTTCTAAGATTTGAAAACAAGTTTTCTTATTTTAGAATCAGTTTCTGCATTGCGCCGACTCTTCCACATCTTCAAGCCCTGCTGTAATTTTTCTGGCCATCATTCCAGGTTTGTTTTTGCTTTTTTTGTTTGTTATTCTATTATTATGTTCCTTACGTTCCTACAATTTGTCCATGTATTTGTTATCTGTGCTTGCTTTTGTATCTCTCCACTCCTGCATTCTGTGCTTGCTTTCGTATCTCTTTACAATTTTGTTATTCTGTTTCTGCGATTTCTCCACTGCCACGTCACTACGTTACTTCACTACTGCATAACGCGTTTCTTTGGTTACTTCACTGCTGTATTAGTTAAGGGTGTTGATACTGAGACAAATCGTTCAAGACTTATGCATGGGTATGACGGGCTTCATGCAACAAGGATGTCCGTTCAAGACTTACGCTGCAACCATGTTATACTTGTTTGATTTATTTTTTCTTTTTGGTTTTTTAAGCTTCGTATATAATATCACGGTGGAGCTACTACTCTTATGTAACCTACTATTTAGTTTCCTTACCACTCTCAAGGTTCGTATCTTTCTTTGAGCTGGAGAAGAAGGTCGTGTTTTTGTTTGTTTCTGGGATTTTGATGGAGATATACAACTGAAGTTTTGCATGATATTCAGTGGTGTATCCATCTTTTAGTTATTCTTACAAGTTGTTTTAAAATGGACAATAAACTCTTGTCACTGTAACGTAACTATAGGCATGATAGGACCACATACCTATAAAGTACTTCTGAGGTTCTTGTTCTGGCCATTCTTGTGGTGAGAGGTAACAGGATTATATTGTAAAAATGGTGATGAAACAAAAGCTGACTAGTTGGGAAGGTATGCAAACGTATATGTGGAATGTCTTTTGCCAGCAAAAGGTGTACTATTCTCTTGTATACTTTGTTTATAATCTGACTGAGTTAGTTGATTGTCAAGCATCTAATTGGAAGGGGAAAAAGGAGGAGCATAATTGAGATCAGTTTTCATGACAAGGTGGGCTTGTGCATGGCATAATGTAAGGTTGTCAAACAAGTTATAGTGTTTTGGTAGGGCTAAAAGGGAAAGAAGGTTGTATGATGGGAAACTAGGGAAGAGTTTTGTTTCTTTGTTATGGTTGTTAGTGATGGAGAGTACTCGTACATGCACTTTGACTCTGGCAAATATGAGAGTTGATGTTGAACTCTCTTCAAATTTTCCTAATCTTCTGTTTACTTAATCTCTTTTGGGTAGGCTGTCTTGTAAACCCAAGTAATAAAATAAGACGAAAACTAAACTTTGGCTTCACATAATTACTGGGTATTATTATATGCAGATACAGATATGGATTCTGTAATCACTTGAGCAAAAGACAAAAGGTGACTTGGTGGGAATCTGACTAAAGTATGAGTACCATCTCTCAAAATTTTGGTTAGGTACTTTAAGGTGGGGACCAAATGATCCCAATTTGGTATTGGTGTCCAATTTTACTTTCTAGTTTGAGTGCAGAATCCAACTATTTTTGTGTATTGATGGGCGCTTAGCTAACCAGTGGCTAGGGTACTTATGGCTGGCATGTATTAGATCTTATCCAAAGTTTGGTAATACGTGAAAGGTTCAAATTAGATGAATCATTATTCATGATTTGAGATTGCATTGATCAGCTACTCCAGAAGGATCTTAGCCCCTGTGGTCCTATCATATAGTTCATCTTTCTTCAAGTTACCATGTTGACTATCCATGTCATTTGGTTTCTTTATTTTCATGCTGAATTTGGTATAGTAAAGTGTAGGAATGATTAGATAAAGGGACATTGAGTATAATTTGGACCTAAGTTTATCATTTAAATAAGAATCTTGTTCTAAGTTTTTCCACATAAAGGAATGAGATTTTTTTTAGTTGAATACCATTTCGCAACACCAGCATTTGGAATTCTTTGTGATGCTTAAACCTTGGGAAATATGGTTCATTATAAAAAGTTGGAACCATGGCATTAAATAGTATGGGCAATTATTCTGGAGGCTTGAGCAATCGCGATATGTTGGTGCAGGACAGTGCAAATAGTTGGTCTTTAGATTTAGAGCATATTATTTACTCCACTTTTGTTGATTTAACTTTCCTTAGTGGATTGTCATGAAGATTGTTGGATATCTGATCATTATGCTAGAAAATGAGTACCAAATTTGATGGTCTTCTATATGTAGCCCTTTTCTGTCGACTTCTGTCTTCATTAAAGACAAAGGTTGGGTGCTATCTTAGCTTTCTTGTATTTCCATTGGCAAATTTCATAGTTATCAAGTCAATGGGAGTGCTGCAAGTAGCAAGTGGTTATCCTACATTTCTTACCCAATGTTATTCCTTCTACAAAGTTATCAGCTAGATATTTATCATATCATAAGATTTCATTGACGTGAAACTGTTCTAGTACAGCTCTTATGTCTTTTGATGATATGTCTGAACATCGTAGGAAAATAATAGTAGTTGAACGTGCTAGTAGAATCTGTTGTTCTAGAACTGGTATAATGATGCATTTTCCGTGGTTGATACAAGCATTGTGTCTGCATTTTATGATTCTTTTTTGCATACTTTGTAGATAAATATTTTGTGTTTGGGTTGTGTGCTGTATATCAAGTTTCAACGTGTTAAGTACATCAACGAGTTAATTTATAGTTGACAAATCCAAAGCAATTAATGCATAATTTTTTAATAATATTTGATTTGCATATATTTTAATTTTAGTTATAATCACAATTAATTAATTTAAAAATATATAATGTTTATATTATAATTATTACACATAAGAGTATAATTACAAAAATAGAAACAGGATGATAAAATCAAACATGTTTTTATTTTTAGTTTTTTATTACAAATTTCAATCAAATAAGTTTTTGTTTTCAGTTTTTATATTATAAATCTCAACCAAACAGATTTTCGTTTTTTTAATGGAAAAAACAAAAAAAAATAAGAAACAGAAGTTAAAAGTAACAATAGAAAAACAGAAGTAGAACCAAACGATCCCTAAATGTTTGGTTTTGTTTTTTTTTTAATTTTTTGTTGTAATTTTCGTGAAAAAGGAAACAAGTCATAAAAATGTGTTTGGTTGAATGTTGTTGTCTTTTTTAAAAAAAAAATAAAAACCACGATAACTTTACATAAACAAAAAAAAGACGATTTTGTATATTTTTAAAATAAGTTTCTTTTTTCATAAAAACATCAATATGTACCCTTTTCACTATCTTTTCTGTTCTTTCTCAGCCTCACTCTGACTTCGCCGCCCTGTACTTGCTCCTTCATAGCAAAAATCAGTAAGGCAAAGAGCTTCTCGCGAGCAATTGACTAACGGTGGCGATGTTGGTCGGTAGCAATTGGACTTCTTTAGTATCTGGCAAACCCGAAAAATGTAAAAGGAAAGTTAAAACCACGTAACAGAGAGATGATGTGGTCGCAGCCAAGCCACCATTCCATTTTGTCTTTCTATTCTCTCTAAGCTTATTATCTTTGAAAAGATACATATTGATTCACACTATTAATCAGTGAAAATCAGTAGATTGGACAGGCAGAGAGCTCCTGTCTACACTATCTGAATAGACAATCTTCCTTTTCGCTGAGACCTCCTTATCCCGTAAGCTTTTCTCTCATCTTATTTGCATAACTACTTTATTACGCTACCTGGGATTTTTAGATCATAAAAAGTTTTATTCTTTTTGCTTCTTTATTTTGCAGCTACTTTAGTAGATTTTTATGTTAACATTGTAAATTTCGTGTTGTCATATTTGTCATTCATTTTCACTCTCTCTAACTGGCGATTCTCTTCTCCAAAAATCTCACTCTCTTTAAGCCAACCTAGCCTTCGATCATTGTCCCTCTCTTCTGCGTAAGTTATTCATGTTCTTTCCCAACAAGTTGATTTCCTTCTCTTCGATCGCCACCACTTTTGTTGAGGTTAACTGTTTTATCCTTTCTCTCGTTGGACACTAGAAACAGGATTTGGAATCCCATCAGTTCCCGTTCCAACAGGTGTCTCGATGTCGGCTAACTCTTCCACAGTACATAAAAACACACTCTCTATACCTCAATATTCCTCCTTTTATCATTTTTGTTTTTCTAAGATTGTTTGGGATGATAAAGTTGCAGAATCGAGTTATGTTTATGTTTATGTTTTTAAGATGGGTTTTGATTGGGTGAGGAATTAGGTTTTGTGGTCCGATTTCTCTCTTTGTTGAAAATGGCAATTATTGGTAGTTCTCCCTGAAATTACTGTTGGACTAGAAGATTAGGGAATGTGAAGTGTTATGTTTTTTAAACAATTGATTGAAATTTAATGCTTATGTTCTTGAATCTCACTGGCAGTTTAATGGTTCTTTTTTTTTTTTTCTGGGTTTTGCTCGTCACTCTGAGCCTCTCCCTCACATCCACCATGAAATTTCTTTTCTTTTTTTTTTTCAGAACTTGATTCGTTTTTTTTTCTGGGTTTTGCTCTTCACTTTGAACCTCCCTCGTCTATATGAAATTTCTTTTCTTTTTTACCTTTTTCAAAACTTGATTTGTTTCCTTTGCAATTACTTTTCCTTTGAAATACTCAATTCTTTTCTTATCCCATTTTATCTGTTATGGTGTGAAAATCCTCAGACATTGTAGCTGAATGACCCAAAATTTTATGTGTAATTAAAGTTAACATGCTACTTTGTAGAATCGGGCTTTATCAAAGCGAAAGCTGAAAACTTCTGTGCTTTTACCAATTCATAACGAACTAACTTCAAGTTGATTTCTCAGTTTTCAACTAATGCCCACTTCATTTCATGTTCTTTGCAATCATTCACAAGTTGATGTTCTATGGTATACTTATTACTATAATGTTAGACAAACTATTGAGTTTGAAAATTGTGCTAGTCATGTGGTTGTTTATTGGCATACAACTTGTGGGCTGGGAAAAGATGATCATATATAGAAAAGAGGGTGCAAAATATAACAAAATTACGATTGGGTTAAGTAAGGTGTTTAACTAGTAAAGCTTTCAGTAAAGTTGCTAAAATATTGACATACTGTTAATAACATGAATTTGAATAATTTTTGTGATATCCTTGGAAGTAGCTGCTATTTTCGAGCATTGTATGATATATCTATTTCGCTTTAATCTTTATCATTAGTAATGTTGTCTTTTGGTTTTCGGTGCATGACTATGGGAATCCTGTCCCTTGGATTAACCATACTTACTGCCGTCATTTATTTACATGTGTTTTTGACTTTATAACTTGTCTCTGTCTTTGACAATGGTTGGTGTTAACGAAATTGTTTTATTAATTCACTTTTTTTAAGATGAATTTGCAGGTGTTTGAGGAATGAATTTGCAAGTGAGAAATGACTCTAATTGCACGGTTGAATTCTTTAATTTCTGTTTTATTATGTGCTAAAAATTCTGTGTAGAATCTTTTTGAAAAATCAGGGTTTAACGACTGGAGCCAACTATCCCTACAAGGCAGCAGATCGAACATGTAACACCAATGCAGAGGCTAACCCCGCAGCTCAAATTACTGGCTACAAAGATGTACCAGCAAAAAGTTCAGCAGCACTGCTAAAGGATGTAGCAAACCAACCGGTATCAGTTGTCATCCAACCAGTATTAGTTGACATTAATGCTGGAGGTAATTTTCAGCTTTACGAGAGTGGGATATTCACCAGAGATTGTGGGACTGATCTAGATCATGGTGTGACGCCCGTCAGGTGCGGTGCTAGTAAGGCATCAACTATTGGATTGTGAAGAACTCATGGGCCACAGAATGAGGTGCAGAGGGATATGTAAGGATGCAGAGAAACGTTGATGCTAAGGAAGGACTTTGTGGAATAGCCATGCAAACATCTTGTCCCATTGCTTGAACTCCTATAGTATGAATGTATCTAAGAAGCATATATTATAAGGGTTTACCTAAGTTTGAGTATTGTTATGTGTAAATATTGAGTATAGTAATTCTCACATTGTCTAAAGACATGAATTAAGGAGCAGATTTCTCCAATACTTGCATTATAGTATTCTAAAACTCAACTCCTTCCTTCTCACCTCATACATTTATAATAATAATAATAATAATATTTAAGCAAAAGTTAATTATGCAAAAACACTTGGCGAACTCAAAGATTGAAGAATGCAATATGCAAGGTGTCCAATAATAATAATAATAATAATGATGATGATAAGAAGAAGAAGAAGAAGATCAGTATTAATAATAAGATAATTAATAATAATAAGAAGAAGAAGAAAATTATTAATAATAAGGAGAAGAAGAAGAAGAAAATTAATAATAATAATAACAATAACAATAAAAAAGGAGATTAATAATAATGATAATAATAATAATAATGATAATAATAATAATAATAATAATAATGTAATTAATGAATATGATTTTTTTGTTAATTATTTGTTATCATTTTAAATTTTAGTTTTTAAGCTAAAAATTAGTATATATCGTTATTAAAATTTTTTGGGAATAAATTTAATTAATTAATGAATACCTATTGTATTCATGGTCTGAATAGCAATTCTATTCCTTTAACCAAATAACAGCTCTATTCCTTTAACCAAAAAGCTGCCAGTGATCCAACAGCTGAACGTACACATTACACAAACATCACGCGCTCGAGAAACAGGGAATCTTCACCCTGCCTTATAAACTGAACTTTCAACTTTAGGGCAAAGCATAATTGGGATTTAGGGCAGAAAAAACAAAAAACAGATTCATTGCAGATCTTCCCGCTCGCTACGTCGATTTCCATGGCGGACCCCCTCTCCTCTTCCGCTGCTCAACGACCTGAGTCCGATAATCCTACTCCACTATCAGATCCACCTGCTCTACCAACGCCGCAACAACAGTCGTCATCAGCTGCTCTCCCGCCAAACCCTAATCTCAACCCTAATCCCAGCTCAATTCTACCATCTCAACAGCCTCTTCCTGTCCATCCTTACCCACCGGCACCACCGCAGCTGTCCGGCGCCGCCTCTGTGCCTCCGGTGGCTCCGTTGTTCCGTCCTGCTCCGCAGTTTTCTCCGCTTCCGAATTATCCGAACCCTAGCGTGGTAGCCGTGCAGCCGCCTGGGGTTACTGCAGTGCCCGGGATGGTTCCCAGCGGAGTGAGTGGCGGTGCTGGAGTTCCTGTGCCGGCGGCGCCGCCGATGATGGCTTATCAGGTTCCGGCAGGTCAGCCTCCAAGACCATACGCTCCTTTGCCTAATGGTTATGGTGCTGCTTCTATTCCTCCACCCGGTGGGTAATTCTTTTCGTATTAAAGTTCATATTCTTCTTTCGTAGTTTATTGTAATTGAATTTTTCTGGAAGTTTAGTTACGAGCTATTGTTGTTTTTTGAATAAATTGCCTTATGTACGTTACATTGAAGTGATTGAATTTATATAAATTTGCATGTGAATTGATGGATGCTGCTAATGATAAACGAGAGTTATTTGTATGCTTTAGTGGGGGAGAGTCTTTTAAAGAGGGGTATGGAGAAATTTAGAAAAAAAGGGGCATCGATGACGGGATGTTTTCTCCTACAGTGTCTTGATTGAATACCATGAGAAAGATTGGAAGGGCATCATATTGCTTAAGAGAACACCACCTTCTACAACTCCTCTTTTGGTATGCACATATTTGCCTGTTTTTCTTTTGCTTGTTTTTGAATGATTAGTGCAAATTAGGGTTTGTTTTTCATGAACCAAGTAGTTAGCATCTAGAGTGTTTGGGTTAAAGGGTGAAACATAATCTGAACCATCAGTTGCTCCATTTGTTGTTCTAAATTATGTCTGGTTATTTAATGTTCATCTAGTAGGCCACTTTCTGCTAGTTATAAGGATTCTTTCCCTTTCATGGGTCTATGAATTTCCGGCAGCAGATCATGTTAGCAACTGAGTGCTCGTTGGCTTATATCCAAGGTATTGCAATTTTTAAATTTGAAACACCCTTATGTTTCCTCTATCTGGCTTTTCGTGTTGTTTTCATGTTGCACCATAAACCTCTGACAGTTCATATAAGTTAATGACAATAATATAGCAGTCTAGTTGTCTTGTTTACTTGTGAGTATGAGATGTTCAAAATCTTACTCAAATGTGAAAATTTCTGCAAATGGTGCCTTGGATAATATAGAAAAGCTTGTCAAGTGGATGCATCAGGTAACCCTGCTTCTCATTTCTCTGTTATGAGATCAAGCCTATTTCTGTTATTGTTTCCCCCCAGGTTGTCTGTTCAGCTGGTGAAAATTGACGTATGGTGCCATCTCTAGTATGCTTTTATTGTGTGGTAACAGCATTTAATTAAACTTTTAATTCCTTATTTAAAAGAATGCTTGTGATGTCTATTGATTATTGATTTGTTTAATTGGTACACTTGCCCTGATGTGTTTGCATAGATGTTTGTTTTGTGAATTTGCAGGAATTCCTCGTTATCCTTCCCCGTATCCAGCTATGGTTCGCCCTTTGTTTCCTCCTCGTCCACCTGGAACAATTGGCATACTCCCAGCAGCATCTCGCCCTCTTATTCCAGGGGTTCCTGGTGTTCGTCCACTTATACCTCCAATTGCTAGGCCAGCTATCCCTTCTGTAACTCCAGCCAAGAAACCTCAAACTACTGTTTATGTTGGCAAGATAGCCTCAACTGTTGAAAATGATTTCATGTTGTCTCTCCTTAAGGTTTAATACAGATTGCTTCATTGTCTGGTTATGCTTGTTATTTATCTTTTTTGCTTCACTATATCTTGTCAAGGGTTATAATTGGAGCATCGATCTCTGAAATTTGATCTTTTTTTACCTGTTCTGAAGTTCTGTGGACCTGTAAAGAGTTGGAAACGTGAGCAAGACCCTAGTGATGGTACTCTTAAAGGCTTTGGTTTTTGTGAATTTGAATCTGCTGATGGGGTTCTCCGGGCATTGCGTCTACTCAGTAAATTCAACATTGATGGACAAGAGCTGGTGGTATGTTTGGATTTTGATTTTTATCCCTCCAAATTATTTAATACAGTTCCAGGTTTCTCATATTCTGTATTGTAGTAGGAGGATGTTTACTTCAAGCCTGTATTTTACAATACTGAAAATTCAATACTGTTTCACTTGAAGTTGCTGTTCTTTTGAGAGAGTTAATAAGGGCAGATGAGTCTACTTTTCTTTTGGAGTGGTTTTAAGCCCTGAACACCAGGCAGACTATGCCTTTGGCAGTTTTGGCATTTTGATGGAATTACTGGAGGTCAAAATGTTTGTTATTCTTTAACTGTCAATTAATATATGATCGACCAACTTTAAGATTAAATAAACTAGAAAACATTGTCCAGAATTTGGGAGTAGCACTTGAGAGACTTATTTGGTCCTAGAACATTTTAGTGATTCTTATAGAGGGGAAATGTATGCTCTATTTTTTGGATGGTTGGCGAGTTATGTTTTGTTGAGGCACTTGTCTAATTGTTTGGATGGGCTAATGAAGTTGGTGGCTGGGGCAGCTTCTAAGCGGCCTTTCTTCTGGGATTGGAGGAATGAATAAAGGAAAGAACAGGATGCAGTTTATCTTCTTAACATAATGAATAATATTCTTCAAAAATTTAATCTTGCATTGAGGCTTGCAATTAATTTATTAGGACATTATTCACGCTATCATCTGCTGCTCGTTCTTTTGTTCTAATTTCCTATGCTGATCTTAGCTTCTCTGGTATTTACCTTATGAAAAGCTAAATGTGAGCCAAGCAACGAGAGAATATCTAGAGAAGTATGTTGAAAACAAAACAGAGAATGCAAAGAATGCCAAAGACAGTCAAGCTGTAGGGGCAGAAAAGGATGATGGAGGTGCACAAGGTGTTGAAAATAACGAAGTTAGTACTTATCGAGTCGAGTCAAACAATGATGGTGACAAAGGGAACAAAGAAAATCATGAGCTTGCCAACTTTGGTATTGTAACTGATGAAGACAAGGAAGGTGATCGAGAAGCCATGGAGAAGCTTAGAAACCTGATAGAAGAGAGGTTAAAGACCAAGCCACTGCCTCCACCTCCACAAACACCTACTGATGATTCTGGAAATTCAAATTTGGAGTTGCCAACTAAATCAAGGGATGTGGACTCCCATGCTGGCATAACAAGAAATGGTTAGTTTTTATAGTTCACTCGTATTTGCATTCTTATATCTGTTTCTTGTGAATGAATAATAGATGGTAGCTCTTTAATAACTTATTTGGAATTCCTTTTGGCTTTTTTTTTTTATAATCTTGTTATACATTCTGCAGATGCTAAAGAAGATAACAATGATGATGAGACTAGTGACAACAAAGGAGCAAGTGAACTGGATGGCACTGAAACAAGCTCCCCTGATAGGAACAGTAGGCATGATAGGAGAAGCAGAGATAGAGACAGGGATAGAGAAAGAGATAAAAAACGGGAAAAAGAACGAGAAATAGAAAGATATGAGAGGGAAGCGGAACGAGAGAGAGTAAGGAAAGAGAGGGAGCAGAGAAGAAAGATTGAGGAGGCTGAACGGGAATATGAAGAACGTCTCAAAGATTGGGAGTATAGGGAGAGAGAGAAAGAGAAACAGCGGCAATATGACAAGGATAAAGAAAAAGAAAGAGAACGCAAGCGGAGAAAGGAGGTTCTTCATGAAGAAGAAGATGAAGATGATGCAAAAAGGTGGCGCAGGAGTGTTTTAGAGGAGAAGAGGAGGAAGAGGTTGTGGGAGAAGGAGGAGGATGAGGTTGACCGACTAAAAGAAGAGGAAGAAATTGCTGAGGATCGAAAGAGAGCTGAGGAGGAAAGGTTGCTGCAACAACAGAGAGAAGCATTAAAGCTTGCATCTGGTCAAGCTACGAATAATGGAAGTGAGATGACAGTTTTAACTGATGAAGCTGCTTTTGAAAGTAAAGATATGACTGTTGAACGGGATCGTGATGGTGATTCTGGTTCTGAAAACCGAACAGGTAAAGAGTTCCTCATCTTTCTATCTTTATTTATATTCAATACTTGAAGTTTTCGTTTAATTTGACTCAGTTATGACTTCACATTGTAGATGAAAGAGTTTTACGAAATGGTAGTTGTGAGGAGTCAGCGGTGGGCTCAGCAGCTGATTCAGATGTACGGCAGGGTGTTAATGCTCCTGGTAGAAAGCTAGGGTTTGGCTTAGTTGGGTCTGGAAAACGAGCCACTGTACCTTCTGTTTTCCATGAAGAGGATGATGATGAAGCACATAAGGATAAAAAAATGAGGCCTCTTGTTCCAATTGATTATTCGACTGAGGAGTTGCAAGCCATTCAACCTGCCTCTGGAGGACAACCACCAAATCTGGTTGCAGCGGCAGAATTTGCAAAACGGTTATCAAATGTTACTCCTAAAGAAGAGAAGCCTGATGCAGAAAGAGAGAGAAGCAGGCGATCTCATGATCGGTCAAGCCAGAGGGATAGGGACCGAAATGACGAAGAAAGGACCAGAAGTGAGAATAAGGATAAAAATCTTGAATGGGAAAAGGATAGAGAACACGGGGTTAGTAAAGTGAAAGCGCAAGATAAGCAGAAGCTTTTGGATGCAAAACAATTGATCGACATGATCCCAAAGACAAAGGATGAGCTATTTTCATATGAGATAAACTGGTCTGTGTACGATCAGGTAGCCTGCATATCTATCTTTTGTATATAGTGTCTTTTTTCTGGCTTAAACTTGTGGAGGATATTATACCTTGCTAATGTTAAACCAAATAAAGTATGTTCAAACTGAAGAAGGTTACCCTTTCTGGCTCCCCTTTCTTTCTCTATGACTTCAAGTGTTCTTTTTCATGAGTACTTCCATATGTCACTGGGTACTTGCTTGAAACTATTCACCAAGGAGACAATCATTGGTTTAGAAGACCTTTTTGTAGCATGAACTTGTTGCCTGACTGCGCTCATTGTGTAGTCTATGGCTTACTACTTGATTTATGTTTTAGTCTGCAGAAACAGATTTTGTAACATTTTTTTCTTGATTGCTTTCTTTTGGGGAACTCAGCCAAGCTTTGATCCCAAAACTTAATAAAATCTTGCGCCAGTGGTGCTGGTCTAGAGTCACTAGATCTCATAGGCACTATGTTGAATTTTTCTGGAGTTGCGGTGATTTTGTTTGCCCTTAAGTTGTTAGATTTACTGCACTGAATTAGTAATCAGTAATCACGGTGGGACTTGTGCACATGGAAGCATTTGATAAGAAAATAAAATCCTGCTTCTCTGTCTCTGTCCTTTTGTTTTTAATAATTATTATGTCTAAATACCATATTCTATTTTCTTCTACACCTTTACAGCATGGCCTTCACGAGAGGATGAGACCCTGGATTTCAAAGAAGATCACAGAGTTTCTTGGGGAGGAAGAGAAGACATTAGTAGATTACATTGTATCCAGTACTCAAGAACATGTTAAAGCATCTCAGATGCTGGAGATGCTTCAGACAATATTAGACGAGGAAGCTGAAATGTTTGTGCTCAAGATGTGGAGAATGCTCATCTTTGAAGTAAAGAAGGTGGAGACAGGTCTTGCGTTAAGGTCAAAAACGTGATGAAGGTAGATTATTGCAAGACTTTTTGTCCTTGTTACCATATTGTTGCTTCTAGGCTCGGATTTCATTTTCCATTATTGTCGAACAAACCATGGATTGTCCTATTGTTGTAGTGCAAGCAGTAAGTTATCAGGGTGTCTACTTCAGATTCTACCATTTTATGGACACAACTTCTATACAGGGATAACCAAAATTTTATCTTTCCGTCTGATTTTTCTTGGACTTACTTCTCTCTTCCTTTCTTCTATTTTTCAGTCCTAAGTTATACAAGTAAAACTCTTCTACCCATCCCCATACGACATAATGATATTATTTTTTCTTTGTTTTGTATTTCGCAAAATGCTGATCTTGATTGAACCAATGATTTTGGTTAATATTTGGCAAATATTACTTTGACTAAACCTATTTACCGGAGTTTCCTTTTGGTCGATTGGAATATAAATTGAAACCAATTGCCTCTGTCACATCGTGGCTTTTGTACAGATGGACCAGTTTGGGTTGTAAACTCAATGTTTGCCGCAGTTTCCAGTCCTGGAGACGGTGGCAAGGGCTTCACTTGTTAATACTGAAGTAGCTTCGGCTTCACTTGTTAATACTGAAGTAGCTTCTCTTAGTGCGAGTGAGACTGTTATCGGTGTTTGATTAGTTGGGATTTACGAACTGCTGCTGGACATTTACAATTATATCGTGGTGAGGGTGGTTTTCAATTCAATATGGTGAAAAATTTTGGGCACAGATAGCCAGAGTCGAGCATCTTCTTCACTAGCTGTTCCTATCCAAATTCCTTGGTTTCTTTGCATTATCATATACTTTTCCACCTTATTTTAGGTTAAAAAGCCGCAGCAATTTAGAAGAAATAGGAATGACGATTAGAACGAATGGTATTTCTTTAGTAATCAAAACCAAGGAAAGTCGATTGATTGGCGTATGGAAACTCAATTTCTTAGAAGCCTATCCCAAAAGCTAAATTATAAGCCTAGCTACACAGCCTCTGTTTCTGGGTGCAACATCCAGGGCTGGTTACTATCCTAGCTTGATTTATAACTATGAGGAGGTCAAAGTCATCAGTTTCCCAGCACCATCGTCTGAGCCCATAGATCATCCATAAAACAGGCATGATAGATGTCAAATCTCAATTAGAATGAACATTCTTCTGCTAAGTGGAAAAAGTGGATGTATGTGGGTCGGTGGTTTATATTATCCTCTGGCTATTTCCTTTTCATGAATGATCTGCTCTGAGGTTTGGTTGACTCGTTAGGATCCAAACTAGGAGCTCTCGAATAGGATGGAGAAGGTTTCTCATATAGACTGGCAGCATCCATGGTGTATATCAGCAGAGACTAGCAATTCTTGCTGCTGCAGAAAGTGATAACCAATACCACCACTCATTCCTCAACAACTCAGTGTTGATCATGTTCTCGAAAACAATAGTTTCTTCAACCATCGAAAAGGGAATTCGGTATTGATATCCGCCGCTGCATGAAAAGCAAGTAACGTTATAAATGTTCAAGACTCTACTGCTTATCATCTTCAATTCAGAATCCTTCGCTAAGTGTCCGTGAATACCACTTCCAAAGGAGGTATTCCAGATCTGAAGTATTCTTCGAGTAGAATCCCAATTTATCAAATTGACCTCATCTATCCCACTAAGGGGTAGTATTGTCCTTCCACTGGTGTTTTAAGCACCTTCATTTGTATGGAAAAAAAAAGGAATGGCCGTCAAAAAACATTTCACGTAATTATCTTTTATGTTCCAATGTTTCCAGCACCTTCAATTCTGCTGGCTGATTAAACAAAGTGTATGCTTTAAACCTTCCTTTTTTTTTTCACTCTTTTTTCTTTCTTTCAAGAGCTTTAAAGCTCGCGATAGAATAATAGGAACCGTATCTTCCATGTGAGACTAATTGATTCTAATCACATGTTTGTAGCAATCAATCGTAAATGATATCTCATACTAACACTCCTCTTTTAGTGCACAGATGCTTTCAATATTCAATTTATCCAATGACTTATGAAACATCTTATTTGAAATAGCTTTGGCGAGAACGTATGTCAAGTTGTTCTTCTGATTTTACTAACTTGATGGGTGTTTGTTTTGGATGTTTTTGTTGGCTATACGCTAAAGCCAATCGATTGGTTGTAATTTAGTGACGAAATAGCTTAAAGATATTCTTTATCTTATATATATTTAGATATATATGATAAAGTTCATGAGATAATTATATATTGTAAATAAAATTATGACGAGAATATAATTATAAAATTCATATTATATTTATGTATTATCCCTGAATTGTTCCGAGTTATTGCTTTATTAAGACTGAACAATAATAGAACTTAAACAGATTGACACACATTATGTTTAAGAAAGCAGTTGACTTCATAAACTAAAGTATGGAGATACTTAAACAAATGTGTGAGTGCTTGTTAGAAAACAAGTTCACTGAACTGACCTCATATGAAAAATCCATTTGGAACATTACTTGTATTCTTGTGGAAATTCTCATTATGATGATTATATCAATGATCCTTTAACTTGAGATCCTTAAAGTTATTTGCTTAAAAATTGCTATATTTTAATACTACTTAATGACTTATTCTAATCTTAAGTAGTTCAGTCGATAGTCATTTGATGTAACATGAACTATATGGAAGTAGTTAAGTAATCAAGATAAGATTCATCACCCTATAGGATTCATCATCTTAAAGTAAAGGGAGAATATTTTATTGTTTATGATTAGTAAAATTCTTGACTAAAATGGAATGACATTTTGTAAATAGTTAATAGTAGAGAAGTAATAAGAATAGAATCAAAATAGAGTAGATATTAATTTTATGTTGTATGTCTAATTAAAACATTGTATAATTAAAGGATTAAATTACATACAAAAATCATACATGAAAAGGTTAGTCAAAACTACTTTGACATTCTTAAATATTTAGATAGTCATGAGATGTTGTTAGACGCCAATTTTATTCGACAGATATAAATTATTTAATTAAATAATTAAAGATAAATTAAAAGAGATTATTTATCTAATCTTAAATATGATTTAAGATTATAATTTGTATCCTTTGTCAAAGTATTTGAGAATTTAATGAGTCTCACGTAAAGAATGAGTTAAAGAGAAAAAAAAGATATGTTTATTAACTGATATTTAATTAAAATTATTTGTAACTCTAATTAAAGTTTATTGAAATTATAATTTAATTTCAATTAAATTAATAAAATATTCATAACTTATTGGGCTTAAGCTCTAAGGAAGCTAACACTTCTTGCTTAACCCTCTTTGCAATAGTTGCAGAGTTCTCCCAGTTTGTTCTATAGATACTGTTATAAGTTAAATACTTGTGCTGCTTTGATGAGTGAGATGAGCAAGTTTCGAAAACGGATTGAAGGATACTGACAAGAAAAGAATTAAGTTTCAAAATAAAGTATAAATTAAGATTCACATTTTATTATAATTTATATGTTAATCATTTTATAAAATTTTAATGATCTTAATTTTCAAGAAATCAAATATAAAAATGTTTCATAATTATATTGTTTCAGGCAAAATCGTATCTGACCCGATTTTCTAACATTTCTACTATGTGGTTTTTAAATTAATGGCGTGTTTGGTGATTTACAGTTAAGCATGTCTATCTCAGCTAGTAAGTCAAGTACACACTTCTTTTGTGAGAGAATTATCCTTAACTTGATCAAGCTCCCTCGATTTCAAAAAATATTTTAGCCTTCTAGAAATTTTCATTTCAAACTTAAAATAATCATATTATTAATATAAATTATAATAACAGTTCCTAACTGTCCTTGATGGTTTAGGAGTAAGGTATGATGTAAGTTGCTTTGTTTGAATACAAAATCAATTATATTCTATTAATAAATCTCTAACTAAACACATAACCTAAGGTTTTATTTGACAGTCAATGGATTGCATTAGTTATTAGTTGATTCTATCAGCGCTTAGTTAACAATTGATTATATTAGCTGATTTGACCTATGAATAACATTAGTTGTTTATTAAAGATGTTTAGTAAAATTAGCTGTTTAGTATTAACTGTTTAAGTATAAAATAATTTATGAGGACATGACGTAAAAAAAAGAATTTATAAGGTCATGATTAGATATTTAAGTTTACAAAAATATAAAGTTTTAATTCTAATAAAAAATATAGAATATTCTTAAAAATTTTGTCACCATAACGTATTTTTATTTTGTAAGCAAAAAACTTATTTTATTAATAAAAAAATCCCAAGTTTTGTAGCTAAAAAACTTGATTTATTATAAATTTTTTTTATCAATATAGAATACACGCATGATTTTTAGTTATGTATGATTTTTAGTTTGAATTATTCATAATATCACTATAGTATAATTAGGATAATTCAAAATTATGAAAGGAAGATATAATTGATTTTTTACCTATTAATTTTTGGCTGATCGTAAAAAAAGTTTCTCTTATGAAACTTTTAGAAATTAACTTATTGGAGTTAAATAAGTTAACCAATAAGATATTTATCAAACATACTAATATCTTTTTAAGATGATCAAAAAAACTAACTTTTAATCAATAAGCTCACCTAAAAAAAAAAAAAAGGTCAGATGAAGGAATGTAACATGTAAAAACATTAACTTATAGGACCGACTGAGAACCACAAGAAGTAACTTAGTGAACCTTGTGAAGAAACTAGGTGGTTACAGAATTATGGAAAATCTATAATTATGGAAACTCTATGACCCATTAGAAGAATCAGTGTAACATATATGTAGATGAAAGGACCAAAAGATATTTCTTCCAATAACCTTGAACTGGATTAAAATGGATTCAAAAATCATAGTCACGACTAGAATATAAAGATTTACATAAAGAGGGGTCTTCAAAGGAATACTTCCAATGAGTCAGATAGAGGGTTGCAGCTAAGGGATTCAATTCTTGAACAGATTGCTGTTATGTCAAATGACCCAGAACCAGGCTACAATCGATCCAGTTGCCAAACCAATAGCCAGGAATAGTACAATTACAATCCCAGCAGTCTCTGCATGATTTATCTGGACAACTTTTGGAGCCATGATCATCACAACACTAGTCAAATAGCCATTAGTCAGGCCCAATAGGCATGTTAATATCAACATTGGAATCTCCGTGCGGAAGAAAATTGGACCATGTATGCAGCCTAAGAAAAGGGGAAAAAAGAGCAATCTTGCAAAACAGCCACCAATGGCAACCTTATCATTCTCAAGGAGGTATACTGCAGTCAAAGACTTGCCAACAAGGTCAAATACATTGAAGCCAGTAATGAGAAGGATTGAATACCAGTCTTTAAGAATCGCAGAGTGCACGTCCTCCGTTATATACCCAGGAAATATTGACAGTGTCACAGCATAGATAAGGAAGATTCCAATACCATACCATTTGACACTCCCCACAATTTCCCACAATGTTGATCTCCACCGAGCACCTGTCAAGGAACCTCTCTCTTCTTTTTGCTCATTAAGAATCACAGTTTTCAAGTCCGAATAGTACCTAATGACTGGAAGTCTGTGGGCCACGTTGTAGAAAACAATGCATATACCCATAACCACTATGCCAACAGCAAAATAAAGGTTTGCACTGTTTCTCAGCCCATGGGCATCTTGTGTATAGACAGCTTTAGTTAAGATCCTAAGGAATGAAACAAGGACACCTGGATTCACCAACTTTAAAAGTTATAAATGCCCCTGTTGGAATCCAAACAACTTGCTTGAATCATAGCTGGGTAAATTACTCTAAGCTACTTTGTAAATTCATATTGAAAAGCAAAAGTGGATGCCTTAAACATGACTAAAGTAACTTGATGTTATAAAACAAATAGAAAGCAAATCTTTCAAAGATTAATGTAGAAGGCCCAGCTCAGAGGCGAAGGCCGAAGCAGAACAAAATAATCTCTTCAACTGGGTTAACTAGGTTGGCTTCATAACCATCTGTATACCATAAAAAGTTTCAACCGAAAGGACTCTTGAAAGCAACATGAAATGTGCAGCAACAATAAATTGTAGCATCTTAAAAATATGAATAGGACAGCAGACCAAAATTTTGAAGCTTTCAAGGCTACAAAAACATGTGACGACCTAGTTTAATTACCTAAATGCAACATTGCATACATACAATCGATTAAGAAAGGAAAATCAAGTATGAGATCTTGAAGTTTTCTGATTCGTTGACTCAAAATTAGCTTTTGTTATCTTCCATTTTAATACACGCTACGGAACTGAGCTAAACAAGCTTGGACTGATAAAAACCAAAAGGGGGAAACTTCGGGTGACAGGATAACCTAAAACCAGCAGTATAACTGGGTGTTTGAGGTCTATCTCAACCTAATCACAGCTATTTCAAGTTTTTGCATCATCGTAACAGCTTAACCACTTCAAACAGGGCCGTTCTTATTATTTTATAGGCTCCGGGTGAACAAAAAAAAAAAGGTTCCATAAATCGACAATTTGTATGAAATATAAATGACTCAATTTATAAGTCTACATACTCAACCAAATATTAAATGATCATAACATCAGCTAAATTATTACATTACTTGTCGTAAAGCATAATGAAAATTACAATTTCAAAAATTAAATTATTTATTAATATTAAATTATTTATATAAACAATAAGTAATCTAAGAATAAAAAAGGAGAAACACAAGTAAATACAATATGATTTAATATTAATGTTATAATTTAAAATACTAATATAATATCCACGTTAATGATAAATTATAAATTAATTATAACATATTCAAATATTTAATAAGTTAAAAATATATTTAAAAATCAGAAATTTTACTTTACCATTAAATTATACTCAGAACTTAGAAGTTAGAATCGTTACTAATTTTTGAATTAGAATACCTTAAATGCATACGTCGATAAAAATTAAAAAAAATTAGAGGATAAAAATACATAGAAAGTTAACGTTATCTTAATCAAAGGGAGGACAATCTAATCAGGAGGCAATGGGCAATGAATGACTGCAAAATGGTAATTGTCCTGTCACACACAAGTTAATGGCCATCTATGCTACCTAAAGCTTTCGATGTGTCCTTTCACTTTCAAGGGAGGTTTCAAGGGAGGCCCTTTTTTTATGATGGCTTGTCTGCCCCTGCCTAAGGCCGGCAGTGACTTCAAGAAACAAAAACCAGTAACATTCATCAAGATACATTCAGAAGCCTATAAAGAGAAGAAAAATTGAAATTCATTTCAAAACAGAGAACTAGCAGACAACAATAAATTACCAGAACCAGCTGTGCCAGCAACAATAGCCTGCATATACCTCTCCGGTAACTCTCCGGCAGCCCCAATAAGCCCACCTTGGACAAGCGCATCCGCCATACCCGAAAGGGCTAAGGCGGTGACCGTTACATAAAACCCACCATAAAACCCGACCCGACCCTTTATATAAACCGCGTCCATAATCGGAACCACAAGTAAAGATACAACGAACAACGCAAGACCCACATTGATCCTAACGTAAGCATCGGACTTATGAGCGTAGAAAACAATAAGCAACAAACAGAGGAGTTCCACAAGCATGTAAGAGACGGAGAAGATGCGATCAACTGAGACCTCAGGATATATGTAGGAGAAGTAATCAACGGCTGTGATGAAGGCGTTCCACGGTAAGAGAAAGCCGAGGCCGAGTGTGAAGTAAATGATATATGCCAACTGGAACGTGTCTTCTGGAGTTTTCCGGCGAGGTCCTAGGGTTGTGTCGGCGGTGGTGAGGAGAAGAGATGATTCCGATTCGGATGGTCCCCATTGATCGGAGCTTTTGTCTGCGACACGCATTTGGCGGGTATTGCAAAGCAGAAAATTGTGGGCTTCGTATTGGTCGATTTGGGATGCTGAATTCAGGGACAGCAATAATTAATATATAATTAATTACAACTCATTAAGAGTTGGCACCGCTTTCTTTAAAATTGAATCTTGGCTTTGTGCAAATGTACTTTGAATCAAACTCTGCTTTTAATCAAGGTTACGTGTACGGCAGGTATGTGCTATGCCACTCTACCGGTTGGGTATCGGTTCAGTTTGTAAATTTAAAAACTTTAGGATTAGTTTGTCAAAAAAGGTTGTTGACCTTAAATCTCCCCTCGCTCTCGATATTTGCTTCAGATAAATCAGACATCATCTTCCTCACTCCCCTCGCCCCCTCTCTCAGCACTCCAATAACACCCCCACGTCGCACAGTCCTCACCATCACTGGTGGCACCGACGCATCCGTTCCGTCGCTCACATTGCTGCAGCCCTCCCCTCTCACACTGTCTGTTCACTGTCGTCGCTCAATGCCACTGTCATCCTCTGCCATTCTCGGTTCGCCCTCCGCTGCTGTCTTCCACTGCTAAACCGTGTCTTGCAGTGTGTCGACTGTGTTGGACACTTGGAATGTTATCTGTGTTTGAATGAAAAAACGACGTTGAGTTGAATGAAATTTTGTGATGTGTTCCTGGGATTTACATTTATGGGGTGCAATCCCTAAAATATTGTGTTGTTAATGTGCGTTGTTGGGTATGGAATGGCAACTATGCTTCTCACTAACGTGTTTAAGATATTTAAGAAATATGGAGCGATGTTATTAATAGCGAGCTAATATAATATATTAGTATCATAAATTTTTAAATTTATGAGTTTATTAAAAATTATAAAATAATCCTTTAATATGTTATACAGTATACTTTATGATTTTAAATAAATCATATCTTCAAAATTTATAATACTAAAAAATTAAAATAATAATTTATTTATTTTATTAACATTATTTTCATATATTTCACATATAAATAATAATCACAATTAATATAAAAAATCATTTAATCATTATATAAATATAAAATTAAAAATAATACAAAGTATTTAAAATATTACAATTTTTCATATAATAAATAATAATTATATCAAATAAGAAGAATAATAAATAGTCATTATTCTCTAACCATTACAATTTACAATAAAAGTTTGTACCGAAAAATTAGCTCGAAGTTATAATATATTAAATCAATATTTTTTAAATTCATTTATATTTCTATCAAATCCAATGATTCATAAACTCTAGGTGCATCTTGTCCAAGTCAATATATTACTTCTAATTACTTGATAATTAGTATCAGATTAATTAATATAACAATAAATATAAATAAGAAAAGAAAAGAAAATTTTCATAATTGTGTCATAATATGATAGTTATTAATTAACGTGATCTATTATAATTATGTAGTCATTACTCGTAATTATACTCATATTAGTCGTAATTATCATAATGGTCTGCAATTGGAATATAACTCGTAATTTACAATCAATCATCCTTTTCCAAATATATATTTTCTCCAAATGGAGATCCCTACTTAAATTTAGGATATTTGAACAATTGGAGACCAAATAGTCGTCGTAGACTTTCAACTGCAAAATTCTAGAGCAAAACGAGCTGACACGAGACTACGTGTCATCCATTGATAAAAGGGCACTTTCGGAATAGTCTAAGGCATGACCCACGAACTAGATCATTGAACATTGCAGCTGGGCAGCAAAGAGGGTTTAATTACAAAAATTTTGCAGATAAGTCCTTCAAGTTTTTAAAATTTACGGCACTAACTTATATTTGGTCAGTTTGAACCAGTATCAGACAATATTGCCGGTACCGATGGTAGATATCGAACAATACAATTTTTTACCATTTTCTTATTAATACGGTATGAAATCCATAATATTGTTATGGCGTGGATTATTGTCGATTTAGATATGAAAATATGAATGAAATATTGTGGTCTTATTTTTTTTTAAATTATTATGTTGTCTCTTAAAGAGTTGTAAGCATGTAGTTTTGTTATGTTAATTAAAATTAGTAAATGAAATATTGTTCTAATAGAGAATGGAAAGTTAGTGAAAAATTAGTGATTGAAATTATTTTGTACATGAATTGGGTTATATTATATATTGTAAAAAAAGTAGTTGCCGTAAAGTAGTTTATAAATTGAACTATGTAATCATACAAATTAATTTATAGTTAAATTATGTCATCACATAAAATTGGTAATAGTAGTAAATTTATAGTTGAATTATGTAAAAAAAAGAGAGAGTTAAAGTTGTGAGTCTATATTTGAGTTTTGTAATCATACAAAATAATAGATTTTTTCTCAGCAATTTAGATAAGAACTTGTATAATCAATCACCTGTATTATGAAATCTGTAATGTAATTAATAATTTCAAGAAATTGTTGAATTTGCTTTATGTTGAGATTTTCATAAAAAATGTAATAACTCACTAGTTATATGTGGGTCGGGCTGATAAAGTCCATCATAAAAGTTCATTCCTAAAATTTTATTTAGGTTGCTTTAACGTGACTTTTCTTAGCCAATAGAATAATCTCATATTACTTTGGGAGATCCGACAAAAAAAGGGAGTAGTACCTTATAATTCTCATAGGTCTTAGACTATAATAAAATGTCATCAATATAAATCAAGGCATTATTAAAAAAGGCTCATAGATCTTTGTTATAGTCCTTTGAAATAGTGATGGAGCAATTTTATGTCCAAATGTTATAACAGTCAATTGATATTGGGTATTAGAAGCGTAAAAAGTTATTTTGTATCTTTCTTGTAGGTTTATTCCAAATGCCAAAAAACTGCCTTTAAGTTAAACTTTGAAAAGATTTTTTCTTTTTTAAGGAACAAGACTTGAGTATTGCTTTTTGGTATTAGAAATTTATCATCTTGAATCAATGCATTCAGAGGTTTATATTCAATTACTAACCTTTTTTTTTCCTCTTTTTTGTTTTGTTCTTATGTTCACAGTAAAAGCTTGACAAGCCTAATATGATTTTGTAGACTCAATTAATCTTTATTGAAGCAAGATATCACAATCCTCTTATGCTAGCTTCAAATTATCAAGATTCATTATAGGATGAGTGACTTTGGTAGGATTGATATCCTCATTATTTTTTAAAGGTAAATGAATGAAGAATTGTGGATTCTTCCAAAGAGGATGTCAACGTGAGAATTGTGCAAGGATCTTAGGACAATGGTCCAAAAATTGATCTCGTAATACTCTATATTGATGAGGAACTTGAATAAGACAAACATGTTGCGTATATCAATATAAGCATTAAAATTGGCTTTGCATTTAATACTAGTAAGTAGAATTTGCAACAAAGATGCCTTGCAATATACATCCATACCAATTAGGATATCTGGGCCAAGGAGATGACTACCAAGAATGTTAGACCCCGTTTTCGGAGTCTAACTCCTGCTTTCTCTGATACTACAACTGTTAGGCTCCATTTTCGGAGTCCAACTTAGAGGTCATATCACGTGAGCTTATTACCATAACGTGGGCGTAATCCAATGAAAACATCTTAACTATTATTAATTGATCTTCATGCTTTTATATTATAACATATCTTACTTATATGTCACCACAATTTCTATTCAAAATTCATCATCTCTAATCGATGGCTTTTTTAAGTATACCAAATTTCAACTCAATCTTATCCATACACAAATTCATATGTCCACTCAAATTCATCCATACATAAATCATAATTCATTA
>JAOQMS010000001.1:4600914-4626845 GCA_027563885.1 Erythroxylum longipes | reverse complement strand
GTCATGTGTAAGTTAGTTTTGTTATTGCTCTAACATACCATTATCGTAGGTTATGTGCCTAAAAGCTTAGGTACGTGTCCTATGGTAGTGGGATGTTACACCCACGGTCCCTTGCCACCTCAGGCTACCGCCACTGGTTCTAATTACATTTTCCTCAAAAATTTGCACATACATTTTCTTAAACTCTAATGCACAAGGCTCCCCGCTTTGCAAGGGCTGGGAAAGGGTCACCAATTATATATAACCTTCCCTTTGCATTTTATAAAAGAGACTATTTTTGTGATTCAAACCATTGACCTTTTGGTCACAAAGGAATATCCTTACGATTTACTCCAAGACATACATAAAAAAACTTAATTCCAATTATAGAAAAAGAATGCCTTTGTTAAGGTCCCAGTCTAAACCAAGAAGAATTGAAGAATAAGTTTCTACTTTTAGCTAGAAAGACCAATGATTTCTGCAAATATTACTTACTTTATTTAGGAACTATGGAGACTTTAAATAGAAAAGTTTACAACAGCTTTCCCTGCTATTCAGGAGCTCAACCACTATTCTAAGAGATAAAATAATTCAAATAAGAGATAACAAAAGGATAAAGAAAGATAATATTTGGTAATTCAACAAAGATTGAAAGAGATAATGCTAATGCTCCAAAAACTGATAAGGTAAGCTGATTTCAAAAAGCCGATAGCATCTTTGACAAGAATCTTCAAATCTTATCATTGCCTCCCCCTTTTTTTAGGAACCTTGTCCTCAAGGTTCAGGATGTTATTTGCCCATGTAGTTTCGTCTTCGTCACCTTCCAGTAATAGCAATTGGGGTTTGCAACATCGGTGGCTCGGGGTGAACCGCTCATCGTAGTTGAAGTATAATCCTTGTGTTAGACGCTTCTGCATTTCATCCCAAAAGATTCGTTTGACAGCGGCAGTTGGCGAAGTTGTGGGTTATGACAACAGAGTTGCTAGCGCTGGATATGGTTGAGTGATCGCACCTCGTCCGGACTGGTTAGACCGACATTGTCTATTCAATTGATCCTCTCTTATGCGGGCCAAGCTAATCGCTTCCTTCAAAGACTTGGGTCAGAACATTCTGATTTTGTCTGCTATTTCATATTTAACTCCACCGATAAACGTTCCCACCAAGGCTCTTTGCGTCCACCATTGAACTCAGTTACCTAATCGCTCAAATTCTTTTTGGTACTCATGCAATGAACCATTTTGTTTTACTCTAGACAAGGCTTCATCATAATCTTCACTTTCAATCAACCTGAACCGGAGCCAAAGCTCCTCTTCAAACACTGCCCAAGTGATTTCTTTCTCTTCTTCCTTACAGACTCAGCAAAGCCATTGCCACCACTGGTTGGCTTTGCCTTCTAGGTGATACGATGCCAGCGCCACCTTTTGATCTACAGTGGTGTTTTGGTGTTTAAAAAATTGCTCCACGTAGTTAAACCACTCCGTTAGGTCATTGCCCTTGTAGGAAGGAAACTCAAGCTTTGCTAACTTAGAGCAAAATGGTTGGCGGCCCCCCTCAGTTCTCTCTACTCCCTCTTCACGTGACGGTCGATTGTAACCAGCTCGACTAGAAGCATTACTATTGGAACCTTCTCGATTGGAGGCAATGGTGTCGGTAAGTCGCTTGAGGTTCTCTTTGATGATACAGAGTTTATCGGCCATCCCGATCTCTATTCGACTGAAGCTATCCTGCAACCCGCCAAGGCTTGCTTCCAAGTTCTTGATACGTTCTTTGTTAGAGGCCATTTTGATCTAGCTCTGATACCAATTATTAAGGTCCAGTCTAAACCAAGAAGAATTGAAAAGTAAGTTTCTATTTTTGGCTAGAAAGACCAACGATTTTTTCAAATATTACTTACTTTATTCAGGAACTACGGAGGCTTTAAATAGAAAAGTTTACATAATCTTTCCTTGCTATTCAAGAGCTCAACGACTATTCTAAGAGATAAAATAATTTAAATAAGAGATAATAAAAGGATAAAGAAAGATAACATTTGGTAATTCAACAAGGATTAAAAGAGATAATGCTAGTGTTCCAAAAACTGATAAGGTAAGCTGATTTCAAAAAGCCGATAGAATCTTTGATAAGGATCTTCAAATCTTATCAGCCTTATGCAAACTTCAAGCACAGAGGGGTTTTGTCTAGCAGTGATGTTCTTTAAAGGTTATTGCTGACGTGGATCTAACATCAAGAGAGCATCGGTTGGTGACTGGAGGCCACATAAGAGCTGCCGAGCAGAGTGAAGACCAAAAGGAACAAAGAGAATCACTAGTAGATTCAAGTGTCCCACCATTTCTCATTTTTCACCTTCTTTCTCAGTGAAGAACCAGATACATAAATCTTATGGATTTAATAAGTCTAATATAAGTTGGACCTCATATTACTAAAACCTATGTACTCATGAAGTTGGTAATAATAGTTTTTTTTAGAAACTAAAATTCATTAACAAAATTTGAGAAGTTTACAACATGAGGACTCTCCCACGTTTATATACAAGGTTGTTTAACAATTAGGGTATAACAAACCCTTACGTTCTCAAGACTTTCTGAAGCTTCTCGATTTGGGGGGGAGGGGGAGATGGCAGTGTTAATGCTCTGGCAATGAGGTTATCGGTGTGTCTCCCCTAAGTTTTTCTACACTTTACTCTGCTCCAAAGAGATCTCGAACTCAGGTAACTTACTCAAGTACAAAATCGCTATGTCTTTTAGCGATTAGGGCATAACAATTTCCTTGACTCTATAGAAACTACTCTGGGGATTCCAGTCCTCGATGACAGATCAGAGGGGACGATCTCAAACTCAGGTGAGCTTCACATATCAGTTTGTTCTCCTCTTTTATAAATATGAGTCATCACCAAATAACGATCTCTATGTTGACTTCAAGGATCTGGTGGGATAGCAGCGCAACACAGAAAAAAAAAACTTATTTTGAGGAACCCTTTCCCTTTCAACAGGTGAGTACCAAAAAACTTATGCTTCAGTAGTTTCCTGTAAGTAGATGAATTGAACATACTATTTAAATCTCTACTTTCTGGTCTGTTCTGATCTAAACCCATGGTTGTTTGAATGTGTTTGAGTAAGAAGGATTTAGGAAAATAACAGAGAGGGCTAGACTCTCCATACGAGAGCCATCCCTTAGCTACAGTACAGGTTCAACTATTTTATAATCAATTGTTCCCTTATGCTAGCAAAATTGAGTTTAATAAGAGAGGATGGAGAATTTGATTTCTCTCTGAATCGTCTATTATTTCTCTCACTCCACACAGGTTGAACACATATGGCAATCGAAACCAGTATGATATCCCTATCATGTTTTGAAATATGTAGATGGAATAATTCTAGTAGGAGCTCAAAGAGCCTACAGTAGTTAATCCCAGGAATACATAGTCTAGAGATTTTAGCCCAAACCACTTAGAGAAAACACACTCAAAAAAGAGATGTTCACTAGTTTCATCCTCCAGATTACATAGAATACATATCTTAGAGGAGTATAGGAACTTCAGCATATCCAAAGTGCTGAGTTTGTTCAGCATAGTTAGCCAAAGAAGGAAACTGGCATTAGGTCTAAGAACCTTGCTTCAAACCACGGGAAACCATCCTACTCTATTAGTTGTCCCATCCCTTAACTTTTTAGCTTCTGTTATAGTTATTTCAGAAACTGGAATCCCATTCCATAGATATATGTCTCTCTCTCCAAGGCTTTTAAAATGTGTAATGGACAAGACTCTAATCTCATCAGAAGTTAACAACCAACTTCCATTTCTAACTATTTCATAAAGCTTAGTTTTCATAGGGAATCTCTCCAATAGAGTTCTTGCCAGCTGGTTATGAATTAAAGCTCCTTGCCCTATCCAATTGTCATACCATAGGGAAATTCTTTCCCCTGTCCCCAATTGACAAGTAATGTACTGTTGAACTTCTTCCCTCATTCTTAGAATTTGGTTAAAGAACTAAGAATAACTGTATTTGATTCTTAGAGCCCAAAGACTCTCACCTTTCAATATATAAATGTGAATCCATTTGATCCACATTGATTGTTTTTCACTTGGGATTCTCCAAATCCTCTTTATCATAAGTATTCTGTTTTTCTTGCTGATTGACTCCAAACCTAATCCTCCTTCTTCTCTTAGTTGACAGATAGTCTTGAAACTAACTTTTGCTTTTCCTTTCTCCCCATTTCCTTTCCCCCATAGAAACTGCTTCATCATCTTTTCTATTGTTTTAATAAGCCCTTTTGAGAGAAATAGGTAGAAACACCAGTAGGTTTACATAGAAATGATAACCGACTTCAGAAGCTAGAGTTTCCCTCCATAAGATAGGTATCTATTAATCCATGACCCTAATCTTTTTTGGATTTTTCAATTAAAAGGATGAATTCACAAAACCTTACCTTTGACACAATGCTCACAAAAATCCAATTTGCAAATCTTCACCTCTTTCAATAATCCTTGTTTCACTAAGAGATTCAAAGATTTTTCACTTACGTGCCCCAAGCGCATATGTTATAACCTTGTTGCTTCTAACTTCTTCTCATCACTAAAAGCTGCTATTGTTGCTCTAATAATAATATTATCCAGATAACGGTACAATATATTATTTTCCTGTACTCCTTTTAATGCCATAAGTACACCAGAGATAATCTTCATCACTCCATATTTTGCTACCACCTTAAGATCCTTTTCTTCTAGGCTCTTATAAAAATGAGATTCTTCAACAAAATCGGGACATAACTAACACTTGTCAAGATTTTGATCGATCCATTTTGATTCCTCAAACGAATGAAACCAATCCTATGTATGGTAAGAGGGAAGTCATTTTCTATGTAAATAATTCCATCTTTTAGTTCTCTAAAATTATAGAACTAATCCTGATTATGAACATATGGTGACTACATCCTGAATCAAGCAGCCATACACTAGAAGAATTAGTTGATGACATAACAGCAAGTGAAAAATCTTTGTCTTCATCATTACACTCAGCTATATTTGAATCTGCAACAACTTTTCCTTTATCATGTTTGCCTTTATTTTTGAACTTAGGACAATCCTTCTTCCATTGTCCTTTTTCTGGACAAAAGGTACATTCATCTTTGCTCAATTTAGACCTCGAATTCGATCTCCCTTTTCTTTCCTTTAGATTGGCTTTGTAAACGGCCTCTGACCACCAAAGCTTTTGATGCTCCACTTATATGTTGTTCCTTTACCTTCCTTCTCAATTCATGACTGTACAAAACAGTTGTAGCTTCACTAAGAGACACAACAACCTTCCTATGAAGTAGAGTAGTTTCAAGAAATTTAAACTCTTCAGGAATGGATCCTAACAACATCAAAGTTAGATCTTCATCTTCAAATGTCACATCTAAATTTATTAAATCAATAACTAACTGATTAAAAATGGTGATGTGATGATTTATAGTGGTACCCGAAATATAAGAAAAATGAAACAGTCTCTTCTTTATATAGAGCTTATTCTAACTACTTCTCCTCAATAATGTTTCCTCCAATGTGTTCCACAATTTATATGCTTAAGTTTTTTTCAAGAAGGCATACTTTTGCTCTTTAAAAAGACATGGTCGAACTATACTGCATGCCAAATGATTTATAGTCATTCAATCTTTCTCCTCAACATCATCTGATTTCTTTTCTTCAACGACAATGTCAGGACCTTGCTGAAAAAGTGCATCTTGAATCTCACTTTGCCACATTCCGAAATGACCCATATCATCAAAAAATCTCCACTGCAAATCTTGCATTTGTCACTATAGTTCTCGCCAAAATGGATGAGGAAAAAGCGGCCAACATGATGGCGTGGAATTTTTCTATCTTGTCATCTCTGCTACAATTTTTATTCAATAGCTGTCGATGTGGAATGCCAAAAGCCTAAGGAAATCTTTTCTGATGTTAAAGATCAGACTACACTAGAACCACAGAGCATACTAAAAAGAAACCTCGACTTTGATACCAATTGTTGTGAAAACTTTAGTTGATTTTCACCAATGATAAAAACTTCACCTCAAGCACTATTGCGTAGGTGAATAAAGTGTGAATGATTGTCCTAAAATAATCACACCAGGTAAATTCTCAGGAACAACTAGAGGAGTCACAAACGATTCCGCTTAAAACTCAATCTCTTTAAAAGAATTTTCCTAAACATGTAATTTAATAGAACAATAATTCACTACAACTATACCTGACAATAGCTATTAAATAGACAAATAAAGAATATCATAATTTAATAAGGTTCAGCTAATTATGCCTACTTTCTCATACACTACTAAATTAATATTTCACTATTTCAAAGGACATAATGTAAACTAAATATTACAACGAAAGAGAAAATTTTTACCTTCCGGAAAGATAGACAATTTTAAGATGTATTTAACTAAGGAGGAGATGCTTCTTTTATAACTTTAGGAACCTCCACCATTTCCACAAATTTTCGATATAGCTAAAATTGTAGGATGAGCCACAATTGTTGACAACTCAACAATTGTGGATAAGAGATTTGAAGAAATGGAATTCACCAAGGTGAAAATTTATTGAGTTGTCAACAATTGAGGCTTATCTCACAATTTCACCAATATAAAAAATTTGTGAGAAAGATGGAGGTTTTTTTAAGTTATAAAAAGTTATACGGTATCCTTGTTCTTCTATTCTTTAAATTTTCATTTTCTATTTTCTTTTACATTAACAATATCAATAAGTAACAGGGAAGAAAGAGATTTTTTTTGGATCCAAAGACTTGAAATTGTAGTTGATAGTGCTAAAGGTCTTTGGTTTCTCCACAACTACCCAGAAGGTTGTATTTTCCTTTATTTTTGAACTTAGGACAATCCTTTTTCCAGTGTCCTTTTTCTCGATAAAAGGCACATTCATCTTTACTCAATTTGGACCTCGAATTCGATCTCCCTTTCTTTCCTTTAGACTGGCTCTGCGAACGGCCTATGACCACCAAAGCTTTTGCTGCTCCACTTATATGTTCTTCCTTGTCTTCTTTCTCAATTTATGACTGTACAAAACAATTGTAACTTCACTAAGAGACACAACAACCTTCCCATGAAGTAGAGTAGTTTCAAGAAACTCAAACTCCTTAGGAAGGAATCCCAACAACATCAAAGTTAGATCTTCATCTTCAAATGTCACATCCAAATTTATTAAATCAGTAACTAACTGATTAAAATTGGTGATGTGATGATTTATAGTGGTACCCAAAATATAAGAAAAATGAAACAGTCTCTTCTTCATATGGAGCTTATTCTAACTACTTATTTTTAAGAAATTTTCCTCCAATGCGTTCCACAATTTATATGCTAAAGTTTCTTTCGAGAATGCATACTTTTGCTTTCTAAAAAGACATGATTGAATTGTACCGTATGCCAAATGATTTATAGTCATCCAATCTTTCTCCTCAACATCATCTGATTTCTTTTCTTCAATGGCAATGTCAAGACCTTGCTGAAAAAGAGCATCTTGAATCTCACTTTGCCACATTCCGAAATGACCCAATCATAAAAAATCTCCATCGCAAATCTTGCATTTGTCATTACAGTTCTCACCAAAATGGATGAGGAAAAAGCAGTCAACATGGATGGCGTAGAATATTTTTTGTCTTGTCATCTCTGCTACAATTTCTATGCAATAGTTGTCGATGCGGAATGTCAAAAGCCCAAGGAAATCTTTTCTGATGTTAAAGATCATACTACACTATAACCACATAGCATACTAAAAAGAAACCTTAGCTTTGATATCAATTGTTGTGAAAAATTGGGTTAATTTTCACCATTGATAATAAATTCACCTCGAGCACTATTGCGCAGGTGAATAAAGTGGAAATGATTGCACTAAAAAATCACATCAGGTAAATTCTCAGAACGACTGGAGGGGTCACAAACGATCTCACTTAAAATTCAATCTTCTTGGCAAAATTTTCCTAAATATGTAATTTGATAGCACAATAATTCACTACAACTATACTTGACAATAGTTATTAAATAGACAAATAAAAAATACCATAATTTAATAAGGTTCAGCCAATTATGTCTACTTTCTCATACACTACTAAATTAATATTTCACAATTTTAAAAGAAATAATACAAACGAAATATTACAATAAAAGAGGAAATTTTTACCTCACGACAAGATAGATAATAAAAGGGGAGGCTCCTTTTATAACTTTAAGAACTTCCACTATTTTCACAAATTTTTTATGCAGGTGAAATTGTAGGATGAGCCACAGTTGTAAACAACCCAACAATTGTGGATGAGAGATTTAAAGAAGTGGAATTCACCAAGGTAGAAATTTATTGATTTGTCAACAATTGTGACTTATTTCACAATTTCACCGATATAAAAAATTTGTAAGAATGATGAAGGTTTTTTAAGTTATAAAAAGTTATACGGTATCCTTAGTTCTTCTGTTTTTTAAATTTTCATTTTCCATTTTCGTTTACATTAACGATATGGATAAGTAACAGGGAAGAAAGAGATTCTTTCTTGGATCCAAAGACTTGAAATTGCAGTTGATAGTGCTAGAGGTCTTTGGTTTCTCTACAACTACCCAGGAGGTTGTATTGTTCATCGAGACATTAAGGTACATAATCTTTCCAGCTTTATGAATGATGAATCGTGTTTCTATCTGATTTGCTGAATACATGCCGCATTGCAAACCAACCAACATCCTCCTCACTTCTGACTTTCACGCAAAACTCTGAGGCTTCGGATTATCAAAGGTTATGGATGTAGGTCAGTCTTTTGTAAGCTCAGAAGTGAGGGGTACATTTGGCTGTGTGGATCCTGAGTATCAAAGAAACCACCATGTAAACGCTAAAGGGGATGTCTACAGTTTTGGGATAGTGCTACTGCAATTGCTCTCGGGACGGAAGGTGTTCAATCTGAGTACATACGGGCCCATGCAGCTAAATAAGTTGGTAAGAAGCAATCAATAATGAGTCTCTATGTTGGTACTTCCTTGTGGTACCAATTGTTCCTGATGCATATCTCTACTCCTCAGCCAAAACTTCTCGCAAGAGGTGGGGATGTGATACAATTTGCAGATCCCAAACTTAATGGGGAGTACTCAGTCGAAGCTTTCGACCAGGTAATCAAGCTAGCATTGTCATGCACAGGGCCTAAGACAGAAAGACCATCCATGGAGCTAGTGGCATTAACATTAGAAAAAGTGCTCGAAATCTCAATCCGACTAAATTCATTTACATATGGTCAATCATCCATCTCGGTTTAATCTGAAACCAGTAACAATATTAGAGGATAACAGATTGGTTGGTCTTCAATAATTTTTACAAAAATTAACAACATTCTTATTGTTACAAAATTAGAAAGGAATTATACACAATCATGTATTTGTACAATGCCTCGTGAAAAAAACAGAAGCTGATATAGGATCATGGATATCAGCTCATTAAAAACAGCTGATATCACATAACCAAGAGAAAAGAAAACGACCATCCCTACACAATGAGCGTATGTACATGGATGGATGCTCGGAAAAAACCAAAAAAATTTAGGCAACCCTCAAAAATTTGGGTTACCATACATGAATAAATCTTTCTCGAGAAAGCACTGAAGCCTTCGATGGGGAGGAGTTTCTTTCATAAAATTCATGGAGAATCCTGATGAGAGTACTGGCTTTCTTGCTTGCTTTCGATGTGCCTTCAGTGAGTTGGGAATACAAGGATTCCATAAGTGAAGCGTTCTTTATTAAAGCGCCAACTACATCTTGGCCACCATTGATGCACAAAGCAAGTAACAAAGAGACACATTGCTCCTTTGCTGTCCTTGAACAGGAAGAAAGAAAGATCCCCAGGATCTGAGGCAAAGCTCCATTGCAAAGGACTTCCTTTGCCCCGTCAAAATTTTCAGCTAAAGTTGCCAAAACCGCCAAAGAATCAGTGATCAGTTCTTCTCCTTCAGAAGATGTTAGAAGACTAAGAAGTAAAGGAACTATCTTGGCTGTAAGAACCCTCCAGTGATTCCCATGGTACATAAGTAGCCCATAAATTGCAACCAAAGCATTCTTTTTGCCTCGATCACTTCCTTCATTCACCATTTCTACTAAAGCTGGTATAGCGTTTGTACTTTCTCCTATCAATTTCCTGTATTCTTCGATGGAAGCAAGGTAAAATATTGTCGCAGCCGCATGCTGCATAGCCTCCATCTTCAACCCCCTCCGCAGAACATCTACAATCAACACCAATCCTCCATTCTCAACAATGAGAGCTTTGCTCCTTGAATGCTTGGAAAGATTCAACAAAGCTGCAATAGCGTTCTCTTGACACACAGCATCTTCAGACAATAACAAGTTCAATAGATATGGAATCACTCCGGCTTCAGCTAAGCAAGACCTATTGAAAACACTGGTCTTGCTAAGAATCCGAATCTCATAAGCCGCTTTGTTCATATCTTCACAACCTCCATTTTCAAGCCTGTTAGCAAGAAAACAAGCAACCATTTTGATTGCACCTTCCGCAGCCAAACTGCCAGCAGCAAGCGTCCTAGTCACGTCCCGATTCTTATGATTCGACTCCACAACCACCGCTAAGCCATGTTCCACACAGTATTGTTGAATCAATCGCTTGACAGTTAAGTTAGGTACAAGTTCAGTACTAGTCAGCCTTTTTCCTGTCTTAGGACAAGTTTGATTTCCCTTCCTGAACCACTTCAATATCGAAGACCGATCATAAGTATGTCCTGTCTCTAACGTCACAGGATCTTTCATGATCTCAAGCGAAATGGGACATCGAAAATCGTCGCTGTTAAGGCACCTAACCCCATCACTCTGAAATTTACTCTCAAGATCAACTTGTTGGGCGATTCCATTATCAATGGGATCAAAAAGCACGCACCTTGAATAACTCACCAGCGCCATCAAGCTACTCAAAAGCGTCAAGTCTCTTTTTCCCTCTGAATATTCAAGTTCCATCTCTGCCTCTAGAAACTTCACTTCTTTTCGACAATCATTCCACTTTTTCACTCCAATGTAATCCAAAACCTCCTTCAGATCACTTTTCTCAGGATTCGCACCATCCTGAAACTGACTCAGAATTGACATAACTTCATCTATGACCCGTTTATCTTCCAGGTCGACTTCGAATCTCGCCTTACGCGCCTGCCTCGCCACCAATTCAACCAACTCCTTCACTTCGCCGGAAACGTCCAGTAACCAGAGCTGCAAAACATCCAGACTCATTGCTATAGATCGGATGAGGACCCGAAATTGACCCGAAACAAGCTCCGAATTCATCAGCATCCATATGCGCGATCCATCTCGGGTACAATCCTCTAGCAAGAACAGGACCTTCTGTAGAGTGAGATGGAGCTCTGACAAGCCGAGGACGAAGGAGCCTGGCAGACCCGACTGGAGGGCCCGGATTTCGTCAAAGAAATGAAGAAGATTGCTGACTTGACGGATCGTCTCGCGCCCATTTAGCGAATTGCAGGAGAAAACCTTGGATCTATAACCGCGAATGGCGTGGGCTAGATCGGTCAAGGACGGTAGGAGCGTACTGGGAGCTACACTCTCGCATGGATGTACCGCCGGGAACGTCAGAACCCGGCGAGCTGACCCGATGGTTATCTGGATCATGAAAATATGAGTGGATATGTTGAAAAGTTAGAAATTGGCTTTTAATATTTGGGTCGTGTCTTTACGGTGGATTTTGGCGAAGGGGCATATGGCGGTTAGTGGCTAAATATAGGAAGACGGATAGCGGATCCAGTAGAGACACGCGTCGCTAGATTATTCGATATTGGTTGATCCAACGGTGAAAGAAGGAGATGGACAACAGGTGGCGGAGAAGCATGTGGGAGATCGAGAGATGGGGAAAGGCGGCTTCGTAGAGAGCTTCGAGATTGGGGGTCGAGTTGATGGCTAAGCGACACGTGGGCGGAGATTTTGGAATGGGCTCGTGAGGACAGGCAACCGACAATTAGTTGAAGATATATTGCCAAATAAATAATAATGGGCAAGGAAGCCCACATCTTTAGGTGTTTGAGACTTTAAATGTAATTCCCGTGATTTTGATACGTAGAATAGGTCATACTTTTTCATATTATTTGATGTAAAAAAGAAAATATTAGAAAACATGTATTTTATTTAATATTTTAAAAATAAGTTAAATTGATAAGATAAAAATTAAATTAAATAATTTAAAATATAATTAAAAGAATTTTTTTATTTATCGAAAAATTTGAAGTTTAATTAAAAAATATTGTTAAATTAACATTAATTGAGTTTTTTATTTATAAAAACTTATTAATTTACATAAATTGACCAATTAATTAATAAATTGATCAATTTTTAATAACAAAAATTATTAAAATAAATTGAAACAAGAAATTAAAAAATTAAATCGACTAAACTAGCATCAATTTTATTTCTAGGGTTTGTAACAAGTTGGCGATTTGAATGGCTACAAGGTGAAACATAAAATTCGCCACAAGTCATAAAAAGTATGTCCTATGCATAGGATCTGGCGATGTCTTTAGAATCTCAATGATAATTGCCATTTTACAAATGTTCATGCATTATTTTAATGTTTATTTATCCTCCTTACAAGTTGTCGGTTGTTATCTTCAACTTGCTGCTGCAACAGGGCAGAGTGGAAATGAAACATTGCCTTAGTCCTAGTCTACATTACCTTAGTCTACAAGTAGTAGTCTCAATCACCGCTAAACTTTCCTCTTAAATTACATAGAATTCCACATTTTTGTATTCGTTTCAATGACTTTAAGTTAAGGAGTAAATCATGGGAATATTGTTAGAAATCAAGATGTTTTATAGCATTTAATCTAGAAATTTCTAAAAGGTAGTGTAATCTAGAAATTTTCTAAAAGATAATTTATTCAATTAATCTAGAATAAAATGAATTTCATGGGAAGACAAATGTCCAAATCAACAGCTACGTAAGCACTGATATCAAACCAATCTTTGAAACCTATCAAGTCGGGAAATGGAGTAAATCACGTAAACGGACTCGTACGCATTGGCTAGACGTGAAATAAATTGATACCGGCGTGAATGAGAGTATAGCTTTTAAGTCCATACTGGTAATGCTCAAGCTCACAGAGGCCCATACTTTAAAGAAGTCACATCCAGGTAATGGAAGACGTAATTACCTAGAATTATACAGCCAAGTAAATCATACACTCTTATTTGCATGCACTATACACATTATTCTCAACAATCTTAAAACTTAACCAAAGCGTAGAAACCAACAAAGCTACTAAAAGGGTCTAATACAATCTATAACCATGCAGGATTTTTCAAGGGTGTGACCACAGCCTTCACTTGCAAGTAATTCTTGAGACTATAAATACCCTTTTCTCTGCCATGTCCACTCATCTTGTAGCCACCAAACGGAATGCCAGCGTCAAAAACATCGAAGCAATTAACCCAGACAGTCCCTACTCTCAATGCACGAGTCAGCGTATTGGCAGCGTCTATGTTCTGCGTGAACACACCAGCTGCCAACCCATAGGGTGTGTTATTTGCCCTTTTTATGACATCACCAAGGTCCCTGCAATTGTTTGTAACAGATGAAGAACTTTAGTAAATCTGGACATGGTTTTTACTAATCAACTGTAATTGCTTACTTGAATTTCAAAATGGACTGAACAGGACCGAAGATCTCGTCTTTGGCTATCAGCATATCATCCTGATTTAAACAACGATTCACCTAGTTAGCTTAGCTTAATGTTTTATGTGTTGAGTTATTAATAGATAGGAAATGTACCTTGACATTAGAGAAGACAGTTGGCTGGACATAATAACCCTTGTTGCCAAACCTCTCACCTCCAGTTTCAAGTTTAGCTCCACTTTCAATCCCAGATCTTATGTACCCGAGTATCTTCTCGAACTGTTCTGAATCAACCTGTTTCATTTAAGCAGGTAAAGGATCAACACCGCAACTAGTTTGAATTCCTGAAGCTCTTCAAAGCAGTCAGGGTTTCCTTGTTTTACCTGAGGGCCTTGCTCAATACCACTCCTGAAGGGATCACCAACAGAACGCTTCCCAGCTCGTGCCTTTGCTTTCTCTACGAACTCATCGTACACATGCTCGTGCACATACGTACGAGAACCAGCACAGCAGCATTGACCCTGAATGACAAAAATCACAATCAAATTATTTTACTTAAGCCAGCAATGGTTTTGAACTGATATTGTTAATAGACATACCTGATTAAAGAATAGAGCAAAGTGAGCCAGCTCCACAGCCTTATCTACATCGGCATCCTCACAGACAATAAAAGGTGATTTGCCTCCAAGCTCCAGAGTCACTGGCTTAAGATTGCTTTTCGCAGCCAATTCAAGTACAATTTTCCCTGTGCCAGTTGATCCAGTAAATGCAAGCTGCAAATAAATCATATCAGTTAATGGGCAGCCAACAAAATTCTGATTGAACGACTATTTGCATATAAAAATTTCTTGAAAACTTGAGATATTGTTCATAAAAGCAAATCAAAAGAATTGCTACTACATTCAACCGGAAGGTCATGGACTTGATGATCTACATTACCTTGTCCACGTTCATATGGCTAGCAAGAGCTGCGCCGGCAGTTGGACCAAAGCCAGAAACCACATTGAGAACACCTTCTGGGAGTCCAGCCTGTGACAGGTACAAACTTAATTAAGGCAAAAATATTCGAACTACATTTACCATTGGCATTAGGAAGTCTAGAACATATAAATAGAAATGCTCGTCTAAAGAATTCAAACAGTGATGATTTCTGGATAAGTATTCGTATACAACAACATGCGTAGACCATCAATTGACAATACATTCTTTGTCAGCTAATTTTAGTACGATATTCTAATCCTAGAAGGTCCGTATGCACTAGATTACATTAGGACAAGCCATGAGCTTCTGTCTGGGATTTCTTTATAATCATAAAAATAACCAATTTTGTGGTCAAATTTTATCCCTCATCTTCATTTATTGTCTGCATATTTGGCATATTCTAAAACCATAAGTTGAGTATTGTTCTACTGAAAGCATGAAGCTTATGGTTAGAACCTAAAATAAAATATTGAAAAGGTTAAGTTGAGGATTACCTCATGAAGGAGCTTTGACACAACGAGAGCTGATAATGGTGTCTGCTCAGCTGTCTTAAGAACGATAGTATTGCCACATGCCAATGCTGGGCCAACCTTCCAGGCAAACATGAGGAGAGGAAAATTCCATGGAATAATCTGACCAGCAACACCAATAGGTTCGTGCAAGGTTTGCACATGATGAGGTCCATCAGCTGGAACGGTCAGCCCGTGAATCTTGTCGGCCCAACCTGAGAAATTTATAGAAACATAAGAACCTTCAAAGTTTGAACTATACTAACCTTCAAAGTTTGAACTATACTTTTCTTCTCGTCTTTTTTCCTACCAGCATAGTATCGAAAGAGGCGTGTCGTCATTGGCACTTCAACCTTAGCAGCTTGCTCGTATGGCTTCCCATTATCCCATGTCTCCAAAGCAGCAATTTCATCATTGTGCTTCTCAAGCAAATCAGCAAATCGCAGAAGTACCATTTGCCTTTCCTAGAATTAAAAGATAACAAAGTTTGATAGTCCTTCACCAATAACAAAAGAAAAATCTATTAACAAAGAGGAAAATGAATGAGTACATATGCAGTCATCCTTGGCCATGGTCCTTCATCAAATGCTTTGCGAGCAGCAGCCACTGCCCGGTTAATATCTTCAGCATCACCTTCGGCCACATCGGCTATCACATCCCCATTTCTGGGGTCCAGAGTCGGAAAAGTCTTCCCTGTTGACAAAGAAAGTACCAGCGAAAGGTTCACCAACTGTTTCTATGTCCATTAATAGCATCGAAAGAAATTAAAAAAGCCTTCTGTAGCAATAAATATATGACCCGCAATGCACTATAGTCTAATATAGCCCATCCATATTTCTATTTTTTCGTATTTCTACTCTAAACTACGCAGTTCCCGGCCCTGCTGCAACATTGGAGTTGGAGCTGGTGGTTCATTAAGGGAACCCCACATTCAGACATTATCATTTAACAACATCTAAAACTTAAACAGGCCAAAAGCTCTTCTTGAACACTGAAGTAGATTCACCTGATACTGCATCAACAAACTTCCCATCGATTAAAAGCTGCGTGTAACCTACTTTGACAGGTGGCGTAACTGGCTCCTCCATAGCAGCAGCCGTGCTGTATCTAGATAGTACACTGGCCAATCCATAATTCCTCCCTGAAAAACAAAATCCCCGTTGGTGAATTCTAGGACAAAACTGATTACAAACCGAAAATTACAGGAAAAAAATTGCATATTATGGGAAACCATTAAGAACTATAATCAATTTCGTTTTATTTGTTTTCTTCTGGAAATGATTGATATTTCCTTATTAACTACAATCAGAAACCAAAGGTTTAAACTTTTCTTGTTTTGAAGTCACAGGTGTAAACTTTGTTATTTGGAGTGTGGAAACAGGAGAGAGCCGGAGGCGACGCATTTACCGGAACCTAAGAGCCGATATGTTACTATCAAAAGTACACCGTTCTAACGTCAAGTCGAGTTCGGTAATAATAAGAAGATAAGAGTGTCCTTAGTAGTCCAGAAACGGGGCCGTAAGAGTGACGTGGGTGATCTAAAGATGGTAAGGGTACGTAACAGGAAAACCAAAAATGGAATCTGTCCCCATAAGTTTTAAATACGAAAAAGGAGCTTCTTTTTATTGTAGATAATAAAGATTCTCTATCTCTTCTGATATGGCAGCTATTTCTTTATCACGTGTTCTGTTTGGTTCCCGAGAAAAGGAAAAGAAAAGAATGTGACAGGGCAGACCCGAGTTTTTGGAAGTTTGAGACTCTCCAGAACATAATAAAAAGAGTTCACCGTTAACCCATTATCTACCAGTGTTCTTGGTATCTAAACGTTGGACGAAACACACAGATCGTGAAATAGATAGAAAAAACAGAGAAAAGCAATTGCGATTGCCATTTTGAACGTAGTGACAAATTCACAGAACATAAAAGAAATTCACCGATGGGCGTTGATGTTGAGTAGACATCTTTATCATTACCTGAAGAGGTACGAACAGATCTAGAGGCTCCAGCTAAAGGGCGAGAAAGTAACCTAGATATTTTTGAAGCAGAAGCCATCGTCGAAACAGTTTTGCTCTCTCTTCTCTGCTTGCCAAAGCTGCCCACTTGCACTCCGACTCTGTTCTCTTTATAAAGGCGCGTAGACGTTGATTGATAATTAGTTCCAACTTGACCTCAATCACGCTGTAAATTTTACTTTTAGTTGGGACTAAGAGCAGGAAATTAATAGTAATAATTTTAAAATCAAAACTTTAATTTTTGTTAATAAATTATAAATTAAATAGGAAACTAAACCAGTAAGTCAAAAAATTTAAGATTTAAGATATTCAACGAGATTAAATAAAATTAAATAATTTAAATATAATTAAAATTGATTGTTTTTATCAATCGAAAAATTTAGAATTCAATTATTAATTTACCAAAATTAATCGATTAATTAATAAACTAATCAATTTTAAACAATAAAAGTTATTAAAGTAAATCAAACCGAAAAGTTAAACCATCTAAAATTTTTACAGTTAAATCGGTAAAATTTTTACGTTGAGTTTTTTAACCATTATCTTTTACCTAATTTTCCGAGGTTGAGTTTTTTAACTATTATTTTTTACGTTATTTTTTGAAGTTGAGTTTTTTAACCTTTATTTTTTAGATAAAAAGCAAAATTACTGGGCTAAAATTGAATTCAGTTTTAATTACCAACCATTGATTGATCTTAATGTGAAACAAAAAGCCGCAGGAAAAAACAACTTATCTTGTGATTATATGATGAAATGCTGGCAAAATCGCTTATGATCTGCTGGTTTTGCACTTATCACATAGCAATTAAAGCTTTTGTTTGATAATTCCATCATTGCATTTACCATTACATTTTTCTTTCAAGGGCATAGAATGTTCATATAAGAGTCAAAACTTAACGCTTTGATTTATCCAACATTTCGTATCAACCAATTATATCTTTCAACTTCCTACATATCCTAACAACAGTCACGACTTAAGAAATCGTTATGCACACCCTCACATAGTCAGCCAATTATATCTTTCACTTTTAACACATATTCTAGAAGACTTTTAAGCTAATCTACATCTTTGAGAAATCATTGCTTTTACTTTTCAACCACGTTAAGCACACGTTACAAAAGAAGGAGAATTATAACTTCATTTTATAGTTTTCATTGACGTAATTACAAATTAAAAATTTTAAATAATAACTTAGGTCTTAATAAAAATATTCGACAAATCATATATATTCTTCCAAATATTACACTTTTATAATTTATTTTATATTATTTTAAAATTTTCATAAATTAGAGTAGGTATTAATAGACATCTTCAAACTTCACACCTCAATAAAATTTTTATTAGATGCTGTTATTGTTGAACAAGTTCTGCAACATAAGATTGTTATTCTCCTACGTATATAAGTTTTAACTTATTTTATTTTATTATCCGTTGAGTAAAATGAATAAAATCAATTTTATAGAAAACACTAAAAGAATAAAACTCCTAATGTTTACATTAGTGAGGATTATTTTATTAAAATTGTTTACTGAAATCATAAGTAAAAATGTGATCACCACACCAAATTATAATCTATAACATGGAATGATAGTGCGAAAGGGTCAAATCATAAAAGTTGGTGTGAAGTGACCCAAAGCTTCTAATCATTTTAAGGGCACTCATTCAATCTTAACTAGCGTGAACCAATCAACTTCTGAGTTTTAGAGTAAAATTAAGTGTTAAAGACGTGAAGGCCGTAATAACAATTATAAGGTAAGGAATAAAAAACAATAAATACATACAAGGATATAACCTAACCGAAGACGTAAGTGGTTGCCTATCGCAGTCGTGAAATCTGTAATAGAAGTGGTCACGACTGCTATCTTCACTGGGCACACAGTCCATGAGGGAGATACAGGCCGAATAGATAAGAAACGATTGAAAAATGGCATCAAAGAAACGCTGACGACGTTTCTGTTTGGCTGAGTGGTGAATTAATTGAAGCCTCCAAAGTCCCAACCTATCAAACGTCATCTATGATAATTAGACAAGAATAGACATCAATAAACAAGGTCGTGTCGATGTCATACATATTGTAATAAAAAATGTCTTTTTCTTTCTAAAAAAATATAAAATATCTTTTATTTTGTAACAACAACTATGATTTTGCATATGTTTATACAAATTTTTAGATATTTTATTTGTAACAAAATATTTTATTGTAACAAAAATTATTTTTAACAGATACTATTTTACATATGAATATAACATAATAAAATTTTCAAAAATTGACTTTGCAAAATGTAAATTCTAAAGTTAAACACACAAATTTCTCTTTATTAAATTGTTTTATTTTAGAATTCTTTTACTGTTTTAATTTATTAAAAATATTGTATTATTAAAATTTTCAAAAGAAAATCTTCCATTAAGTATTTGCCAAGTTATTTTAAATTTTTTGAAAAATCTTCTATTTAATTTCTCGTTAAGTTATTTTTGTAAAACTTGCATGTAACATATTATTTTTGAATAGGTTGCATGTAACTGAATATTATATACATAAAACAAAAAATGTCAAATGGAAAATAATTAACTAAATAATAATTTATATAAAAATTTGTCAAATAATTAACATAAGTTTCTTTTATAATTTTTAACACTAAACATGTAATTCAAAACAATAAAGATAATTTTTAAAGGAAAATTTGATATTTTAATCTATAACTTTAGGCAAAGTTTTAAAACTACACTACAACAAACAGCATTTTTAGCAACAATTCGACGATTTCAATCGTCGCTAAAGAAGGAAAAATCGTCGCAAATTAGTAATGTGCGACGATTTTATTTCGTCGCCGAATTCCGGTAACAAAATAACATCGGCGATATTTAACAGAAGTTGTCGTGAAAACATTTTTGAGACAAACAAATTTCGTCTGAAAAATGTATTATCGACGATTAAAAGAAACGTCGGTAATAGTTTTACGCGAGGTTTACGTTTCATAGATAAAAGTCTTTTCTCACAAAACCTTATACGTCGGTATTTATTTTTAGTGACGATTTTGTTTTGGTAGCAAAAAACTTTTAGCTACTAATTTATCCTGTAGGCAAATGTTTTTAGAGACGTTTTTGAAACGTAGGTAAAAATCTTTTGTGACAATGTATTTTTGGTCGCTAAAATGGTTTAGTGACGATTTGTTTTTTGTAGCAAAAAAGATTTAGCTACGAAATGTTTGTTGTGGCAAAAACTTTTTACCGATGTTTTTCATACGTAGTTAATTCGTTTTTTTGACGAATTTCATTTGGTAGCTAATAGTATTTAGTGACTAAATGTATTTTTTAATTTAATAATTATTATATTTTTCATACACGAATTTATTTAAATTTATTACAATTTTTAAGACCTTTTTTTGACGGATTATTTTTGACAGCTTGTATTATTTAGTAACAAATTTTAATTCTGAAATTTATAATTTTTACAATTGTTAAAAATGAATTTATTTTAATTTATTACAAATTTGAAGACATATTTTATATTTTGTAAATAATCATAAATTGAAATTGAATAAACATATAGAATGGAATGCATTATATATAAACAATATTTACATCATTTACAAACCAAGAGTTTGAATCAGAGTCACTAGCACTAACATATGAAGAACTTAACATTTACTTAACCGATTTTTTAAGGTTGATAATTTGTTTTAGTCCCTGATTTAAATTGTGTTCTGTACATTCTAATTTTGTCTTCAGTACTTGGTTCTCCTCTTAAAGCATTGTCAACAATACTAGTCATGAGGAAGAGGCTCCAACAAGCTTAGAGCCATACCTAAGGCCTTTGATATAACCCGATCGTATACCAAGGACATTGTTGCAAATGTCATCGATATTGGGTTGATTTCCCTCAGCAAATGACATTTGTAACAACTTCTGCATCTGGTTCTACAATGTAAAGTAGAAAATGGAATTAACTTAAAAATTATTAGTTAATATTATATAGAAAATAAATTGTAATATAAATTAATTGTACTTACATAATTACTTTGTGCCTCGTTAGATGTCCAGCCTTGCTCTTCTTTGTAGTGTGTGTGCTTGTATAGTGTGATCCAATCACACTGTTATCCTTGGAGTTGTGTTTGACTCTACAATAATTAAAATAAAATTTAATACAATTAGAATTTATTGAATTAAAAAATATAATAATAAATTGAACACGTTACACTTATTAATTCTTATCGGATAACGACAAATGATCTGGAGCCAGTGTTATGCAGAGTTGTCATTTTTGCTCTGTTGGCCTTGTTTTCTGGCACTTTTCCTAAATTAAGAGAATTAGTCATAAAATGTATAAATACAATTAATAGAAGGAAAATATGAAGAGAAGAAAACAAACCTTAAACTATGATAAAGCCCAATAATCACACAATTTATTCCAATTTTCTTCAGTCTCCCTTTCCGACACATGTCTCTTGGCCTCTTCATCGGAAGGAAAAGACTGATAATATTTATGCAGTTGATAGCGGTAATCCTTCACCCTTTATTTCAGGAGTGAAGCAACACTACTTGAAACCTCAGGTTGCTCGATATCTACAATATTGAGTTTCATCTGTAAAAACATGTATTAGATAAGTTATTAATTTATTTAAGTAAAATTACAATACTTATAATAAAATGAATTGAGATAATACCGAAACTTTATCCAAAGCATTTTGCAGCAAGTTGTCTTCCTTCAACTGCCTGACATGTTGAAGGCAAGGCAACTCATTCCGAACAACAACGCCCAACTCACTAGCCAATTTTGCTGCTTGGATCTTATCAACTAGGCGCCCTTATGTCGGGTCACTAGTCATGGACGACTTGGAATTCATTGTAACATTCATCCATTGCAACTCAACGCCTTTTGTCTTTCCTCTACCTCGTTTTCTAAGGCCAGTATTAGAACCTGAAAAAATAAAATAATGATTAAAACACTCTAAACATGTAATGAGAGCATAAATGTATATATGATTATTTATCATTAACAAACCTAAAGATCCCTCATGACTATTAGACGATGTTGGTAAAGGTTGTTGTTGCTGACTTTCCTCATGCGATGATGCAATTGCTGGTTGTTCTGTTGGAGAAACTTCATCGCCTGTAACTACTCTCTTTCCTTTGTTACAACCAGGTGCCATTGTAATCAACCTGTGTAAAAATCAACAACATCAACAGTATCAGAAAATAGACAACAAGTATATAAAATCATCAACTACCGCAAAAACTGAACTGAAACGTTAAAAATATGCTTTTAGTCGTCATAAATAAACATAACTACAACATCAACAACATAAGACCTATAATTATGTTATTAATATTTGAAACAATATAAACAATGAAACTTACATTCAATCATCATCATCAAGTGATAGAAAATCATCATCATTAAGTAGATGCTAGTTTGATTCTTCATCACTAATATATTCCAGCAAAGTATCGTCGTTGTCATTGAAGTCATCATGAGTATAGTGCTCATCTGTTTGTAAGATAAGATGAGGTTGAATTTCATCCAGTTGAATTATATTTGGCTCGACATCCAGTTAATAATAATAATAAAAAAATTAACAAATTTTGATAATAATAACAAACATAATACTAAAAATATTAATAATAATAATCAAAATTAAAATCATAACAATAATACTAACAATAATAGTAATTATAATTAAAATCATAACAATAATACGAATAATAATACTAAGAATAATAATAATTATAATAATAATTACATTATCAAACCTAATTTCGAGCATCAAACCTAATTTCGAGCATTGAAATTATAAAGATTAAACCGACTAAATTTGTTAAAATATAAATATAAAGTAATAATAAAGTAAATTACTTTATGGATTTTTAGTTTTAGAGTTATAACAATTGTATAGCATTTGGAAAATTTCGAATTGAAGTCTGATTCCTACCTTAAAATTGAAGTTGAAATTATGCAAAGAAAGCAATTGTAAATTAGGTTTAATATATCAAAAAATTCGTTGAGGACTTTCATGGAGCACATTGTGAGCATAACATAAAACACAAGCAAATACACGTATTCAACATTTCAATTCCCTTTCTTCATTATCCCTAAAACTAAACAACATAAACCCCTCAATATCTATCATCAAACAATACAAATAACTCAAAAAATCCAACAAATTCGAACAATAAACACATTCGGTACCTTTATTCGAAAACTGAAAACAAACCCACAAAAATGAAACAAAACTTACCCAATGTTGTGAACAAGACAACGCAAGTGTTGATGGAGCTCCAAATCGACAACAATAGACACAAATCTTGGGGAAGAAGACGATAGAGAGGAGAGTAATTTTGCAAGAAAAACGAGGGAGAAACAGGGGGTTTCAGCAGGTTTAAACAATGATAGTGGAACAACGTCATTTGTCGTTAGACAAACGACATTGTCCCACTTAATTTTTTTTAACCTTGCAACATTCCGTGACGAAACCATTGATCGTCGTTTAAACCTAAACATTTAGCGACGATATATACAAATCGTCATAAAAAGGTTTGGCATAACGCAAAAACGACATAGTTACGACTATTATGATGGGGCACAATTTGCTAAGATACTATATTCATCGCAAAATCAAATCTTTAGCGATGAAAATTATAAATCGTCGCAATATATAATACATTTCCCGACTAATCCTCTAAATTGTCGCCTAATCTTAAAGGTTTTGCTACGAATTTTGATAAACGTCGCAAATACCCAAGTATTTTCTTATATTAGTTTTTCCTAATACCAATAATAAATTTAAAATTTAATCTTGTCAATTTGATATGCAATTATTCTTCATTTGCTTAATTTCTGGGATCGGAATGACTAATATTTTAAACTATTTTGTTACAAATAGTTTTATAATTATATTACAATGTCTTATTATATTAATTAAAAAATTAAAATTTTTTATTCAAATAAGTTTTTTAAAAATATATTAATCAAAATTAATAATTTGAAGACAATCTTATTTTATTTCAACATTCAACCTATTAATATCCGAATAGTTTTGAATTGAATCACTAAATTTTTAATTCAAATTATTTTTTATTTAGAATAGGAAAATAAATTTATTTAAAATTATTTATGAACCGTCGGCCTTTAGCGAGGAACAATCTATTAGTCGCTCCATCCGATGATTATCAACTAAATACAACAAATCATAGCAAATAAATTAAGACTACTTCCAAATAACTACAACAAACAATAAACGACGTTGTTTACCTTCACTATACAAACGACGTCGTTTTGTATTAGGTTTTCAAATAAACACAACATAAAAGCCTTCTTAGCATTCTCATTCAAGCAACCTTCCGAATCAACAAAAACCTCTCCTACTTACCACCGATCGCTGACACCTTTCTCACATAACAAAACCATTCACTTCATCAAAACACGGTCGGTATTCCCGTCACTTCTTTTTTATTATCTGCTGTATTTTCATGTACGGTTATCAAGCTCTTCTACATTTTTAACTGACGAGATCGAGTCTTTGTTTGTGAAACTGGGTTTGTAACAAGTTGTAGTCTACTTTTAGGTAGATGCTCTATGATATTTGCATTTGGCTCTCAACACAACGTTTTCAACGAATACAAGTATTTAACCATTGTTAAATAAAAAATTTGTGATTTTTATCCTTCTATGGTAGATCTGGACGTTCTTTCTGTAGATTTGTACACATAGATTTGTTTGTGCTAAAGTTGATTTCTTTGTCTTTTGTATATGATGTTTTCTAATTTTCATGTTATTTGTTTGTGTATAATGATTTTGTTTACCTCACTGTTACTTAACTTTCGTATCTCATGTGTTTCTGGATTTTACGTACTAAACAACTTATGTAAATGCATCTTGCTTGCCATATGTGACTTTGGGTCCTCCTCTAGTCCTGTGAAACACATGCATTTGATATATAAGTTATGTTTATGGTTGTGCTTTGAAGATGATTTACTGTGTATATTTGTTATTTTTAATGTCTATCTTCCCACCTGCGTTTAATTTTTAATCTCATCAAGGAATGTTGACATGGAGACTAGTTCCAGATGGCCCTAATTCATACCATTGGGAAGAATATGGCAAAATTGTCTCTGCTGAGCAAACTAAAACTGAAAAAGAAAGTATCCACAGAAATTGTCGTTTGCCTTCCATGGTAGATCTTTTACTTCAAGGTTTTTAGTATCACTCGAACTATGTCACTTTCTTTATTATGTACATCTCATTTCCTTTTATTAAGCTATTATATATATTCACATTTGATGGTTTATACTACATTTGTTTAAGGCTTCCTCCAGTCTTGATGCCCATGAGGGCGGGAGCAATGTCACAACAGTCCGTAAAGAAAAATCGGTTGACTTGGAATTTTCATTAATTCCGAACACTTCGTCTGATCATGCACGTATGTCACTCTAATTTTATTTCATTTCCTGGTTTACTAATATGACAATATCTAACTTCTATACTGATTATATTTTAGGTACTAAATCTAGCGACTTATTTACTCTATCCTCTACAAATTTAGCTATAGCGAAAAAGTTGTTACAAAAGGGTGTGAAAAACCCTACAGTTGAGGGAACAAGTTTTACTGTTTCAATTGGTGCGTTCAAACATGCAGGGACCCTTCTGGGGAATCCAAACATCAGGGACTCATTTACCTTTACCGACTCACATGTTACTTGGAATCCAAAAAAATAAATATATCATTGTCAGTTAGCGAGCCAATAAACTGAACTCAGCTTTAAAGTTTATTTATTGTTGTATCTGTAATAATTTGTCAAACAACATATCTACTACTTAAAGG
>JAOQMS010000001.1:4584795-4600814 GCA_027563885.1 Erythroxylum longipes | reverse complement strand
TTTAATTCAAATTATTTTTTATTTAGAATAGGAAAATAAATTTATTTAAAATTATTTATGAACCGCCGGCCTTTAGCTAAGAACAATCTATTAGTCACTCCATCCGATAATTATTGACTAAATACAACAAATCGTAGCAAATAAATTAAGACTACTTCTAAATAACTACAACAAATAATAAATGACGTCGTTTACCTTCACTAAATAAACGACGTCGTTTTGTATTATGTTTTCAAATAAACACAACATAAAAGCCTTCTTAGCATTCTCGTTGCAGTGGCCTTTCGAATCAATAAAAACCTCTCCTACATACCACCGATCGCCAACGCCTTTCTCACGTAACAAAAGCATTCACTTCATCAAAAAACGGTCGGTATTCCCGACACTTCTTTTTTATTATCTGTTGTTTTTTCATGTACTGTTATAAAGCTCTTCTACATCTTTACATGACAAGATCGAGTCTTCGTTTTTGAAACTAGGTTTGTCACAAATTGTAGTCTACTTTTAGGTAGATGCTCTGTAATATTTGCATTTGGCTCTCAACACAACGTTTTCAACGAATACAAGTTTTCAACAATTGTTAAATAAAAAATTGTGATTTTTATCCTTCTATGGTAGATCTGGACGTTCTTTTTGTAGATTTGTACATTGTTTTTTTCCCCCTAAAGTTGATTTCTTTGTCTTTTGTATATGATGTTTTCTAATTTTCATGTTATTAATTTGTTTGTGTATAATGATTTTGTTTACCTCACTATTACTGAACTTTCGTATCCCAAGTGTTTCTGGATTTGACGTACTGAACAACTAATATAAATGCATCTTGCTTGCTATATGTGAATTTGGGCTATCCTCTAGTCCTGTGAAACACATGAATTTGATGTATGAGTTATATTTATAGTTGAGTTTGGAAGATGATTTAATGTCTGTCTTCTTCCCACCCGTGTTTAACGTTTCATCTCATCAAGGAATGTCGACATGGAGACTAGTTCCGGATAGCCCTAATTCATACCATTGGGAGGAATGTGTCAAAATTGTCCCTGCTGAGTAAACCAAAACTGAAAAAGAAATCTCCAATATCTATAGAAATCGTCGTTTGCCTTCTATGGTGGATCTTCTGCTTCAAGGTTTTTAATATCATTCGAACTATGTTACTTTCCTTATTATGTACATCTCGTTTCCTTTTATGAAGCAATTATATATATTCACATTTGATGGTTTATACTATATGCTTGTTTAAAGCTTCCTCCAGTCTCGAGGTGATATGTATGCCCATAGAGGCGAAAGCAATGTGACAACAGTCCGTAAAGAAAAATCGGTTGATTTGAAATTTTCATTACTCCGAATACTTCGTCTGCTCATGCACTTATGTCACTCTAATTTTGTTTCATTTCATGGTTTACTAATACGATAATATCTAACTTCTATACTGATTGTATTTTAGGTACTAAATCTAGTGACTTATTTATTCCATCCTCTACAAATTTAGCTATTGCGAAAATTTTGTTGCAAGAGGGTGTGAAAAACCCTACAGTTGAGGGAACAAGTTTTACTGTTTCAATTGGTGCGTTCGAACTTGCAAGGATACTTTTGAGGAATCCAAACATCAGGGACTCATTTACCTTTACCGACTCACATGTTACTTGGAATCTAAAAAAATAAATATATCATTGTTAGTTAGCGAGGCAATCAACTGAACTTAGCTTTAAAGTTTATTTATTATTGTATCTGTAATAATTTGTTAAACAACATATCTACTATTTAGAGGTCAACTTGCGATCTATTGATTATGGACTGTTATTGTTCTGGTTCTATAACTATATGATTTGGGAAACTTCTAGGAATAACTTCGTACTGTATTGTTCTATAACTGTATTTTTCTACTATATCATATTATTATATTCATAAAATTAATTAAGTTTTTTATAACTTATTTTGCAAATTTTGTAAATACTAATGATAAATTAATTAATTTTAAGTGTTTAAACACTTAAAATTATGTTCACTTTTTTAAAATAATATGTTCTAAACATTCAAATAAAATCTCGAACAAAACATATCTTAATTAACTATGATAAATTATAAAATACTTAGCTTTAAAATTTTTGCATATGTAAATCATTTAGCGACGATTTACAAATCGTCACCAATTGCAAATATTCAACGACGTTTTACGTAATTCGTCACTGTATGTCGGACATTTTGTGACGATTACAAAACTATCGTCGTTGAATACTGGACATTTCACGACGCTTAGAAAAATCATCGCAAAATGCTAAAGTTTTTATGACTAAAAAGAATTTTAGTCACCAAATAAGGACTTTTAGTGACGCTAATGCATATCGTCGTGAAATGTTCAACATATTTAGTGACGATTGACATAATTCGTTGCAAAAGATGGTTTTTCGCAACGAATAGTGTTAAACGTCACCAAATATTTTCCATTTTAGTACTATTAATTATATTCGTCGCTAAATAATTTCTTTCTGCGACGCTATATTTTTACGTCAGTAAATGTCAAGTTTTAGTGATGACTTATTTTTTTCATCGCGAAATGTTCCGTTTTGGTGACAAAAATGGTTTCGTCGCAAATAAGTTCGTCGCAAAATAACCCGTTTGTTGTAGTGCTATTCAATATCTATTTTTAAATTTTTGATGATGGTTGTTTTAAACCCTTTATCATTTACCAAATAGGTGTTGAATCTAAAATGAAAAGATCTCTTCTACCTCATAATCAGGTTTAGGATACCAATTGGGGTATAATAAGAGAAAAGGGGGTTATGTAAAGACAACTTACCTTTTAGGAAAGATACTTAATTAGTGGCTATTAACTATTGCCCTATCAAGTTTTTTTCTTAAGAACTACATACCATATTGCTTCTTATTCCAAAAGAAAAATTGACCTTCCATCAAAAGCATAAATTCTCTTGCAAAAGCTTTTCTTATATTCATGAACAATCTACCAATAATTAGTGGACATTTATATTCCTCTTCAAAATCTAACACTACAAAATCCACCAGAATAATAAACTTGTCCACCTTGAATATAATGTCTTCCACCACACCAAATAGTTATTTATGCATTGATCTACCAATTGGATGAACATGGAAGTTAGCTTCACATTTCCTAGCACTAATTTCTTGAGAATCAACAAAGGCCTAACAATAATAATTGCACCCCAGTCATATAAACATTTAACAAATTCTAAATTTCCAACTACATATGGTTTAGTAAAATTCCTTGGATCCTTCAATTTTGGAGGCATGTGACTGGTAATTACAGGGTTGTAATTTTTCGTTAAGGAGATTGTTTGATTGTCCTCCAAAGTCTGCTTGTTTAATAGTATATCCTTGTAAAAATTTGGATACTTAGGCATGTTCTTCAAAACTTCCACAAAATACAAGTTAATGTGTAATTTCTTCAACTTCTCTACAAACATTACAAATTACACATCCATTTGATTCTTCTTTAGCCTTTGTGGGAATGTGATCATTAGTGCATATGGTAGGTGGAGGGACATATGGAACTTCCTCCTTCTTCTCTTCCTTTTTTTCCACCTTCTCTTTGTTTACATCTTGTGGGGGCTTGATCTTCTTGTGGATTGCTTCTTCCAACTCCTTTTCACTTTTAAATGTAATAGCCTTCAATTACTTCCTTGGATTGGATTCCATGTTACTCAAGAGACTCCTCATACTCCTTGTAGACAATGAATTAGCTATTTGAACCTCAAAAATTGTGTATAGAAGATGCCTTTGCAATTTGATCAAAACTTAGTTTCTATCCTCTTTTAATTCTCATTTGGCTCGTGAATTTGAAATTCAGCACATCCACTAACTTGTCCATCTTTGATTCCAATGAGCTGTGCTTATCTTGTTGAAATCTTGATATGTCTTATGCTCTCATTCGATTCCCTACATTGTTAGACCAAGAAAATTTTGAGTAGTTTATCCACCTAGGATTATAAGTATTAGAATATGGGTTATTACCACCTCGACTGAATTCTACTCTCATGTAGTTGAGCTACTCCATATTGTTACTGTCTACTAGAAATCAATCAGATGTAACATAGCCTTCTTGGCTGCACAATTCATATCTATGTTATGTTGCCGTATGTGAGTTGGAAAAGTGAATTTCATGTTGCTTAATTGTTTGAACAAGTTTACTACTTCAATTTTTAGTGTTTTCGTGGAATTCACAATAAGCACTCCCTTTTGATCTCTAAAATTTAGTTGCTATTTACTCCTCTTCGACGTCCATAAATAACTGTTGCTTTTCATCTCTTTTAACAAATCATGCGCATTATCAACCATCTTCTTCATTAAAGAACCTCCAGTTGTTGCATAAATAGTACCTCTAGTGGATGAATTTACTCTATTATAGAATATTTGCAAAAAGAACTCCTTAGGTAAGTTATAGTGTGGACATCTCTTTTACAACTTCTTGAATCTTTCCCATGCTTCGTATAGTAATTCCCTTTTACTTTACTGGAAATTTTTTTCACTTTTATGATTCTTGTAGTATTTGTTAAAGAAAAATACTTAGCTAAAAAGGCTTATACCAACTATTCTTATTTTGTTATGTTTTTTGGGTTAAGAGAATTTAGCCACGTTGTGACTCAATCTTTAAGTGTGAACTGGAATAGCCTCATCTTGGCTGTATCCTTTGATAACCCATTATACCAGAACATGTCACATATCTCTCAGAAATTGGCCAAATGAGGATTAGGATCCTCGTTGGCTAGTCTATAAAATTGGGCATCAGTTGCAATATCTTCAATGGTTTAATTTCAAAACTATTAGTCTGCACTAGTGGTTTTGTAATCCCTTGTTGATTGGCATTGAACCCTAACCTTATAAAGTCCATGAGGGTTCTTTTCTATCTCCCTTGGTTTCTTTCTTCTGCCATTAATGTCTTTATAGCTTCTTCACATTTTGCTTTTCATATCCCCATCTTTTGCTTAATGATGTCAAAAACTTATGTATCTAAGAGTTTGCCTGAACTGCTAGCTGCTCTTATGTTCATGCACCTGTAATCACACAAGAAAAGTGTTAAAAATCCTCAAATCAAGGTAACTCAAAGTACACTAGATGTTAACTTATCAATCCCAGACAACGGTGTCAAAAAAATTTTGAATTTTAATTTAAACTTATCTATATCCCAAATATACAGATCGTATCTTATAGTATAAAAAGTATTGTTCCTACAAGGATTATATTAGTCATCTAATTATTCTTGTAACACCTAGTTTAAGGTAAATACTATAATGAATAACTAAGAACTAAACCAAAAATAAAACAATTAATGATTGAATGAAGAAATAAGTAGTAGCAAAACAGTTGATTAATTAATGATGAAAGCTTAGGAATTACTTTTATCTTTATTTGTTTTCACTTCACCTTCTTAATCGTACTTGACCTTAGGTATCCAATAATTATGATTGCCCTTTCTTTTGATCTAACCAAATAATCCTTATTAGATGGGTAGAAATTGAATTGTTACCTCTCGATCTATCGAAACTCATACTAAATATCCTATTGTATTTGAAGCAATCTGATAGGTAATTAATAAACAATTAATCTCTCTTTAAATGAATATTAATTTAATGTTTATATTTCTATTATAGTACCATCTCTTACTATGCATCACAACACAAATAATTTAATCTATTCTCTTCATTAAAGTTGAATATAAAACAATTAATATCATAAAGTATATTAAAAATCAAATCAAGAACGTAAAAGTTTAATAAATAAAGAGTAATCCCTAAAAAATATAAAACAATTAATATCACCAAGTATATTAAAAATCAAATCAAGAATGTAAAAGTTTAATAAATAATTCTAGAGTAATCCCTAAAGAAAGTTTAGCAATCCATATCCAACATTAGAGGTTTGAAGTTTGCATGTCTTCTTTTCTTTTGCCTTAAATTTGAAAATTTTGCAGCTTGTGTTCTTCTAGAATTTCCTCTTTTGATATCTTTTTTTTGAGTTTTCAGCTACCTCTTTGATGTTTTTCTTTTTCTTTTTATACTCTCAAGCCTCCTATGGTTCTTTCTAGGATATTTACACTTGCTTTTGCTAAAAAAAATCCAAAAATATAAAAATTTTGAGACTTAAAATTCTGACAATTGCACAATCATGCACCCTAAACCAACTCTTTGTCACGATCATGCATACAAAATTGAAAAAAAGATGAAGAAAGAGCTAGAGAACAAGATTTGGCACAATCATGCATAATGTATGATTAGGCAAGAGGACGTTAGGAGCTTTGGTGAAGCCTCTATCAAAATTGAGCATCATGTCTCCATTCAGTATCAAATACGTTAAACATCCCCTAAATCATACAATTAAGATCACATTCTTATCCTAATCAACAGCAATAAAACAAAACATACAAAAAAAAGAACAAGAACATAAATTTAAGTCCTAAGTATATGATTATTACCTAAGGAAATACTTAAAAACACACAAACACATGATTATTACCTAATCAACAACAATCAAACAAAACAGACAAAAGCAGTAACAGGAGCATAAATTTAAGTTCTAAAAACATGATTATTATATAAGAAAATACTTAAAAGCACAAACACATGATTATTACCCAATAAATTACTTAAAAACATACTCCAAAGCTTATAAAATTGATGAAAGAAAAAAAACATAATGGAAAGGCTTGGAGACTCCAACGAGAGCAAACAAACAGAAAGAAAAGTTTGCAACCATGTAGGTAGAGAAGGAGAGTTTAAGCTAAACGAATGGTAGTAAAAGAAGGAGAAGGTCAGAGAAAGAACAACTACAAGCCAAAGACAAGGAGAAAGTGAAGAAAACAAAAATAAGACCAACAACAGTGAGATTAACTAAAAGGGATATAAGCTAAAGATCAAATATGAAGCCATAAAAACAAATTTTATAGAGGTAAATGCCCAATTAAGAAGGGGAACCTAGAGAGAAGAAAGAGCTCTCCATTATTTGTCTTTAACCTTTTGATCATCTTAATAAATTGTTAAAAAATCATTATAAAAAATGCCATGAGTAATCTTCAAGCATCATTCTTTACGAAAAGAATATTATTCTTAAAAACATAAGAGCATTATTCTTGGTAAAAACAAGAGCATATACAATAAATCGAACCAATAATAATGAAAGAAAGAGAAAAGCAATAAACATCAAGCACATTAAATGCAACATCACTTATGATTTAACTGATTTTCTAAAAGAGCTTATGCGAGACCCAATAGAAACTTGTCTTAGAGAACCTTCAATAAGATGGAGCTATGCCCAGGAATGGCTATAATCAAACAAACATATGGAAGCATGGGAAACAAAATTGAAAAGATAGAAACAAAACATAAAGAGAAAAAGGAGTTAGAAGAATGTTGGCCAATGGAAAGAACCCTAAGAGAACTCTCTTAGAACCCTAGCCTTGGGACACCACAAAGGAAGACCACACCTTTGATAAGTCAAGTATTCTCAAAGAATACAAAGAAAGAAAAAATGCTCTGAATAATACTTAATATTATATATGAATCCATCTCCTCAAAGTATACAGAGGGTGCCTATTTATAGGAAAAACTTTCTAAATTAATGTCCTAAGGCAGAATCTAAATAAAAGGGAACAAATCAACTCCTAAAATAAAAGGAAACAAAATAAACTTAGAAAAAGTTTTGACTAGATGACCTTATTTCAAGCAAAACAAAAAGGAAACTAATTAAAACATGATCTGAACATATTGGACCTTATGGATCACTTCCTTCTCCTTATTTTTAAATGGCACATGGTTGTCACATGGTATTTTATGTGAGTTCTTCTAATTGGACTTGATGTGGGCCTTTGGACACTACATAGTGGGCTTCAAGGACTAAGACAATGCCTGTTGGACCTTTATAAGTTGCAATTTGACTTAACAACATGGGCTCTATCTCTTGAAGGTCCTGGATCAAACAATTCAATACTTGCTTCATTGCTTTGGCCCTAGCTCTTGTCAGTGGGCCTCCAACATCTTGTAATGGATCTTTAGGACCATTAGACTTAAATGTTAGGCCTTTGATATGGGATTTTTGTTTAGCCCTTTGCCTTGCACATTCAGACTTCAAATCTGATCCAATTTCAGCTCCTAAGCCTCCTTTTTCCAGGTCATGTCTATGCAAGTCATGTCCCAAGCTTCCTTCTTATATTTCACATGTCTATGGTTCTCCATCATTCCCTTCTTCCTTTAAAGGATTTGTCCTCAAATCTGTAGCATCAAAAAGGGATAAGTTAGATACATTAAATGTAGCACTAACATTACCATAGGAGCTAGGCAAATCAATTTTATAGGCATTATCGTTAATCCTTTCTAAAACTTGAAAGAGGTCATCTCCTCTTGGATGTAGCTTAGATTTACTTTGTGTAGGAAACCTCTCCTTTCTCAAGTACACCCAAACCCAATCACCGGGTTCAAATATGACACGCCTACGACCTTTATTGGCTTGCTTTGCATATTGTCATTTCTCCTCTCAATGTTAGCTGTAACTTTAGCATTCAACTCCTGCAAAAAGTTAGCCTTTTTCACGCCATCAAGGTTAGTAAAATCATTAGAAGGAAATGGAAGAATTTCTAAAGGAGTCAAAGGATTAAACCCATAAACAATCTCAAAAGGAGAAAATTGAGTAGAAGAATGACTAGCACGATTATAAGCAAACTCGATGTGTGGGAGACAGTTTTCCCAATTCTTCAAGTTCTTTTGGATGATCGCACGCAACAATGTAGTCAAAGTTCTATTTACCACTTCAGTTTGACCATCCGTTTGAGGATATGAAATAGTAGAAAATAAGAGTTTAGTGCTAAGTTTATTCCATAGAGTTCTCCAAAAGTGACTAAGAAGTTTCACATCTCTATCGCTCACATTAGTATTTGGCAACCCATGCAATCTTACAACCTCTTTAAAGAACAAGTCAGCAAAATGAATAGCATCATTGGTTTTAAAACAAGCAATAAAGTGAGCCATCTTGCTAAATCGATCAACCACCATAAAGATGATATCCTTTCCACTAGATGATCTAGGCAATCCAAGCACAAAGTTTATAGATATATCAACCCAAGGATGAGAGGGGACGGGTAAGGGAGAATATAACCATGTGATTGAACCTTAGATTTTGCATGCCTACAAGTAATACATTTAGCACAAACAGAAGCAACATCCTTTATCATATTAGGCCAATAAAAATGTTCATGCAAAATAACTAAAGTTTTCTCAACACCAAAGTGACTTATCAATTCACCACCATGTGTCTCTCTACTAAGTAATTCACGCATAGAGCAAGATGGAATGCAAAGTTTATCTTTTTTGAATAGAAATCCATCAAATTTATAGAAATTATCAATACCATGTTTTTCACAAGATTTCCAAATTTCTGCAAAGACATAATCACATTCATACATGCCTTTCAACATCTCAAACCCAAGTAATCTAGCATGCATAAAGGTAAAAAGAAAGAATCTCCTAAAAAGAGCATCAGCCATAATGTTTTCTTTCCCTTGATTATGTTTAATAACATAAGAAAAAGTTTCAATAAATTCCAGCCACCTAGCATGTCTCTTGTTCAATTTACCATGGGACTTTAGAAACTTCAAACTTTCATGATCAGAATGAATGACAAATTCTTTTGGCCATAAGTAATGTTGCTAACTCTATAAAGACCTTTTTAAAGCACAACTCTTTATCATAAGTGGAGTAATTTAAAGCAACACCACTTAGTTTTTCACTAAAATAAGCAAAGGGTTTAGAATCTTACATTAAAATGACACCAATGCCTATACCAGAAGCATGACATTCAACCTCAAAAACTTTAGAAAAATCAGGAAGAATAAGAAAAGAAGCATTGGTCAATTTCTCTTTCAAGGTGTTAAAAGCAACCTCTTGTGAATCTTCCCATTTAAAAATCACTTTTTTTTTACCAATTCATTTAAAGGGGCAGCCATAATAGAGAAGTCCTTCACAAATCTTCTATAGAAGCTCACCAAGCCATGGAAGCTTCGAACTTCATTCGCATTCTTGGGAGTTGTCCATTCTCTAATTACCTTCACTTTCTCTTCATCGACTTGAAGTCCTTTAGCACCTACAATAAAACCAAGAAACATAACAATATCCATGCAAAAGGAACATTTTTTTCTAAATTGGTAAAAGCTTATTCTCCCTTAAAAGTCCAAACACATCATGTAAGTGTTTCACATGATCATCTAAACTCCTGGAATACACTAGAATATCATCAAAATAGACAACCACATACTTTCCAATAAAAGGGCGAAACACATGATTCATCAAACTCATGAAAGTATTAGGTGCATTAGTCAAGCCAAAAGGCATAACTAACCACTCATACAACTCAAACTTAGTTTTGAAAGCAGTTTTCCACTCATCACCCTTTCTTATGCGAATTTGATGGTACCTACTTTTAAGATCAATTTTAGAAAATATACACGCACCATGCAACTCATCAAGCATATAATCTAAACGAGAGATAGGATAACAATATTTCACCATGATTTTATTGATGGCTCTGCAATCAACACACATTCTCCATTTTCCATCTTTCTTGGGAATAAGTATAACTAGCACAACACATGGGCTCAAGCTTTCTCTCACAAAGCCCTTTTTCATAAGCTCTTCAACTTGTCTTTGGATCTCCTTAGTTTCTTTTGGATTGCCTCTATACACAGGCCTATTCGAAATTGAAGCTCCGGGAAGGAAATCTATATGGTGCTCAATGCCTCTAAAGGGGGGCATTCCATCGGAAATTTCCTTCATAAATAAGTCATTGAAGTCCTGTAACAAAGACAAAACATTAGACGAAAAAGATAGATCAAGCTCATTAATAGTTAAGAAAACATCTTTATATAAAAGTATATAAGATTCCTCACATTTTAAAGCTCTCTTTATCTCACTTTTTCTAGCAAATAAAGTCACTTTCTTTTCTTCATTTTTCCCACTCTTTTTATTTTCTCTCTCTTTTTCTTTCTTTTAGACTTCTCTCTCTTTCTTTTCTTTTGCTCTCAATTTTCATTCTTTCTCAATTCTCACTTGATCCTCATAAGCTTGAATGGGCCTAAGAGGTTTCAACACAATATTTTTACCATGGAAAGGAAAAGAATAGCAATTTTTGTATCCATCATGCCTAACTTTTCTATAAAATTGCCAAGGCCTACCAAGCAAAACATGTCCACCATACATAGGTGCAACATCACATAAAATCTCATCATGATACTTGCGAACATAAAATGCAACCATCACTTGTTTGGTGGCTTTCACCTCACCAAAATCATTAAGCCATTACAATTTATATGGTCTAGGATGTTTCAAAGTAGTCAATTTAAGCTTGTCAACAAGTAAAGTGCTAGCAACATTGGTACAATTTCCACTATCTATGATTATGCTACAAACTTTATCAATAATAAGACACCTTGTATGAAAGATGTGCTCACGTTGCTCTTCTTTAAGATCTTCTTTTGGTTGGATATTAAGAGCATGCCTAGCTATAAGGGCTTCACTAACCTCAGCATCACAATCAACATCAGAAGCATCCGTCAATGGAGGCACATCATCAAAATCATCACTGTCACTAATTTCACTAGCAACATCACCACTCTTAAGAAAAATCATAGTTCTTTGGTTAGGGCATTAAGAAGCAATATGGCCAAAACCTTAGACATTTAAAGCACTTAACTTTATAAGAAGGAGTAGAAGAAGAAGAGGGTTTAGAGTCATTTTTACCCTTAGGACTTGGGGTAGAGAATTTAGGCTTACTTTCCTCCTTTGGCTTGATGTCTTCGTTAGATTTGAAAGAATGTTTGGACTCCTTCAAGTTGTTCTTCTAGGAACTCGATCCAACACCATTTTGGATCTTTAATTGCTTTATTACCATGATGGCTTTATGCAACAACTCATCCATGTTAAGGAAATTTTGCAGCTCTATAATTGAAACAATTTCAGGGCACAAACCATCAAGAAATCTTCTCATGGTAACTTTCATGTCTGGAAATGGAGAATTTTTCAGTTTTACTAGATGGAATTTCAATGAATTCGATTTACAAGAACCACTCATCCCTAGCTTTTCAATGTAAAGTGAAGTCGTTTGGGCCTCAATCTAATTTTGCAAAGCCCCAGGATCTATTACCAGTTAGAATTAGACCATAACAGAATTTCGGTCTATATCAGCACAATAATATCAGATTGGGGGGAAGAGTAGAATTAGAAGTGGATAGAAAAGCAAACGGCAGAAGTAAAAATCCCGATCTTTCGTGAGACAAACATCGTTATAAGTTGTCCAAGTTGCTAAGAAAAAGTTCCTTTGCACGAGTAAGAAACCGATGTAGAAATAGATACAACTTCTGAAACAAAAGGAACTAAACAGGAACAAAAGGCATCGATACCTGTGCATACAAAGATCTAGGTAGCTCATCTACTTAACATTGACCCTAATCATGATGATCTCCATATCTTGGTGATACTCATCAAACTCATAGATTCTTACCTCAATCTTTGTAGCTACTTGAACAAGTCTCGAAAGTAATGACTTGGAACAAAGTGCTTTCTCATGATGGATTTCATTTCTTGCCATGTGTGGATTGGTCTTTCAAGATTCCACTTTCTAACTAACTGCAATTGATCTCACCAAATACTAGTATAATCGCAAAATTCAACAACACGTTTAATCTTTTTCTCTTCATTATATGTATGACACTGAAACACATGTTCGATTTTCCTCTCCCGCTCTAAATACAATTCAGGATCATTTTTCCCTTGAAAAGAAGGGATTTTCAATTTTATGTTATCAAGAGCTTGTCTGCCTCTCCTAGTGTTAGGGTCTTCATCCTCGAATTGCACATCTTTATCATTTTCATGTAACGTCCTTTTAGGACCTTTGGAGTTTGATGTGGATTGGATGTCATCCAACCTAGCATTCAACCTCCAGAATTGATCTTGCATAGCCTTCATAAAGATTTTGGATCTTGTTTATGTGATTCATCTTCTTGAGACATTTATGAACTGCAAAACGTTAGTGAACAAAAGAAAACAATATGGACCTCACTACTTAACCTCAAGTGTATACACTCAACAAATGCGAAACAACTCGTGTATCAGACAAAAATTGGCTTTTTTCTATAATGCAAACACTATTGCGTTTTACCACTCAACTTGCTTTCTATAGTATCCTTATTCGAAGACACAATCAAATAGAAATAATCAAACCAAGTGGCAGCCAAGACTAGAGCACCAAAATAAAATTCTCAAAGAATTAAAAGGGAAATAGGGTGTGGAAAATAAAGAAGAAGTAAAGGAGACAAATATGTAAAGGGAAAGGGACTTGTAGGGAAAGGAGGGCTCAGTAACTCTGAAAATAAGAGGAAAAAAGAAAGAAAGTTAGCACTAAGAGTATTAGGAAAGAAAAATGATGAGATAGTTGAGAAACTTGGAAAACAAGGAAAAATAGTATAAGGAATGAATTAAGGAAGTGATTACCTCAAGGAAAGCCACAAACTTGAAGCAAAAGAAAGATGAATGAGGTAAGAAATAAAATAGAAAACTAGAGGTAAGAAATAAAATAGAAAACTAAAGGCAAAATAGGAAAGTAATTGAAATAAAAAAAGTGAAGCAAATAGGAAAGTAAGCAAGTTCCAAGCAATACAAAATAGGAAAGTACTTGCAATTCAAGTTCAAGCAATAGGAAAGATGTTATCTTTACTTTATTGCAATTAGGAAAGTAGCAAACTTGGACTCCACTTCTCTAGATATTGCAGCACACACTCTGATTGTTTTTTTCCTTTGCTTTTTTGTTGTTTATTTCTTTTCTTTTTTCTTTTTCTTGAACTTCTTCTTCTTCTCTTTTTTTTTTCCATACAATTGAAGTTCACACGAATAAATATGGAAAAAAATGCTAAGTAGTTTTTAGAAGGTAGATGCTCTCAAATTTCAACTTAGTGTAACTTGCTCTATAAAGCTCAAATTGGAATGATTCCAAAGCGAGGAGAAATAAGAGATTCTGAACCTTAAGAAACACCTATTAATCAAACAAAAAGTGAACAAAACAATGGATGAAAAATGGACAGAGAAGGAGAACGAAAAACAAAAACACAAAAGGATAGCAATTTAAAATCTAGTAACCAAATCTTTGATACCAAATGATGCGAGACCTAATAGGAACTTGTCCTAGAGAACCTTCAATAAGATGGAGCTATGTCTGAGAACGGTTAGAATCAAACAAACACACGGAAGCACAAGAAACCAAATTGAAAAGATAGAAATAGAACACAAAGAGAAAAGGGGGTTAGAAGAATGTTGGTCAATGGAAAGAACCCTAAGAAAACTTGTTCTAAAGCCATGGGACACTACAAAGGAAGACCACGCCTTTAATAAGTCAAGTATTCTCAAAGAATATAGAGAAAGCAAAAATGCTCTAAATAATACTTAATATTATTTCTGAATCCATCTCCTCAAAGTACATAGAGACTGCCTATTAATAGGAAAAACTTCCTAAATTAATGTCCTAAGGCAGAATCTAAATAAAAGGAAACAAATCAACTCCTAAAATAAAAGGAAACAAAATAAACTTAGAAAATGTTTTGACTAGATGACCTTATTTCAAGGAAAACAAAAAGTAAACTAATTAAAACATGATTTGAACATATTGGACCTTATGGATCACTTCCTTCTCCTTATTTTTAAATGGCACATGGTTGTCATATAGTATTTTACGTGAGTTCTTCCAATTGGACTCAACGTAGGCCTTTGGACACTTCATGTTGGGCTTCAAGGACTATGACAATGCCTCTTAGACCTTTATGAGGTGCAATCTGACTCAACAACATGGGCTCTATCTTTTGAAGGTCCTGGATCAAACAATTCAATGCTTGCTTCATTGTTTTGGCCCTAGCTCTTGTCATTGGGCCTCCAACATCTTGTAATGGATTTTTCGGAACATTAGACCTAAATATTGGGCCTTTGATATGGGAATTTTGTTTAGCCCCTTGCCTTGCACATTCAGACTTCAAATCTGACCCAATTTTAGCTCCTAAGCCTCCTTTTGCCAGCTCATGTCCATACAAGTTATTTCTTAAGCTTTTTTCTTGGCTTTCACATGCCCATGGTTCTTCATCAAGAGCACAAGTCAAATTGGTGTTAAGTGAATGGATATTCATCTCTTATCTCAAAAAAAACTAATATCTTTTAATAATTGCAACTAATGTTAGACTTATTAAATATAATGTTTAAAATCATGAAGAATTGTTGAAAATATGTGCTCAATTTATTAATTTCAAATTATTTAATTTCAATTTGAAACTTTAAGATACAATGAAACATGTATATTCTTCATTAATTAATATACTTTAATAATGTTCATCCAAGTAAAGTGTTCTTTTATTCTTCTTATAATCTTTTTTCAAGAGAAAATGAATTTTCAGGTATTAAAATGTGAAAAATAAAATTTGGATTATTTTTTAAAATTTACCTAAAATTGTGGATTAAAATATCAAATTTCCTTTTTAAAATGAGTAAAATCATAAGAGTTATCTCCAAATTTTAGTGCTCGCACAAAAGACAAACTAAATTTAGTTGTTTTATGAGCTGAAATTTGCAGGTAAAGGCAGGAGATGAGAGGAGGCCAAAGCTCTGATTAGATTACACGTGCTACCATAATGTTCTGGTTACTTCATGGAAGGGGAAAATTGAAATATAAGGATATATTTTCAGCAGACAATGACTTTGGCTTTACTTATGTCTTTTTTTTGTTTATAATTTTCAGTTTTTTATATGTTTCTTTTAAATAAAAATAAAAACTTGTTTGGTTGTTAATGTTAATTTAGTTATATTTTATCACTAATAATAATTATATATTAGATAAAATTTAATTATTTTTAATTAAATAAATTTATTTAATCTCTTATATAATATTATGTTATTTTATAAATAAATAATTTAAAAATTAATATTTATTTGAAATATATTTTAATTATTAAATCAAATTTTATTTGAATATTTATA
>JAOQMS010000001.1:4562055-4576541 GCA_027563885.1 Erythroxylum longipes | reverse complement strand
ATATACTTCAACTTTTATAAGTTTTTAAATAAATTATAATATCAGAAAACTATTATTATTATTATTATTATTATTATTATTATTATTATTATTATTATTATTATTATGTTAGATTCATTCTTAGTTTAAATTATTAGATTTATTATTAGTCTATTACATATTAATAGACATTATTAGTGTATTTTTATTTTAATAAGATATTTTATTTTATACTATATTTTTTCTTATTTTTCTTATTTTTATTTCTTATTTATTATATACCGATTTTATAGCGGTTTAATACCGATTAAACCTTTAAATCTTAAATTTTTTCTTTTACCGATTCAATACTCGGTCCAAAATTTAAAATATCCATAGCATTTTCCATCGCATTACCATTATCATGTCTCACTTACTCTACGTTTGGTTAATGTCTCCATCAGTAGAGACGGATGACAAAACAAAAAAATCATGTGCGTCACAGTGTTTACTTACTGTCTCCACTTATTTTTGTTCTGTCTCCTGATGATAGAAACATAAATTTTTTGTTTCTTTCAAAACTGAAAGACAAAAAATCTTGTCTCCGTAACAAAAACAAAACAAAATACCAACTTCGAAACCCACCCCCCTCTCTCTCTTTCTCCTTACTCAAGCCATATAATCAATTAAAATTTGATTAATTATATTATAATTAATTTTAATTTTAATTTTAATTTATTTAACTAATTACAATATTTTAATTAATGAATAAATTATGTTTTAATTAATTATATTATAATTAATTAATTATCAATAATATTTTAATTAATTATAGTTTAATTAATTAATTAATTACAATATTTTTATTAATGAATAATTATATTTTTACTGATTGTCCGAATCCTGAATTCCAAGGTAGTTTTCGCCCAACAGACGTCTCTACCCCGGCTGTGGAACTTTGCATTCCGCGAAGATGTCAATGATGTGGTTTTCATACACCTTCGTGGAGCGCAACGTGCCACAACCGAGTTGGTATACATGCATTTGAGGTGGGGTTCGAAAGTTTAATGTCAAATAAGATGAGGAAACAGAAATAAAGGAAACATACTTGATAGAAGAAATCTCCAATTTCATAGATTAAGCTGAAGAATGCAGTTATGGAAGGAATAATATGTGTAATTGGCATGGATATTATGGTCAGTAAGTATCATTAGTGCTTGCATCAACCGTTGAAAAGTGATGCCAAACTTGTACTGGTGTAAATGCCAAACTTGAATCGCACCGCTGCTTCCATATTTGCTTCTCCTTGATCTGAAATCAAGGAACCATGAATGGATAAGATTGATTAAAAACAATGACCAATGTGCAAAAATTAACATCTTCGGAATTAGCCAAAAAAAGCCCTTAGGCAACTAAAGAACTAAAAGGAGACCACAAAAAAAAAAATGATGCTTATTAGCAAGTTTTTATTTTTTTGTGAACAAAGAAAAGAAACATAAAGGCATAACGCCTCAAAAAAGCAACCGAACGTTGGTCATTAAAAAGCATAATCTGTATTATGAGAATTGGATCAGTCCGCACAACCCAAGGACGAAAGTAGGACGATCCGTTTCTAGCTAGAAAATCCGCACATTAATTTGCCTCGCGGAAGACATGAGAAATTGAGCATACCCATGTTCTGGTGGGAAGAAACTAGATCTCTAAGACAAGAGACAAATAGGGATGAAAGGGGAATATGACTGTAAAATAATACGAATTACCTCTAGCGAGTCTATTTCCACTAACACCTTACGATACCCAAGCTCCCAGGTAAAAAGCAGGCCACGTCAAATAGCTTGTAAATCTGCCATCATATTGGTCGCGTGACCAATATAACCAAAGAAGCCGGACACCCAACAATCAGTACCGTCACGGATGAGTCCACCAATCCCAGCATCTCCAGGATTATTAGCAAGTTATTCCCAACGTTTTGAATTTCGTTTCGTACCGGTTAGTGCTGGGCGTTACGTATTGTATTTACCAAAAAAGGATACGAAATAGAGGTGTTTATGTACCGGGTGTAAATACTGATAGTTACCAGCGTGTTTTGTCTAGTACTGGCCAATACCTATGGTATTTATAATGCCGGTTATATACCGGCCGGTAACGGAGATTTTGAAAAATATAAGGACTTATTAGAAAATTTTTCAATTTTTCTAAAATCCCCCTTTCTTTTTTTCAAAGTTTTTTAATTAGTTATTTAGTTCAACTTTTATTGTGATTTTTTAATTTTAATTTTAAAAATAAAATAAATATTTTTATTACTAATAATTATACATTAAATAAAACTTAAAATAAATTATTTGATTTAAATTTATTTTAATATTTAATATAATATTTATTAACAAATTATTAATAAAAATATTTAACTTTTTTTAAAAATGATTTAAAATTATTATTTATAAACTAATATTTATTATATATATTTTAATTATTAAATCAAAATTTATTTGAAATTTATATATTTTAAAAATATTTTAAATTGAATTTTATTTATTAATACTTATTAAATTAATTTTATAAATTAAATTAAGAGATTAATAATTTTAGCAATAATTAATTTTAATTAATTAAATGTATAATATATTTAATTGATAGTAAATTAAATAATATATGTTTTTGTTTTATGTTTCAATTCTACTTGGTTGTTTTCTTATCACGGACTCTTAATGTAAACTATAATAATTTAAGAGTTAAGAATATTTATTATTTTTATTCGATATTTTGATGTAATTATTACTTATTATATAATGAAAATTGAAATTGTAATATTTTAAATACTTTGTATTGTTCTTTATTTTATATTTATATGATGATGATTGTCTTTTTTCGTATAAATTGTGGTAGATATTTATATGTGAAATATCTAAAAATTATTGTTATTTTATATTAATTGTGATTATTATTTGTTATTATGATTTTTGGAGATAAGGTTAAAAGTATATAATACAACTGTATAATATGACAATGAACTATTTTGTAATTTTTTAAAAAATTTAGAGACTATTTTATAAATTTAAAAAATTACCTAAAATAGTACCCAGTATTGACCAGTACCGATACAATACCATATCAAAACTCAATCCGAAATTAAATTTAGTACAACAATCGAAGCATTTCTCCCAACTTGCGAGGAGCACATATATAGAGGATATTTTGATCCGTTCTCATCACGAATAAAATGGTCTTTAAGATCGTCTGGGAATTCCATCCCCATATTTGATATATCAAATTCCGTTTTCTTTTTTGGGAAATGGAAGTACATTAATAGCCGGATCCAAAAGAAGTACTACATATGGGAAACATGCCTGATGAATAACTCAACTTTATACATTAACGCATAAGGGGCAAAGCCACTTCGAAAACACAGAGTTCAGCAACAGAAAGATAAAAACACATGCCAAGTTCAGCCTCTGCTGATCAAGTATGTAATAAGAAAATAATTGCATGGTATAAGAAACGATCATTCCAGAGTTCACATTTAAGGTTAAGTTTCATCAAAACTCTTAATCACCCTCTCTTAAGTAGTTCCAAGTAAAACCACAGGCGATACTCCAAGACAAACTCCAAACTTGTGATAAAGCAAACACATGCAAGAGGGGATAAATTATGTGTAAAAAAATTTTGCAAGGTATTTTAAATCTTTAAAATCCCTCTTAAACAAAATGAGTTGATAAATGAAAAGGTCCTATTAATTTTTGAAAGGAACTTGTAAACGTTAAAAAAAAGATTTTGTTAGTTATTTAAAATACAAAAGAAGTCTATTAATCAAAAGTATCCTATTAGCGCTCAAAAAGAAAGGGGCCTGTTAATCGATACGAGCCTGCTAAAGCTTAAATAGAAATAAGTCTATTAATTGATAGGAGCCTATTGACGCTTAAAGCAAAAAGAACCTCTTGCTTTATAGAAACAGAAGGAGCCTATTGAAAAATTGAAAGCGTCTCTTGAAAATACAAATTTATAATGTGAAAATTTAAAAGTTGGGAAGAGAGAAAGAAAGACATAGTAGATTTATATTGGTTCGGCTAACAGCCAAGCCTACGTCCAGTCTCCAAGTATCCAACTTGAGTATTTAACTAAAATAATCTGAGATTAAAGTTGACGAGCCTCTCCAAGCTCACAAGTACATATTTTTCAAGGTTCTCCAACCTTCCACATTCGAAGTGTATAACAAGCTTCTAAAAGTTCACAGAAAAATAAAACGTAAATTTGAAAGTAAATTCTCGAATAACAATTTCTCTCTTGATAGAGTGATTTCACTTTCTAAGGCATAATAACAATGATATAACTCTCAAGAATATAGATGTTGCTCAGATGTTTCAAATGTCTGTGTATGCTCGTTTCATCACAAGTTCTATTGCTCTTCTTTAAATAGTCAACTTCTTCAACTGGCCATTGCTTCATCTTAATTCTAAGTTGACTTTGGATTTTCAATATCATCTCTACTAAAACAAAAATTTCCATAGCTAATTATTCGAAAAGGTAAGATCCTCCTGGATGTTAATAAGGAAAGTTTACTAAGAAGGTTCTTGTAAGAAAAGAAGTAATTTTCCTATAATTTTATTTCATTTTAAAAAATACTGTTATCTATACAAGGAAATAAATCCAATTTGAATTTTGAAATATTATATAGTTATCATAAAATCGTTAAATATAAAACTTGAGCTAATAATCTCCACCTTTTTGATGATGACTAGCAATAATATATATTGTAAAAATTCAAAGAGAGAATAGATGTTTTTGAAAGATACCTGTGACTTTTATATGTTCAGACATACTTAGAAGGAACCTTTCTCTTAAGAAAGGAACCTATCTTTTATATATCAAAGATTTTCACAAGTTCAACAGCAGAATCAATCACATAAATAATTGAGGCAGCATTGAGAAATGTACATTGAGACATATATCATCATATATGCAGAAATAAACAAAAAATATCCACATAAACTCTCCCCTTTTGTCATTATAAAAAATAATAGAGTATAGGGAGGAAGTGAAATAAAACAGAATGAAATATGATGAAAAAGTAAAAAAAAAATCAATTGACACAGTCATTGAAGAATTTTCCTAAGGAGAATTTGCAAATCCAAGAATTGGTTCTAGAGGCTGTCAATTTGTTCACGCATTTGATCCTGATTAGAGTGAATGTCCCTCAGTTGTTGCAAGATCATGTCATTCGTACTTTGGAGTGGAACAAAGGCTATCTTTTGTGGAGTTAGACTCAAGATACCTGTAACTCTTTATGACTTCTTTTCAACCCATACGATATCATTCATCTTGTAACCAAATTGGTAAGGAATGGAAGAATGAAACTTTGCTGGTTCATACCAATTCAGATCATCAAACGATACTCCAAAATATGCAAACATCTTAGTCAACAACATTCCATAAGGTAAACCACCAATTTTGTTCTTGTGACTTCCCTTGTCTACCATGAACTTTAGGATCATTGCTGGGAGATTCATCTTATTGCCCTTTAACAAATTATCAACCACATACGTGTCTAGAAGACTACATCTCTACTGAGCTACTTCTTAGAAAAATGGAGGTAGCCAAATGGATGCAAGGCATCTTAGTAGAAGGTCCAAGTGTATGTACCAGGGTCTCCCTTTATGGGCATTTTTAGTATTTATACAAATGAAGTTCATTACTTCACCCAGATCAATGGCAGCAATGTCCCACTTATGACAAGGAAGGTCTGTTCTACCTTCAATAATTACAATCAAAATGTTTCCTAAGATTTCCTCTATAACCAAAATCTCACAATCGCATACCTAATAGATGACTGCTAGCTTCCCTTCAATTTCTTCCTTTCTCATTTATAAGTAAAAACATTTGACCAGTTTATCACACACAGTTTCGTCCAAGCTTAAGAAATTCTCTCAATCAACAGCAAGAAAATAGGGAGTGATGGGAATACCTATATCATCGAATATATGGGGGGGCATGATACGTCCAGTTACCACCTTTATCTTCTTGTAGAGCATCTTATATCTTGCTTCAGCCTCCATTGACTGGAATAACTTCACTGGTGTTGACGCTTCTCCCTTATGAAAAATGGTTAGTTTCTTCGATTATGTTCTTTTGGCCTTAGGGATTTCTTCGAGTAAAGCCTCTTCGAGGAATAGTTCATTCCTTGTAATGCATGCTCAATATTTTCTTCGGCTAAAGGCTCTTTGCCTTTTCTCGTTTCTTCCCTTTTTCTTTTCTTTGATTCTTCTTTTTCTTTTTCTTCTGCCTCAGTAGTTTCTTTTTATGGAGCTTTTTTTGTAACATTTTCTTTGGTCCGTGGTCTTCTTTCCAATTGAGAAGGTTCTTCATCTGAACCATCATCATTTATTCCCAGTGCACTTCAAGCATTTTCTTCTCTTTAGGACCAGGTTTAGGAATTGCAGAAGTTTTTGGAGTAGGAATGGGTAGGGAGAGAATAGGTAAATGGAATCTCATATTTTTCAGTAACTCCCTTTATTGAAAGTCTCTTCTTCTTCTTCACTTTCTTCTTTCTCTTCTTCTCCCTTTTCTTTTCCTCCTCCTCCTCCTCCTCCTCCTCCTCCTCCTTCTTCTTCTTCTTCTTCTTCTTCTTCTGAGTTAGAATCATATTGTTTTTCAATTGTTTCTTCTTTGTTATCCAAAGAGGAATCAGGATAATCTAGAGATAACATAGCAATCATTTTCTTTTTCCTATAGGAAAATCTAGAGACAACATAGCAACAATCTTCTTTTTCCTATCTTTTGGGGTCTCCTGATTGGGTATTTTTAAAGTTGGGAGCTTTGAGGAGACATAAACAGGTTCGGTATTAGTGTCCAAAGAACCTACTATGGAAGACAAAGATGAGGATTCATAAGCAAATGTTTGTTCATGACGAGGTGTTTCGCCATAGCTAGAAGTTGAAGCCGAAAAATTCTTTTTTCCTTTTGATTTTGTTCTTGCCATTATAGGTGAGCTTGGTGAAGTTTGAGAGAGAAGACAAAAGGCAATAAGAATGCAGAGAGTTAGAGCGCAGAGAGAATAATAGAGATGAGAAGAAGAGAGAAGTTTGCCTAGGGTATATTAAGTGATCCATGAGCGTTAATCTTGTGAGAGGATGAGTAGACGAACAAGCCAAAAAAGGAAGCATAATCAGTTGTTTATCTTTTGATAGACGTGTACGTAGAGTTGTCAGACTGTATGTGCATTTTTGAAAAGGCTAAAATGACGCCAAGAATGACTCCTTATTTTTAGGACACGTGTCATTTAGAATGTGAACCTAAGAGAAGCCTTTTATAAAGAAGAGGAGCCTTCTAATCTAAAAGAAACCTACTGAACTAAGAGAAGGCTTCTAACTACGAGAGGCCTTCTAAACTCTAAGGAGCCTATTAAACTAAGAGAGAGTTTCTAAGGAATCAGAATAGAGGGAGCTTGCTAAATGAAATGCAAAGACAAGAAGTAGAGAATATTCATGTACAAATAATATTAGAGAGTTTGCACATACCAAGCTCTTTTTTTAACACGCAAAATCTATCTTCAGAGAGTAGTTTGAAGAAAATGTCAGCTACTTGATTCTCATTATTAACATGCAAAAGATCAATGGTTCCTTCTAAAACATGATCTCTAAGAAAATGATGTTTGATTTCTATATACTCAGTCTTAGAAGATGCACAAGATTTTTAGAAAAATTTATAGCATTAATATTATCATATAATATAAGAATATGAGAACAGTTTAGAGAAAAATCCTGTACTTAATGCTTCATCCATAAGATTTGAACACAACAACTGACAGCTGCTATGTATTCCACTTTAGTTGTTGAAAACGTTATGCAATTTTGCTTCTTGCAAGACCAAGATACTAGACATTCTCCAAGAAATTAACAATGACCACTTGTGCCTTTTCGATCGACTTTATCACCTTCATAATCTACATCATAATAGTCTACTATGTCAAATCAATCAGTTTTTGGATACCATAGTCCCAAATCCATAGTTCTATGGAGATATCGAAAGATTCTTTTGAATTCTTAAAGGTGGCTTTGTTTTGGATTTGATTGAAAGTGTGCACAAAGACATACATTAAGCATAATGTCTGATCTTGAGCTAGTAAGGTATAATAGTGATCCAATCATTCCTCTATACTTTGTCTCATCCGTAGCTTTTCCTTCTTCGTCTTTATCAAGTTTAGTTCCAGTACATAGGAGTACCCATCGGTTTGGCATTCTCAAAATTATATTTCTTGATTAGTTTCTTTGTGTATTTATCTTGGCTAATGACAATTCCTTTTTCTATTTGTCTGATTTGTAATCTGAGAAAGAATGATAATTCTCCCATCATGCTCATTTCAATCTTCCCCCTGCATTAATGCTGAGAATTCTTCACAAAAGGATGGGTTATTAACACCAAATATTATGTCATCAACATATATTTACATTATTAGTAAATCATTCTCCTTTCTTTTAATAAATAAGGTTTTATCAACCTTTCCTCTTTCAAAGTTATTCTCACGCAGAAAGTTACTTATCCTCTTATACCATGCTCGAGGAGCCTATTTTAAATCATACAGAACTTTTTCTTAATCTCATCATGTAATTTGCATGGTTTTCATCTCTAAAACCTGGGGGTTGCTTAACAAATACTTCTTCATTAATATAACCATTTAAGAACGCACTTTTGGCATTCATTTGGAACAACTTAAAGTTTCTGTAGGATGCAAAGGCAAGTAAAATTCTAATCGATTCCAATCTAGCAACAGGTGCACAAGTTTCATCAAAATCAATACCTTCCTATTGATTATAACCTTAAGTTACAAGTCTAGCTTTGTTTCTTACCACCTTATCATTTTCATCAAGTTTGTTTCGAAATACCCATAGAGTCTTAATGATTGATTTGTTTTGAGGACAAGGTACTAGATTCCAGACTTTGTTTTTATCAAATTGATTCAGTTTGTCTTTTATGGCTAAAACCCAGTTTTCGTCAGTAAAGGCCTCTTTAAAGATCTTTGATTCTATTTATAAGATGAGAGCAACAAAGTTGCTCTTGAATGATGATCTTGTTCTTAGAATTTCAGAGGGATCTCCCAGAATATATTGATTTGTATCAAAACCTCTCCATTCTCTCAGTGTTTTTATTGCATAGGCTCTTATTGAGATGAAGGAGCCCACTCTCTTCTAGCTTCAGACGGGCCTTCTTGATTTTGTAATTCTAAAGGTATTATAGGTGTAGTTTGATTCTTCGATGTATTTTTAGGTACCAATGGATGCTCTTCATCATTTGAGTTAATTGCTATTGTCTAACGTAGTGCTTCATCAAATACCACATGTATCTATTTTTCTATCTTCTTTGTTCTTTTATTATATACTCTAAATCCTTTACTAGCGGTACTGTATCCTAAGAAAATAGCTTCATCTGATCTTGCATTAAACTTTCCAAGGTTATCTTTTCTATTGTTTAGAAAGAAAAACTTGTAGCCAAATGTTCAAAAGTAAGCAACATTTGGTTTTCTTCCTTTCCACAGCTCATAGGGGGTCTTTTTCATAATAGGTCTTGTGAGACACCTATTGAGTATATAACAAGCGGTTGACACAGCTTCTACCCAGTAACTATGAGGTATGTCATTATTGCATAGCATTGATCTGGCCATATCTATGAGAGTCCTGTTCTTTCTCTCAACAACTCCATTTTGTTGAGGAGTCCTTGGGCGTGAGAAGTTGTGAGTTATAATATTTTCGTTGCAGAAGTCTTCAAATTTTATGTTATCAAATTGTCCTCCATGATCGCTTTGAATTGATGTAATGTAGTACCTTTTTTCAGTTTAAACTTTCCTGCAAAACTTCTCAAAGACTTCAAAATTATCATCTTTATTTGATAGAAAATAAACCCATGTAAATTTGGAAAAATCATCTGCTATAATAAAATCGTAATGTTTGGAACTAAAGTTTTGAGTCCTAGTAGGACCAAATAAATCCATATGCAAGAGTTCAAGTGGTTGGTTAGTAGTCGTAATATTTTTAGGAGAGAAGCTGCTTCTAATTTGTTTTCCTTTTAAACAAGCTTCACAAACCTGATTGCTCTCAAATTTCAAATTCGACATTCCTCTTACTAACTCATTTTTGAACAATTTTGACAAAAATCTCATGCTAGCATGTCCAAATCTTCTGTGCCAGATAAGTGAATCCTTTTTTATTGAGACAAAACACTTGTAACTTTGGGAAGATATATCCTCCAATTAAGCACAATATATGTTTTAATTTCTAGGATCAACGGATACAATATTATTATTAAGATTTTCAATTATTTCACAATGTGATGTATAGAAAGTAACTATGTAACCTTTATCACGTAATTGATTTACGTTAAGCAAGTTATGTTTCAATCCATCAACAAAAGAGCATTATCAATAGAAGCAAAGGTAGAATCACCGATTTTGCCAATTCCGGTCACCTTTGTCTTTTATCAACAATGACACCATTACCTCCGTCTTTCTTTTCAATACAGTTGAAATGCGATATTTCACCTGTCTGTGTCTCGAACAGTCGCTATCAACTATCTGTTGATTTTCCTTTATCTTCGTTTTGAAGTATATCTGCAAAGTGTATTATCCTATTTTAGGTACCCAAATCTTTCTTGGTCCTTTCATGTTAGTAGTTTGACCTTTCTATCTCCAAACATACATTTGAGATGGTTTTTTCATTTTCAAAAAGTAATAAGAGTGACTAATATGAGCATGTTTACCACAATAATCACACAAAATAAATGAATGATAGTTGTTATGATTTTTAATACTTGCCAGGTTCCTGTTGTTTTGGTTATAACTACATCTAGATTTAATAAAGAAGTTTTTGTATGGACTGATATTGTTATTTTCATTATATCCTATTTCGGCCTTGTCAAAAACACATTTACCACTCTCAAGTAATGCATTAAGATTGTTGCTTCCATTAAAAATTTTACAAGGTCTTTTTCAAGAGAAACAATTTTCTTAGCACAATTTTCTTTTTCAATTTTTAAAGCAGTAACTTTCTCATCTAATTGTTTTATCTTAGTAGAGTCATTTTCAAGTAATAAGTTTACTAACTGAATTATTTATTGTTCCATTCGTTTCAAGAAAATGCTTGTTTATTATCATTTTCAAGATAAGTGACTTTAAACAACAAATCTTAGTTTTCCGATTCTAATAATTTAATCTTATTCGTTATCTTTTGGCTTCTCAACCTTTTTAAAATACTGCATTGTTAATTTTTTTTTACTGATCATATAAGTAATGATATGCATCTCTTAATTCATCAATTTCAATATCAGAATCAGAATAATATACCTCATCATCTTCTGATTTGGCCATAAAGCAAATGTTGCTGACTTCCTCAGGCTCTTCTTCTTTAAAGTTATAAAATCCTCATCTGACCAAGCTGCAGTTATAGCATGCTTTTTGGGTTTTCTTCTTTTTGTCTCGTCCTTTTGAAGAAGAGAACATTTTGGTCTTGTGTGTTCAGACTTCTTGCAGTGATAACATACGATTTGATTATTTTACGTATTTCTATTACCGCTGCTATCATTTGATAGGAACTTGATGTTTCCAGTTTTCTTGTTTTCTTATTTTTTTCATGAGCTTATTTTTGTAGAAGCGCACATATTTCTGACCATAAAATTGAATTCGTCATCTCCATCTATTTATAACTTAGTATCACTTTCATCATCATTTGATGGATTTGATTCGTTAACTGCTTTTAGTGCCATTCCTTTTTTATATGAGGATCCTTCATCTCGCCTAAGCTCGGCTTCATAAATCATTAAGTTTCCTCTTAACCAGTCAAGTAAGATTGTATCGAGATCTTTTACCATTTCCAAAGCTATCACTTTAGGTCTCCATTCCTTTGGTAATGATCTTAGAAATTTTTTTACCAGCTTGTCATTTAGATATATCTTGCCCAAGTTTTTCAAGGCAGTGATGAAGCTATTAAAACGTCTGAAGAATTCGTCTATTATTTCTCCCTATTTCATGCAAATATTCTTATATTGATGTACTAAAAGACTTATTCTATATTTCTTTACTTTATTCGTTCCTTCAAAAGTAACTTGAAGCTCGTCCCACATTTCTTTTATTGTAAAATAGTAATATATCTTTTCTTTCTCTTCTGGAGATAGTGAATAAATCAGATGATGTCTTGCTTTGGCATTCAGCTGTGCATTTTTTCTATCAGCATTAGTCCACATTTATATGCTTTTAATAGCAAGAGGTATAGCTCCAGCTTTGATAGTTTGCCAGATTTCAATATCTATTGCTTGAACATAGATGGTCATTCTCACTTTCCTATAGAAATAGTTGTTTCCATTGAAGTAAGGAGGCTTTGAGATAGACTATCCTTCAAGGATTCTTAAGTTGTTTGCCATGATCTATCACATGTGCTAAAACATAATAAACGTGAAACATCGCTCTAATACCAAATGATAACGTAAACACAAGCAAGAGGGGGGGTGAATTGTGTGTAAAAAACATTTGCAAGGTATTTTAAATCCTTAAAATCCTTCTTAAACAAAATGAGTTAATAAATGGAAAGATCCTATTAAACTTCGAAAGGAACTTATAAATGTTTAAAAAGAAAGGATCCTATTAGTTATTTAAAATACGAAAGAATTTTATTAATAAAAAGGATCCTATTCGCGTCAAAAAGAAAGGGGCCTATCAATCGATAGGAGCCTACTAGAGCTTAAATAGAAATAAGCCTGTTAATTGATAGGAGTCTTTTAACACTTAAAGCGAAAAGAACCTCTTGTTTTATAGAAACAGAAGGAGCCTATTGAAAAACTAATCTCGAAAACACAAACTTATAAGGCAAAAATTTAAAAGTTAGGAAGAGAGAAAGAATGACACAGTAGATTTATACTGGTTCGGCTAACAACCAAGCCTACATCTAATTCCCAAGTATCCAACTTGAGTATTTCACTATAAGAATTAGAGTATTAAATTTGACGAGCCTCTTCAAGCTCACAATTACATACTTTTCAAGGTTCTCATCCTCCACACTAGTGTATAACAAGCTTATAAAAGCTCACAAAAATAAAATGTAAAATCAAAATAAGTTCTCGAATAACAATTTCTCTCTTAATAGAGTAATTTCACTTTCTAAGGCATAATAAGAATGATATGACTCTCAAAAATATAGATGCTACTCAAATGTTTCGAAAGTCTGTGTATGTTAGTTTCTTCACAAATGTTATTGCTCTTCTTTAAATAGTCAACTTTTTCAACTAGTCGTTACTTCTTAATTTTGAGTTGACTTTGGATTTTCAATATCATCTCTATTGGAACAAATTTTTTTAGAGATAACTGTTTGAAAAGGTAAGATCTTTCCGGATGTTAAATAAGGAAAGTTTACTAAGAAGGTTCTTCACTACAAGAAAACAGTAATTTAGCGACGGAATATACTGACGAAAAAGGTAAATATTCTATCGGTATTTAATATTACCGACAGAATACACCGACAGACAAAAACGTCGTAGATTCGATCGTAGCTAACTTTACCGACGGTAAATAAATTTCCGTCGTTAAATTTAGCGTTGGAAAATAAGTTACTGTCGGTAATTTTAACAAAAATGTAACGACCGTCACAATTTTTCTGTCCGTAAATTACCGACGGGCTAAATATTTCCAATACTAAATTTACCGACAGTAAGTTCCTTAACCGTATTTAAATTTAGCATCGGAATGTTTAATACCATCGGTAACTTTACCGACGGTAACAAGTATTCTATCGGTAAATAAGTTTAACCATTACCGACGGAATGTGTTCTCCGTCGGTATATATTATAGAATTTTACCAACGGAATTGTTGATGTTTCGTCAGTAAAGTTATTGATCAAAATTTTTTAAAATATATATTTTCATTATATTTAAATCATAACTGTTGGAAAATTTTAATAATTAAATATTTATATTATATATTTAATTTGGTTAAATAGAAATTTTGATTAATGATTAAAAATTAAAATATCTTAATTGATAATAAAAACATTACATCGCAAATAATATTATCTGTAATACAAACTAAATGACCAATACTACACTACTGATCAGGAGCTAATGGATCTCCTGGTTGGTCCGGTAACTTGCTGCCCTTACCCTTCAATTCATCCATCTCTAGACGGAGCTGAGCGTACAGCAGCATTGACTGTTGTTGCGCTGCCATCGACTGTTGCAACTATTCCAACGTCTGTTGCAACTGAGAGGACAATGTCTACACTATGCTCTCAAGCGCCTCTACTTTACTATTGTTGGACCGCCTAGCAGATGCTGCTGTACTAGACGTGGAGGATTGCGAATAATAAGTATTCACAAATTATCCTAATCTGAATATCCTCCCACGACGATCCCTACCACCAATTGCTTCAAGGTAAGTGTCAGTCTCATCAACATTTTCAAATTGCCGAGACCGCTGTTTAATGGTTTGTTGTATTTGGTCCTATCAGAAAGCAATGTTTATATATTAGTAAGTGATAATTATTAAGCATATTATTAATAT
>JAOQMS010000001.1:4549306-4561955 GCA_027563885.1 Erythroxylum longipes | reverse complement strand
GGAGGGGGCGCGGTAGCGGGGGTTATAGGCATCCAAATACCGACAGAATAGATATTCCATCGGTAATTTAGGTTTACCTCGTCGTCTTTAACCAAACGACAAAGGAAATTGCCAACAAATACCGACGGAATATATATTCTATTGGTATTTAAATTTCCAAATTACTTGACCGCGCTCAATTATCGCTTTTTTTACGACGAAACATATACGTCCATCGGTAAAATTGATGAAACGCATGCCACGTGTTCGTATTAAAACCGATGAATCACTGACGGAATATATATTCCGTCGGTAATTTAGGTTTACCTCATCGTCTTTAAACGAACGACGAAGCAAATTGCTGACAAATACTGACGAAATATATGTTCCGTTGGTATTTGAATTTCCAAATTACTTAACCACCTCGGTTACCTCTCTTTTAGCGATAGACAAACATCAGTCCGTCGGTATTTAAGTTTCCCAATCGATGAATAACCGACGGTAGACCAATTCTGTCGGTAGAGTTAATTAAGCAGATACCGACGGAACGCATTACATCAGTAATTGTGCGAAGCTAATTAATTGCGGGAGTAATTCTCGCAATTATTACCGACGGTGATTTCTTATCCATCGGTAAAGTTCTGACGGACATAATTCCGTCGGTATCTATCCGAAGCAATTACATTGTGGGAACCGTTCCCGCAATTTATTCCGACGCTGTAGGTTGTGTCGTTACTATATGTCGTTGGAGATTTTGCGCAAAATTCTTTCCCTCCATTATTGTCGACGGATATACTATTTCATCGCTATATATAAACAGTATTATTTATTTACCGACGGAAAGTAATTTTCTGTCGGTAAATAGCGTCAGTTTTCTGTCCGTCGGTAAATTTCCGCTGATATTCCAAGATTTTCTTGTAGTGCTTGTTAAAAAGGAAGTAATTTTCCTATGATTTTATTTCCTTTTTAAAAGTATCGTTTTCTATACGAGGAAATAAATCCAATTTGAATATTGAAATATTATCTAGTTATCATCAAAATCGCTAAATATAAACCTTGACCTAATAACTTAAGATAATATGTTGAATATATTAACACTTGTAGCCTGTATCATCATCAACTCTCTTATTCATGTTATTGTGCTCTTTTTAAATACATTATTCTCTAGCTTGATACCTCTGAAAATATTTTTATTTCTTTTAATCTAAATGACATAGATTAAACAATTGAATGCCATTATGAAAATATTTTAAGTTTCTTCTTTATCTATCTCGAGATCTGGCTAACTATTCTATTATTTTTTGCCATGTATTTATGCCATATTGCACATTGAAAAGCTTTAGCAAAAGTTGTCAAGCTCTAGTAATGAAAGAGGACTTAAAAATAGGTGATAAATGCATTCATCCTCTAAGTTATAGAAGACATATACTTGTCTAAAATATTGAACTTAATATGATTATTGGTGCCTAACTTCTTCAATATTGCTATCCAAAAGATAAATGATGTTCTTCAAGACATTGATTTCTTTCCATACTAATTCAATCTACGCAATTTTTTACATAAGTAGAGAAAAAATTTCTATATATGATTAGTTTGTGAAAATTCTGGGCTGATGCTTAATTTAAATCCAATGATCTTTCCTATTGCAATTGGGAACTAAAGTTGATAATTGGTTTCTTATCCCTGAAAATCTTCTATAGGCATGAGAAGGCCAATCCTAAGTATCCCAATTTATGACCACTTATATTTTAGATGAGTTAAGGAAAGTTAGTTTCAGTGAGCAATAGTTTTGCAAAAGGAAAAATGGCTTAATATTATGCCAATTTTTGAACCAAAACTTAGTCTTCTTACTATTCCCAATTATACTTTTGAAAGCTTCCCTAATAGTTTTCCTTAGCCCCAACATCTTCTTAAATGTCCAAAAGGAGTTATGCTTAAGCTGTACATTTTATAAAATAGCATTTTTGAGATAATAATAATGGGTCTATCTTATCCAAATTGTTTTTTATCAACTAAGAGTCTCCAAACACTTTTAATTAGCATAACCTTGCTCACTATTCTTAAGGATTTTATTCCCAATCCTCATTGATTTTTAGGAGAACATAAGCTAGACCATTTGATTTTAACACCAGTTAAGTTATATAGATCCATGCCTGTCCATAAAAAAATCCTTATGAATCTTTTTAATGTTTTGGTGATGTTAGTCGGGAGGTTAAAAATGGGAGATCCAATAAACTTTACATTTGATTAAGCACTGCATTAATGAGCTGAAGTCTCCTAGAGAAAGACAAAGCTTAATTGCACTAGCTTCCCAACTTCCTTTATAAAGCTTATATTAGTGGTGTGAATCCTTATAATATAGTTTCTTTGTAGTAATAAGGATATCTAAGTATTTAAAAGAGAACTCTCCTTCAATGAAGCGAAAATTAATGATGATATTATTACTTAAAACCTCACAACCTTTAGGGATGAGAAAGTTGCTCCTATTTGTTTTAATGTAAAGACTGATGTTTGCTTGAATTCTTGTACAGCTTCTTAAATTTATTGTTTACAGTAATATGTAACATGAGTCTTAGTAGTAATATGTAACATGAGTCTTAGTTATGTATCCCAGATTGAACTTAAAAGGGAAATAATAAAGAAATGTACAAATACCTGATTTCGGTTCCATAACGTTCCAATAAGCATTCCGAGGTCAAAATACTCAAATCCTCCGACGCCTTTACAGGATTTTCTCATCGAGACATGATCAATGTCTTTCTGTAGTTTTCTTAAAACATGAACCTCAGAATGGGTCAGAGTAACTTTACGTTCACGAATTACTTAAGCAACTATGGGAGACCTTAACCTATATATATAGCTTCCATATCGAGCTTCTCCATCACAGGCCCGATATGGGTCCAGTCCATACTAATCAAGATCTATTTTCCTCCTGGATTTCAACCCATTAACCTAGATCCTTTAATAGGACATTTTATTATCTTTATTCGGATCAAATTTATGTAACTCAACCAATAAGTTATTAAAACCGATAAAATGAAATTAATTGTTGTCTACCTTTATAGGAAAATATCTAAGATTCTCTCCCTTGGACAATAATTAATTGGGGTATTGATTCAAGTTTAAAAAAGTTCAAAAATATGGTTAAGCCATGTCACTGTATTGGTCGACCAGGTCTAAACATAATTGATCCAAAGATAATGAAAGTCGATCGTTCTGTCCCACAAGGCCTTCGATACTAAAAATATCAAATACATGTATCATGTGTGCCACAGATCCAATACAATCCTGCATATCCAATACCTCACTAACATGAATGAGAAAATAGAGTGTGACAAACTAAGATGATGCTTGTATGATCTGATATATATTATCTTTCTATTTGTAGGTCTCGATTTCTCTAAACTTTATGCCAAATTGCATATGCAAAACTGCACTAGAGAAATCTTGTTTTCTCTCACTGAACACTAAAATGCATTAGAGAAAACCTTTATGGGATTAAACTCTTATATCCTCCTATGTTATGTTAAAATCCATAGATATTCACATTAAACTGTGTGTCCTAATGACATAGGCCCAAGATCAATCTGCATATATACCTAATGACCTTTAAATACTTAAGATCGATATAGACCTTAAGACTTTCACATGTATTATGACTATGTATGATAACACGTATTATTAAGGATAAAAAGATGATCACCATACTGTCATAATACATCAAAATGTTTAAACATACAAGAAGCAAAAATAAGGATCCCTAACTAATAGTGTCTAAGGACTTCAATAAACCCATATTATATACATGTCTTTCAAACTCAAATGATCAAAGTCCTTTAGTTAAAAGATCAGCTAACATTTCCTCAGTCCCTAAATGCTCCACCTCAATGTCACCTTTCTATATCAACTCCTTTACGGTGAAGCATTTTACATCCAAATGCTTAGACCCTGTGATATTCTTATTGTTATTACTAAAAACATAGTAGCAAGATTATCATAATATAATCAAATGGGTCTAGCCACTGAATCAACCACAAACAACTCAGAAATCAATTTTCTGAGCAAATCTGCCTGTGAAGCAGCCCCATAGCATGTTACAAACTCTGCGTGCATAGTCGAGTAAGTCAACAGTGTCTGATTGACACTTTTCCACGATACTGCACAATCTGATAACATGAAAATGAAACCTAAATCGAACTTTCTATAATCTGGACACATAGCAAAATCGAAATCTATTTATTCTATAAGGTTTAGATTGTTGACCCTTCTGTATATCAATATATAATCCTTGGTTCTCTTTAAGTATATTAACATTTGCTTAACTGTATTTTAGTGGCATATCCCTGGACTAGCCAAATATTAAGCCAGCAATCCTATAACAAATGTAATTTCTAGTTTAGTGCACACCTGGGCATACATCAGGCTACTAATAACACTAGAATATGGAACATTCCTTATAGCCTCTTTCTCTACTTCATTCTTTGGATACTGTGCCAAAGATAATCTCTCACCATGAGAGATTAGTGCTATAATAAGTTTACAGTCAACCATATTAAACCTTTGTAACAGACGCTCAACATATGCTCTTTGTGAGAGGCCTAATGAGTGTTGAGATTTGTCCCGATGAATCTGTATACCTAGGATAAAAGACGTTTCACCAAGGTCCATCATGTCAAAATGCTTGGCTAAAAGTTACTTAACCTCATGCAATATGGTCAAGTTATTTAATGAAAGAAAGATATTATCTACATACAACAATAGGAATATAACTTTGCTCCCCCTGACCTTGTAGTTCAACCATCTTTCAACTTTATTTTCCACAAAGCAGAAAGAGGTTAAAACCTTATCAAACTTAAGTATCATCAAACTTAAGTATCACTGTCTGGAAGCCTATTTCAAACCCTATATCGATTTTCTTAATTTGCAAACCTTGTCAGTCTCTCCTTGATCCTGAAATCTTTCTGGTTGATCCATATAGACCTCTTTACAAAGGTCCCCATTTAGGAAATTAGTTTTGACGTCCATATGATGTAGCTCCATATTATAATGAGCTACTATTGCCATGATAACTCAACATTAAAGTTAACCCTTATCTCTGAGTTAACCCTTACACAAAACACTGAGCCTTAAACTGCTTAGCTTTACCCTGAGTGTCCTTCTTGATCTTAAACAACTATTTACAACTGACGAGTTTGTAATGTTGAGGTAAATCAACTAGCTCTCATACCTTGTTATGTTTAATGGATTGCATCTCATCCTTCATTACATCCCACCACAACAAATCTACATGGGGTCTAGAAATAGCTTCAGTAAAAGTAACTGGATCCATAACAAGTCTAATGTCATAATCTTGTTCACCCAAATAGACTATGTAATCGGATGAAATAATAGGTTGTCTCACTCTATTAGATCTTTGTAATTGCATCGGTTCTTATACCTTAGGAACCTTTATTTGTACAGGTATGAGTTCTTGTTTCTGTATAGGTATGGTATTAAGACCTTGATCCACTGGACTTGATTGTATGAATGTCGGATACGAAAATTTAGTATCCATCCTGCTATCATATGAAGGTGAGAGATTCAAAGACATCATATTCTAGAAACTTAGTTGTTTGTAATTCAACTATTCTAGTCCCCCTTCTTTATAGTAAAATCTGTAGCCTTTAGAGTGGTCGGGATATCTAACTAAATAGAAACGAGTAGAATGAGCATGCAATTTGCTTTCATAAGGATTATACAAGTGCATCTCAACAGGGTAGCCCCATACATAAACGTGTGAAAGGCTAGGTTTCCACCCTTTCTAGATCTCAAAAGGCTTCTTTGACACTAATTTGCTTGAGACTCTGTTATGTATATGTAATCTCATAATCAAAAGGTTAGTCCTGCTCTACATTGACCTCATCATGTCCTTTAGGGTGCGGTTACGCGTTTCGGCTCCATCATTTTGCTCAAGACTACTAGACATAGTGAACCGAGTCACTATTTCAACTAATTCTACATATCTGGAAAACGCACCTCTTTTTATCTTGAAACACCATGTTTGCCATAATACTCTCCACCATAGTCAGATTTGACAATCTTGATGGATTTGTCCAATTGTTTCCTCACTTTAGTCTTAAAGATTTTGAATTTATCAAGAACTTAAGATTTTTCCTTAAGCAAGGATACATAACCACAATGGGAATAATCATTAATAAATGTTAGAAAATATCTATAATTGTATAATGCAGTTGTATAAGGTATACTAATATCTGTATGTATGAGATCCAACAAGCCAAATGCTTGAGATAACCCTTTTTTTCTTCATTTGGTCAGCTTATGCTGACTAGCAATATGTCTTTGACTCTAGTGGAGAAGAAGAAGAAGAAAAAGAAGAAGAAGAAGAAAATGAAGATGAAGAAGAAGAAGAAGAAGAAGAAGAAGAAGAAGTAGAGGAAGAATCCTCAAGTGAGGGGGAGCTGTTAAGTTGTCATTTTGTATATAAATCTCTTTAATGTATTGAAATTATTATTCAAAATTAATAGAATTGTCTCTTAATTGTTCTTAGATGATTTTCAACACTTAAGAGATGAAATTGAACCAAAACGATGCAAGGGAAGCAAAGATGATTTGAAAATTCTAGACTGGCAGGAAATTCAGTGACTAAGCATGGGCACGTGTAAGGACAGAAACGATCAGCAGAATCTGTTTTTAAATGCAGATATGATCCACTTCAGATTTTTATGATTTTGAAAATCAGATTGCATCTTTATTGATGGGGATCGACCACCTGAATCTGGGGGAAGATTATATGCAAAAGATCATGAAAAAAGGAGATCGAAGGAGATAAAAGGGGGATTTGCGTTATTGTTCATGGAGGCCTGAGAAGGAGAAGTTTTACGTTTCTGCAGTCCTCTTCTTCTGGTTTTTGTTAGATAGTTAGGGTAGTTTTATGTTTCTGCATTATTTTTCTAAGAATTTTCGTATTTTATAGGAAAAGACTAAGGATGGAGACTTTACATTTGGCCATTTCTTTGCGGATTTTCGCTTTCGTTATGAGTAGCTAAATCCATTTTCTTGGTTGACGGAAACCATGTTATCATCTATTATGTGTGAGATGTTCCAATAAGGCTTGTTTTGTTGATGAACATTGAGTGTCTTTCAAGTTACCTTTATAATTGGATTAGTTGATTTCTAGGTGCGCAACTAGGAATTGATTTGTTTAATAGCCAGATTAATAAAATATGATGTTCATTTTTCTTAATCACAAGTGGCAATTAGGATTACCTTCTTTACGTTAGAGTGGGAAATTCTACGAAGAAACTCATCTTGATTAAATGCATGTCATACATGTGTTATCTTGTTCATTGTTTTCTTAATTCTTAAAGCTATTATTCAATTAAACTTACGATCGTATCTAGGTTATTGAGTGATAAGAATGCTTAGAATAGATGTTTATACTCATTTACACTTAAGAGAAGACATCACCCAATGAATGTTTATTGATGAACTAAATTTTATATCAAGAATCCATATTAGTGTAATAACATCGGTGACCTGAAACCAAGGTTTGTCTATTAAATTTTCAGATCCAATTACTTTAGTTGATTTTCTATTTTTTGTTCTTTTCTAAATTGCCGTGAATTAAAGCCAAACCCCCTTCTTACTTTGTTTTAGTTTTAAACTTGTAAACTCTTTACCGTTAAAATTCCTCATAGGAACGATACCCACTTTCCACTACTACATTAATTTGTATTAATGGAAGTTGGTTTCTTTTTGAATTTGGCTGCAATGGTATATATATGTTACACGATTAGACAAAGCAACTCAATTGTTATTTGATTCAGAAATCAAAAAGATAGCCAAAAGGCTACATAAACAGACAAAATAGCAACAACAAGTGCAAAAAATGGAATGGATGGCAGCAAACCGAACCCTTCGTGAACTAGCTGCATCGACGGATGCTCAATAGCCCCACTGTATTAACTTTACAAATTTAGGTGATAACAATGCTTTTGAATTAAAATATGGGTTGATTCATTTATTACCTATTTTCAAGGGTTTACCAGGAGAAGATCTGTGCAAACACTTGAAGGAATTTGAAATGGTTTGCATGGGAATGAAGCCGATGAATGTGACGGAAGAACAAATTAAGCTAAGAGCTTTCCCATTTTCTTTCAAGGATAATGCTCAAGATTGGTTGTAATATTCAGCCGGAGAAAACGTGTAAACATGGGTTGAAATGAAGAGGCTTTTCTTTGAGAAATATTTTCCAGCATCAAGAGCAGCTAACACTCAAAAAGAAATATGTGGAATTTGACAACATACGGGAGAAACACTCTACAAATATTGGGAAAGATTCAAGAAACTTTTTGCTAGTTGTCCACACCACCAAATAATCGACCAGCTATTGATTCAATATTTCTACGAAGGTCTTTCACTCATGGATAGGAGTATGATTGACACTGTAAGCGGTGGCACCTTAGTTGACAAAACACCGATAGCCGCAAGGGACTTGATTGCGAACATGGCTTCTAATATGCAACAATTCGGAATATGTACTGGGCATGGAACAAAAATCGTGAATGAGGTGAATGTGACCACATTGGAGAAAAGATTGGATGACCTTACTTCTTTGGTGCTACAAATTGCAGTTAGAAAGAAAGAAGAAGCAAAGGTATGTGGAATGTGTTCAATGTTAGGAAATTCCACTGATGCATGTCCGGTTTTGCAGGATGAAAACACAGAACATGTGAATGCCATGGGAGGTTTTGCTGGATCAAATCAAAGGAAGTACGACCTATTTTCCAACACCTACAATCCCGGGTGGCATGATCACCTGAATTTATGTTATGAAAATCCTCAAGGGTAGCAAGCAACCACAAATTTCCAGCAGTATAGACAACCGTATATGCCTCGACAATATCAAAATACAACACCCAATTCCGAAGGTATGCCCTCTTTGGAAGACATAGTTCAATCTTTGGCCACTAACACTTTGACGTTTCAGTGGAATACTGAAGCAAGTATCTGAAATATTAAAAATCAAATGAGCCAAATGGTAACCGCCATAAATAGATTGGAAGCACAAAATTCTGGAAATTTTCCAGCACAACCGGAGATCAATCCCAAACATAGTGTGAAGGCTATTACATTGCAGAATGGTAAGGAATTGCAGGGGAGAGGTAGGAGAAGAAGTAGCATAAAAGGCACCTGCCCAACCAGAAAAAACGCAATTAACTCTGCAAAATATGGTGATCCCATCCCTTTTTTCGAGCAGATTTTGCCAAAGCAAAGAAGGAAGAGCAAGAAAAGGAAATATGGGAGACTTTCCGAAAAATTCTAGTAAATATTCCTCTACTTGATGCGATTAAACAGTTTCCACGATATGTGAAATTCTTTAAGGAACTTTGTACTCCAAAGAGGAAGTTAAAATTTGATGAGAATGTGCAATTGGGGGGGAATGTTTCAGCTATTTTACAAAGAAAAAGCTTCCACCTAAATGTTAAGACCTAGGTATGTTCACTATCCCATGTCAATTGGTGATTTGTGAATTGAAAAGGCCATGTTAGATTTAGGTGCCTCCATAAATGTCATACCATATGATGTTATAAATCTTTAAATTTAAGACCTCTTAAAGAAACTAATGAAGTGATTCAATTAGCGGAATGCTCAAATGCTTATCTGAAGGGTGTGTTAGAAGACATTTTGGCTCAAGTAGGGAATATGCTTTTTTCAACTGATTTCTATATTTTACAGATGGGGACCGATGATACATCTTCTTCAACCTCGATTTTATTCGGAAGGTCATTCTTGAAAACTACTAGAACAAAAATTGATGTTCATGATGGATCTTTAACTATGGAATTTGATGGTGAATTAATCAAGTTCAGTATTTAGAATGCCATGAAAATTTCAGATGATGAACAACCTATTGTTGATATGGATTTCATTGACACATGGGTGTAGGAAAATTTGATTTTGAAGGACAAAGATGAGCTTGAAATAATCTTGGAAGTGGAAAATACATCACGGTGGCAAGGAAGCAAGAAATCGGTATTATCCAGTGATCAAATGGAGACATTATTGTGCGAAATGGAGGACATTGAACCATTGCTCAAACAGCTACCATACGTGGAGATGTCCAGAAGTAATACCAAGTTGTTGCCATCATTGGTTCAGCCACTAAAGTTGGAGTTGAAGAGCTTGCGTAGCCATTTGAAGTACACCTTTTTAGGTGAGAAAGATACTTTACGTCTTATTATTTCTAATCAACTCACAGTTTTTTAGGAAACTCAGCTAATTCACGTGTTAAAGGAGAATAAGCAAGCTTTCAGTTGGACAGTGGTTGATTTGAAGGGTATTAGTCCCACCATTTGCATTCACCGAATTTTGATGGAAGATGAAGAGAAGGAGGTGAGGCAACCCCAATTTCGTTTAAATCCACCCATGATGGAGGTGTTGAAAAAAGAAATTTTGAAGCTTCTTCATGCTGGCATTATTTATATAATTTTGGATAGCAATTGGGTAAGTCTGGTTCAGGTAGTTCCGATGAAAACTGGGGTAACGGTGGTTGAAATTATCGATGGTGAGTTAATACCAACTCGGGTTCAAAATGGTTAGAGAGTCTGCATAGATTATAGGAAGCTTAATTCAGTTACTAGAAAAGATCATTTTTCGCTTCCATTTATTGATCAAATGCTTGAAAGACTTGTAGGTAAATCTCACTGTTATTGTTTAGATGGCTATTCAGGATACCACAAGATTTTGGTAGCACCTAAAGATCAAGAGAAAAGAACCTTCACATGTCCATTCGGCACCTTTGCTTACTGAAGAATGCCATTTGGATTGTGTAACGTAGTCGCGACATTTCAAAGGTGTATGGTAAGTATTTTCTCTAATCTTGTGGAAAATTGCATAGAAATTTTTATGGATGATTTCACGGTCTATGGAGAGTCTTTTGAAACATGCATTGTCAACCTTGAAAAAGATCCTAAACATTGCATTGAAACTAATTTGGTTTTAAATTATGAAAAATGTCATTTCATGGTTGATCAAGGCATAATTTTGGGTCATACTGTCTCTTATAAGGGAATTAAAGTCGATAGGGCTAAGATAGATGTTATTCAATTTTTATCTTACCCCACAACTGTGCGGGAAGTTCATTCTTTTCTTGGTCACGCAGGATTTTATCGATGATTTATCAAGGACTTCTCCAAAATTGCGCAAGCCATATGTAGACTACTCTAAAAAGACGTGAAGTTTGATTTCGACGAGCTATGCAAAAGTGCGTTTGATGAACTCAAGGAATGACTCACTACAGCTCCGATTATTCAGCCACCGAAATGGGATATGCCTTTTGAGCTGATGTGCGAAGCTTCAGATTATGTAGTTGGCGTCGTGCTAGGCCAAAAAGTGGATAAGGTATCTCATGTTATTTATTATGCGTCCATGACACTTAATGATGCCCAGAAGAATTATTCTACGACGAAGGAGGTTTTAGCCGTAGTCTTTGGATTAGAGAATTTTTGGTCATACCTGTTGGGGACGAAGGTGATCATCTATTCAGACCATGCACCTCTGAAATATTTGGTGAATAAGAAAGAAGCCAGGTTGAGATTGATTCAACGGATTTTACTTCTACAAGAATTCGATTTGGGAATCCGCAATAAGAAAGGATCAGAAAACTTGTGGCCAATCATCTAAGCAGGATCACTTTGAGTACCACATCTGATGTTTTTCACGATAAATTTTCGGATGAAAGTCTCTTTGCAATTTAACAGTTACTTCTATGGTATGTGGACATAGTAAACTTTTTGGTGACTAAGTCTTTACCTAGTGACTTACCTAGAGCTGAAAGAGATAAAGTTAAGCGAGAGGCTTCTAGTCAGTTGCGTTGGAAAATTACTATAATTTTGTGCTTCTAGTCGGTTGACAGCAGCTGGAAAATTACCAGAATTTCGTGCTTCTAGTCGGTTGACAGCAACTGCAATTTGACTTAACTGATTCTCAAAATTCTTATGTTAAGTTTCTAAATTCCTATGTTGATTTTCCAAATTCCAAATACTTGCTTCCGTATTTCGCTGAAACGTTAAAGTGTTAGTGGTCAAAGTTTGTAACATATCTTCCAAAGAAGACTTACCTTCGGCAGTTGACGTCATAGTTGGATTTTGACGCGGTACGTATGGTTGTCTATATGGCTGAAAATTCGTGGTTGCTTGTTGCCCTTGAGGATTCCCATATCGCAAATTCGAATGATCGCGCCATCTCGGATTATAAGTATTAGAGAATGGGTCGTACTTTCTTTGATTTGGCCCAGCAAATCCACGCACGGCGTTCACCTGTTCCGCGTTTTCTTCCTGTAAAATCAGACATGAATCAGTAGAGTGTCCTAACATTGAGCATTTACCACATATCTTAGCTTCTTCTTTTCTTGTGACAACTAACTGTCACACCAAGGAAGTGAGGTCGTCCAATCTCTTTTCTAACGAGGTCGCACTAACTTCATTCACACCGTTGTGCCCATGTCCAGTACGGATTCCGAATTGTTGCGTGTTGGAGGCCATGTTCACGATCAATTCTCTTGCGGCCGCTAGCATTTTGTCAACTTAGGAACCACCGCTTGCAGCGTCAATCATGCTCCTGTCAGAAAGCAAAAGTCCTTCGTAAAAATATTGAATTAACAATTGTT
>JAOQMS010000001.1:4502303-4525479 GCA_027563885.1 Erythroxylum longipes | reverse complement strand
ATAGAAGAAGGAAGTAGAGAAGATAGGTTATGTGCTAAAAATGAAGAGAAAAGTAGAGAACCGAAATTCTTCTCCTTCGATTTTCATGAACCTTGACTAGATCTTAGTTCTTTTAGTTAGATAAATCAAGAATAAAATAAGTTTAAGCACATTCATGAATATTTAAGCTTATGGAATCTTTATTCATGTATGATGATTAAATGGAAACATGTTTGTTCTTAGGGAACCAAGATTATCGAAGGCAATAACAAGAGGAGAGAAAACTTGATCTTAGAAATATCAAGTGAATAGGTGGGTAATATATTTATAGTTTTTGTAATGATGAGCTGAAAATTATTTGTTTGCATATGTACTTAAATGCTTTTTTATTCATTGTGAATGTGGGAAAAATGTCCTATGAATTTGTTATCATGTGTACTTTAAACGAAACTGCAATTTAGTATTGATGCAAAGTAGAAAATTTAAGAAGCAGGAAAATATGAATATGTTATGAAATATGTATGCATCTAAAACTTTGCTTATGTGGGAAAAAAAGATACTATTTCATTCGTCACATGCACTTCGACTTAAAGCCTTCTTCTGGATACCCGCTTGTGGCATATGAGCTCTAAAAGATAGACTTATTTCATTTATGGTGTAAACTTTGGTTTTGCCATTTCATTTTATGTGATTCTCTCGAGCCATTATTTTTGTGCATTGCATTTTGAATTGTTGAGTATAAAGCATAATTGATTTTTATTAATTGATTTTACGATTTTATTTGTGAGATGAAGTATTCATGTTTATATAAAATTCTCAAATTTAGAACGTGAATGTTGTGATCTGTTGAAATTAAAATAATACTCTGTGTGTGTGTGTGTGTGTGTGTGTGTGTGCTTGATTTGTGTGCGGTTCGTTATGACTAGATATAAACATATTAGCCACCGAGCTTCCCAACTCACCCCACAAATTTTTCCACTTTTCAGGTACAAACAAAGCAGATCACTGAATTCTTTCAAAGCTTTGGTAATCTCCAAGAATTTCAAACGTTTTGTAACTAGTTGTAGAGACTTTTGGCACTTAAAAGCATATCATGCATGAGCATTCAAGATTGTAATATTTGCACTATACTACTGGTGTGGCTTCTGATATGTAAAACAAAGATGTTCACTAACTCTATTTTTTTGAGAATTGACAATGAAAATTGCAGAGATTCTCTTTTGGATATGTTCAGGATTTCTCTTCTGTTAAGATGGGTTTGAGTTGGAAATAAAATTGTTAGATGATGGAAGACCTTCAGATAGATTTTTCTGAAGAAATTGCTGCAATGGGAGTTTTGTATGTATGAACTTAAATGTTGGATTTGGGTCTTTTAGTTATAGTTAATAGTTTTATATATATATATATATATATATTAACAGATGATGGAAAGAAAAGGGAAAAAAGGGAATAAAATGTAATCTGAAACTTTAGGGAATAAACTGTATTGATCTAGGAAGAATTTGACAAAATTGTCTACATGAAAGTTGTAGACCTTTCTCTTATCTTTCCAGTGAAATAAATTTTGTAATTTTTGGACTTTGGAGTAGAAAGTTATGATATTTTGAAGTTGGTATATGCGACTAGAAAGTCGCAATCGTGCTCAAACATCATTTTCTGCTACTGTTCATGGAAAGTCACAATCGTGCCTCAGCACGATCACGACGAACCATGAAATTTTGCCACTGTTCACCATTTGTTGCGATCATGCACAAGTACGATCTCGACTTATGTGTTTTAACAGGCACGATCGCGACTCACGGTATCTGTAACATGCGTGAGAAATTTTTCTCACACCTGTGGGTTTTCCTCTTTTGCACTTCGTTTTTAATTCGTTAATTCATTTGCTATTTATTCTTTTAACACCTAATTCAATTTATTTTTATGTCCATTTTATTCTATGATATTTTATTTGAATTATGGGTATTTGTTTTTACTTCCTCTATGAATTTTATTTATTTATATAATTATTTATTCATTTATTTATTTATTATTTTATTTTATTTGTATATATTAAAAAGGGTCCCTTAATGTCTTCTTTTAATTTATTTTCATGTCAAATTTATTCTAGGCTATTTATTTTAATTGTTTGTGTATTTGTTTTGCTCCCACTAGGGAGTTAAATTCTATATATTTTATTTAAGAATACCCAATTTTTGGCACCTTGTCGCCATAAAATAGGAATCGAGACCTAGGGCCAACATCTTTGGTATCAAAGCCCACAGTTTCTAAGGATTCCTAGGCTTAGAACATGTTATACTATAAATTATTATGATATGTGATTAATTGTTATTTTGTTAAATTTATTGATTGCATTAAGTGGCATGCATCTCATGCATACATGTAGGAAATATAATTAAAATAAAATGTAAGCTAAATGATAATTTTTTATTGAAGGAGTAAAATGTCACCTTGTAGAAGAACACGAGGAGTTTTGCAAGGATCTGCTGCACCTGATCCTTCACCGAGGGAGGAGGGAATTGACAAGTCTAAAGCCCCATCGATTGCTGAGGTGACTGTAGGACAGGGTAGCGATCCCTCTCAACCACAAATGCCCGAGTCATCCCACCCTCAAACATAAGTACCTAATCTGTTTAATCCCAGAATGTTTCAAGACTTTGCTCAGGCTTTTGTATAAGCAATGGGCCAGATGCCATCCACGTCTACTCCAACCCTAGCTAAGAAAGGAAAACAATTTGATAAGCTGAGGAAGTATGGCGTAGTGGATTTCTATGGAACAACCGATCCAAAGGAAGCTGAGACTTGGTTGAGAAAGACTAAAAGAATACTAGAACACATGGACTGTGAGGATGATAAAAGGGTTGTGTATGCTGAAAGCTTGCAACAGGGAGATGCCCTACATTGGTGGAAAAGCATACAGGGGAGCCAGTTCAAGCTGCCAGTGTTGACTGGAAAGATTTCCAAGCTACCTACAAGAAGAAACATCTATCTGAGGTGTATATCCAGCAAAAGCAGATGGAGTTTTTGAGTCTCACCCAAAAGGAGATGACTGTGAGTGAGTATGAGCGAAGATTCACACAATTATCCAAATATGTAGCTGAGCTGATGATGAGTGAAGCAGTTAAGCACCGAAGATTAAAAGCAGGACTGCATTTAACCATAAGAGAAAAAGTGGTCGTGCAAAATTTTTGCAACTTTCAACAACTGGTAGAAGCTGCACTAAGGGTAGAGAATATAGAAAACATAAAGAGCGCAGTGAACAGAAAAAGGAAGGGAAGAGAACAACTTCGTAGGGGAGGTAGTGCCCCTATGTTGGGGAGGAGTGCCAAGACTTTCCTTGCACCGTCTGAGGTTAGGAGCAGTGGTTCGAGTAGACCCAAACCGTTGAGAACTATTTCTCTTCAAACCTCGACTGTGGGAGGCAACAAACAAAGGGAGAGAACTAAGCCATCCTTTCCAAAATATGATCATTGGAGCAAATTCCATAAAGGGGAGTGTTATTGATTGACTGGAGCTTATTTTAATTATGGAGAGAAAGGGCACATGGCCAAAGAGTGTCCACAATATGCTAGACAGGCAGGAACTCAGAGACAAGATTCAAAGAGGGCTGGGACCATGGAAGTTAAGTCTGCAACTGAAGTGGGCAGTTCTAGTGGAGCTAAAAAGGTAAATCCTCCGGGAAGACCGAGAGGGCAAGCACCAGCTAGGGTATTCGCAATAACTAGGGAGGAAGTAAAAGCAGCTCCGGAGGTTGTTATTGTTACGGTTAAATTATTTCACGATGACATTATTGTTTTGATTGATCCAGGGTCTACCCACTCTTTCATTTCTATAAGTATGATTTTGCATGATAGAAATTTGAGTCTACTTGATAGTCCTTTAATGGTTAGCACCTCGATTGGCCAATATGTTATTATTAGTCATGTTCATCGAGGGTGTAAAATATGTATTGGTGAGGCAAAATTAGTTGTGGATTTAATGCCATTGGAGATGAAGGGATTGGATGTGATTTTGGGCATGGATACTTTAGAAAAATATAGTGCCAATTTGAGTTGTAAACAGAAGACGGTAGAGTTTGTACTAGATAAATGTGAAAAGGTGATGTTTGTGGGAGACAGGAAGGCAAGCCCACCTGAACTTATTTCAGCACTGATAGCAGAGAAAATGATGAAGAAAGGTATGAAGCATTCTTGGCATATGTGTTAGACGCGAAGGTGAATGAAGAAAAATTAGAAAATATTCCTGTGGTCAAGGAATTTCCAGATGTTTTTCTAGAAGTGCTACCAGGACTACCACCACCTAGAGAAATCGAGTTCACCATAGAGCTTCTTCCAGGCACGGCGGCCATATCAATTCCACCCTATAGGATTGCTCCAACAGAATTGAAGGAGCTTAAAGAGCAGTTAGAAGAGTTGTTAGAGAAAGGTTTTATTAAGCCTAGCTCTTCGCCTTGGGGAGCTCCAATTCTTTTTGTGAAAAAGAAAGATGGATCCTTAAAGATGTGTATGGATTACAGGAAGCTTAATCATGTCACTATCAAAAATAGATACCCCCTTCCACAAATGGATGATCTGTTTGATCAACTGCAAGGAGAAAAATTCTTCTCTAAGATAGACTTGAGATTATGTTATCATCAATTGTGAATAAAAGTGTCTAATATGTCAAAGACTACTTTCAGAACACGATATGGGCATTTTGAGTTTTTAGTTATGCCCTTTGGGTTAACCAATGCCCCTGTAGCCTTTATGGATCTCATGAATAGAATCTTCAAGCCTTTCCTAGACCAATTTATCATAGTCTTTATTGATGATATATTAGTTTATTCCAAAAGCGATAAGGAGCATGAAGAGCGTTTAAGGATTGCCTTGGAGACATTGAGGAAGAAAGAGTTGTATGCCAAATTTGATAAGTGTGAATTTTAGCTAAAGGAAGTGGTGTTTCTTGGATATGCGATTTTGAAAAAAGGAGTACATATAGATCCAAGGAAAATAGAAGTTGTAATTAAATGGGAAGCACCCAAGAATGTGGCATAAGTGAGGAGTTTCTTGGGATTAGCTGGTTATTACAGACGATTTGTGGAAGGCTTTTCTATGATAGCAACTGCACTCACCAAATTAACGAGGAAGAGTCAGAAGTTTGTGTGGACAAAATAATGTCAGCGAATCTTTGAAGAATTGAAGAAGAAGCTTACAACTGCACCAATTCTGACTTTGCCTTCTGGCAGTGATGGATATACAGTGTACAGTGATGCTTCAAGGAAAGGATTAGGGTGTGTGTTGATGCAAGGAGATAAAGTAATTGCCTATACCTCCAGCCAACTAAAACCTTATGAGATGAATTATCCTACGCATGACTTGGAATTGGCTGCTATAGTCTTTGCATTGAAAATGTAGAGACATTATTTATATGGAGTTACCACTAAGGTATTTACAGACCACAAGAGTCTTAAATATTTGATGAGTCAAAAAGAGTTGAATTGGAGGCAAAAGAGATGGTCAGAATTATTAAAGGACTATGAGTAAGACTACCATCCGGGGAAAGCCAATGTAGTAGCTGATACACTAAGTAAGAAGTCTACTATAGCGCATGTGAAGATGATTTATCTTCCTTTGTTGAAGGAATTAGCCAAATTAAAGGTGATGTTGAGGCAAGTCGAATATGGTGGTATATTGGCTAATTTTAGAGTAAGGCCAGTATTGAATGAGAAAATTAAGGAATTGCATGAACAAGATGAGTACTTGGGCAAGCTCAAAGAAGAAATTAAAAATGATAAGCCTTCGGAAATAGAAGTGAGAGAAGATAGATTGATGGTGGTAGGCAACAGATCATGTATTCTGGATATGCAAGAGTTGAAGGAAAAAATTCTTGACGAGACACATAATGCTCCATATGCAATTCATCTAGGGAGTACCAGAATGTATATATATTTAAAGGAATACTTCTAGTGGAGAGGAATGAAGAAGGATATTGCAGAGTATGTTGGAAAATGTTTGGTATGTCAATAAGTTAAAGAAGAACATCAAGCACCTGCCGGTAAGCTTAAGCCCTTGCCTATTCCTGAATGGAAATGGGAAAATATTATAATGGATTTCTTAATGGGATTACCAAGGACCAACAGGAAGCATAATGCAATATGGGTGATTGTTGATAGGCAAACCAAGTCAGTGCATTTCTTACGTATTAGACAAACAGATTCTTTAAATTCCTTGGCTAAGAAATACATAGATGAAATAATCAGACTTCATGGGATTCCAAGTTCCATAGTCTCCAATAGAGATACCAGATTCACCTCGAGATTTTAGGAAAGTTTGCAAGAAGCTCTGGGAACCAAATTGCATTTTAGTACAACCTTCCATCCACAGACGGATGGTCAATTAGAGAGGACGATAACTACATTGGAGGTAATGTTATGAGCTTGTGTTACGGACTTCAAAGGTGTATGGGATGAACATTTACCTTTGATTGAATTTGCTTATAATAATTCCTATCACTTAGGAATTCAAATGGCACCTTATGAAGCCTTGTATGGTAGAAGGTGCAGAACTCCTATTTCTTGAGACGAAGAAGGCGAAAGAAAACTTATAGGACCTGAGTTGGTAGAAGCTACAATTGACAAGATTAAATTGGTGAAACAGAGACTCAAAGCAGCTCAAGACAGGATGAAGAACTATACAAACGCACATAGGAAGGAGATGGAATATAAAGTGGGAGATAAAGTGTTTCTTCGAGCTTCACCATGGAAAGGAGTTTTAAGATTTGGTAAAAAGGGCAAACTCAGTCCAAGATGCATAGGTCCTTATGAAATCATTAAGAAGATTGGGCCTCTCGTCTACAAGTTAACCTTGCCGCTAGAGTTATCCAAGCCTCATAATGTCTTCCATGTATCAATGCTGAGGAGATATAGATCAGATCCTTCACATATAGTTCAACCTTCAGAAGTTCAATTAAGGGAGGATTTAACTTATGAAGAACAACCAGTGGCGATCCTAGATTCAAAGGAAAAGGTCTTGTGGAATAAGACTATAAAGCTGGTAAAAGTTTTAAGGAAGAACCATGCAAAAGAGGAAGCAACATAGGAATCTTTAGAAGCTATAAAGGAGAAGTATCCACACCTATTTGTGGACTCAGGTAAGAATTTCAAGGAAGAAATTCTTTAAGGGAGGGAGAAATATTGGACCCCAAATTTTTTTATAATTATTTTACTAAATTAGCAAGCATGAATATAAGTAGAATTCATGGATTAAAAATTTTTAGAGTTTAAATTGGTCTATTTTTATTTTCGTGAGGTAGCATAGATAAAAAGGAAGAATTAAAATGAAGATAAGGATATAGAAGGCATTAGATCGAATAAGGAAGGGTAAGATTAGAAGGTTAAAATTTTGTCTTAAACTAATAAGACAAGAAGAGAAGAGAGTCGTGAGTGTTAAGAAAGAAAAAGAGAGAAAGTTGTAGAAGAAACTAGAAGAAGAGAAGGTGGAAACCGAAGCATAGAAAAGAAGAAGGAAAGAAAAGAGAAACTTCGGTTTCGCCATTTCGTTCTATGAGATTCTCTCAAGCCATCATATTTGTGTATTGCATTTTGAATTGTTGAGTATAAAGCATAATTGAGTTTTATGATTTGATTATTAACTGATTTTATGATTTGATTTGTGAGATGAAGTATTCATGTTTATATAAAATTCTCAAATTTAGAACGTGAATGTTGTGATCTGTTGAAATTAAACTAATACGCTCTCTCTCTCTCTCTCTCTCTCTCTCTGTGTGTGTGTGTGTGTGTGTGTGTGTGTACGTGTGTGTGTACGTGCGTGTGCGTGTGTGTGCGTGCGTGTGTGCTTGATTTATGTGCAGTTCGTTATCATTGGCTATAAACATATTAGCCATTGAGCTTCCCAACTCACCCCACAAAATTTTCCACTCTTCAGGTATAAACAAAGCAGATCACTAAAATCTTTCAAAGCTTTGGCAATCTCCAAGAATTTCAGACTTTTTGTAACTAGTTAGTGTAGAGACTTTTGGCACTTAGAAGCATATCATGCATGAGCATGCAAGATTGTAATATTTGCACTATACTATTAGTGTGGCTTCTAATATGTAAAATGAAGATGTGCACCAACTCTGTTTTGTTGAGAATTGACAGTGAAAATTATAGAGATTCTCTTTCGTATATGTTCAGTATTTCTCTTCTGTTAAGATGGCTTTGAGTTGGAAATAAAATTGTTAGATGATGGAAGACCTTTAGATAGATTTTTCTGAAGAAATTGTTGTGATGGGAGTTTTGTATGTATGAACTTAAATGTTGGATTCGGGTCTTTTGGTTATAGTTATATATATATTGACAGATGATGAAAAGAAAAGGGAAAAAAAGAAGACAAAATGTGATCTGAAACTTTGGGGAATAAATTGTATTGATTTAGGAAATATTTGACAAAATTGTCTTCATGAAAGTTGTAGACCTTTCTCTTAACTTTCTAATGACATAAAGTTTGTAATTTTTGGACTTTTGAGTAGAAAGTTATGATGTTTTGAAGTTGGTATGTGTGACTGGAAAGTCGCGATTGTGCTTAAACACGATCGCGACAAACATTATTTTCTACTACTGTTTATGGAAAGTCATGATCACGACAACCATGAAATTTCGCTACTGTTCACCATTTGTCGCAATCGTGTTTTAACAGGAAGGCACGATCGCGACTCCCGGTATCTGTCACAGGCGTGAGAAATTTTTCTCACACCCGTGACTTTTCCTCTTCTGCACTTCATTTTTAATTCGTTAATTCATTTGCTATATTCTTTTAACACCCAATCCAATTTATTTTCACATCGATTTTATTCTATGATATTTTATTTAAATTGTTAGGTATTTGTTTTTACTCCCTTTATGAATTTTATTTATTTATTAAATTATTTATTCATTTATTATTTTATTTTATTTGTATATATTAAAAAGGGTCCCTTCATGACGTCTTTTAATTTATTTTCATGTTAAATTTATTTTAGGCTATTTATTTTAATTGTTTGTGTATTTGTTTTTGGTCTCACCAGGGAGTTAAATTCTATATATTTTATTTAAGAATACCCTAATTTTTGGCACCTTGTCGCCATAAAATAGGAACTGAAACCAAGAGCCAACATTAAATGTCTATGTATTATATTTAGCGAGTTTAGCTTTAAATTATCTTGCTAGTTTTGAGCAACTCCATTATATAAGTTTATAATTTAACTTTAAATTATCTTAATAATCAACTTGTTAGTTTTAAGAAAGTCCATTACATTTTTTTTCAAATGTGTGTATGCTAAAAGATTTGGTCTTTGAAAATAAGAGTAACAGGTTGTTACTTTTGAGTTTTAATTGTAATTCTAACACAGAAATAGAATTGACCATATTTTTGGTTTTAACCATTTGACTTTTAAGTGTTATGCGTAATTACAACTTCACTTCATGTTCAAATAAAGTCATTTTGATGGATACATCTATATACTATAAGTGGTACAATCAAATGTAAATATGTAGATGAACATTTGTTGTAGAAGTAGCCTTCATTCAAGCATTTCATTAAACAATTAGGACGCTTTTGTCAACAAAACATGGAAGGTGGGAAAAAAAAACATCAACTCATACGCATCCAATATAGAAACACAAGAAACTATCTTCTAAACACGCAAATGTAAACACAAACAAAAACCCATACACTATAAGCAGAACACAATAATCATAATAAACTTTTACACATAGCAGTAAAACAGAGCATAAGAGGGAGGGTTTCAAAATAGAAAAGAAGAACAATACTAACACAAGTAATGACACTTTTTCGACGATGACAACTAGAACATAAGAGATGACCACAATAGAGAGGATGACGCTTATTAGACGATGAATGAAGAGGAATGTTTATGGCTAACACAAAAATAAAGAGACGTTCATTTTGGTGTTAATAACCTAGTAGAAAACGACATCGTTTCTTATTAAACAAAACGACGTCACCTTCGATTATGTAAGGAACAAATTTACCATTTTGTATTAATATTCATAACAGTCACGAAATGGTAATGACATGAAGATAACATTATATTAGTTACCATATATAATTATATGTAATGTAATGTAATTAAAAAATAATTACAATATACAATGGAAATCAATATTAAATATTAATATGATATTCTTAATAATATAATTAAATATTATTGACAATGATTGTAAGTGTAAAAATAAATTTAGTTAATAATAATGTTATTTTAAAAATAATATGACAAAAAAACAAATTTAGTTTTTATTACATAAATAAATTTTGGTTATTAATGTCTTTTAAAATATATGATTTCACAATTTTATGTGGTGTGAAAAAACTCTAATTACTAATTACAAATTGGGTTACATTTTTTAGAAAATTTATATTACAAAGGGAAAATTCTATAAATAAAAATTTAAAATAAATTAAAATTTCTTATTAATGTCTTTTAAAATATATGATTTGATAGTATATAAGTGGTGTCACAAAACTCTATTTACTATATATAAACTGTAAACTATTTGATATTATTTATATATTAAAGGGAAATAGAAAATGTATAAAGTATAAAGATTTGGTGACTATTTTAGAAATTCACCGCAAAAGCTTATATTTAGCGACAAACTACTAAAAAGTTGGTAAAAGAATGACAGCGTATTAACATTTGGCGACTGTTTCATAAGTTCATCTCAAAAAATGAAATTCATCGATGAATATGTGTAAGAGTCGCTAAAAGTTTGATTCTGTACAGACATATGGCAAACATTGTAGGAGGCGTCGTCAAATGTATTGAACGTTTTTTAAAAATTTAAACGAGACAAATGATGTTGTTTTTAGTATCTACTTAACAGATACCCTGACTTCCCCCTCCTCCTCATTTTTTCCCACTCTTTTCCCTCTCTTGCTTGTTTATTGTGTTCTTCGTTCTCTCCCTAATACCAACGACCTTCCATCTTCTTTAGACAACCTTCTTCTTCGTAGTGTGGTTATGTCTTCTCTGGTGTGGTTTTGTCTTCTGTCCCTCGTGTAGGTATGTCGTCAGGTGTTTATTTTTGGTTTATTTTGTACTTGTTTGGACGGTCGTGTCATGTTGGATGTATTAAGGGTTAACATATTGAGTTTTATTGTTTGATGTGGGTTGTCTGTGATTGGAATTTGTATTAAATGTATTAATGCTAGTGATGGAAGGGAAAAGAAGTGATTTTGGTTGTAATGCTAGGATGAATTTCTAATACATGTAAGATGTTTGATAAATTGCCTGTTATGTTGATTACAAATGATGGGAGTGTTCTGCTTGTGTAGGTGTATTAAAATATTTAATGAACTGTATGTGACGTTGATTATAAATGATGGATGTATATGAACAATTTCTAATGCCTAAAATGTTTTAACACTTTAAAGAAGTCTTTTATTTATAGAAGTGTTTAATAAGCATGGTTTAAAGTTAACCAATGGAATTCATCATTTGAAAATAACTATAGGCATTACGAAAGTAGAAAATGCACAATTTGTTGGAAAATTATACAAGCGGAATAGTGAGACTATAATAGGAGAAACAACTATATCCAACACAAAGTTAGAATCTTCAATGCTTTGGCACATACATATGAGTGAGCAAAGGTTACATGTATTATCTAAAAAAATATTATTCCTTATCTTAAAGAAACACCCTTGAGTTTCTGTGAGGATTTTATTTTTGGAAAACAACATAAAGTAACATAAGTTATAACTTGCATTACTTTATATTGATAAATATGGATATCTATTGTTTTGGTTAGGTAGTTGTTTATATTTTGATGATATTGTGGATGATTGTCCTTATACAATATGGGTATATATGGTCAAAAAAAATCTAAAGGTGTTACATGTTCCTTAACTTGTTTTCATACTTATAAGGGATGTGAATTATGGTATTATCATATGACATCTTATAATAGGTTTGAGCTTAATTCTTTCTTTAGTAATGATTAAAATTAAGTATAGATTGAGAACTTACACAGATGTATAGATGAAAATGTGCTATAATTGTTTACTATCTTAGGTAAATTTATTCATTATACATGTATTTTCACTTTGAAAATGCAATCTTGGTGTTAGATACACACCTATAACTGTACCTAATCATATGACTACTTTTGCAAAATATTCTAACTCCTAAAATGCTTTGTAATGTTCCACATCCCTTAATGAACTTTGATAAGGATATCTTGGTAGCATTGACCTTCTTGTTCAATATTTCATTCTCAATTTTTAATGCTTTAAAGTTTTCATTATTTACAATAGTCACACTTTTGGATATTTTGATGATATATAATCTACATTTTTACCTTTTCATTTTGCCATATATATTCAGGGTTAATATTTTGAGTTTCTTTTAGTTTTTGAAGATAGTCTCTTCCTTTCCATGCATATAATTTCCAACTCATAAGTTAGTTCAACATTGTTATCATAACTACATCCTTATCATTATTGCAATAAATAAAATTTAAGATGTTTCTCTTTTTGTATGTTCACTTTCATAGTCACTTAAATCATCCCATGTTGATGCTTTAAGAACCTTCTTCTTGTTATTATCATTCTTCTTTTTTCTTGTCATTTCTTTTGTGAGAATTTTTCCATTTTAAATTGAACATACCTTCCTTAAATTTGTTTGAAGAATTTCTTTTTCTTCAAACCTCTTTAATTTTGTAGTGACAAAGGTGATTGCTTTAATATGTGTATTATGTCGCAAGTCAAGTTTTATGTTGAAGAGTGCCATGTTAAAAAGTGCCAATAATCGTCCAACATCGTCCTTCTTCTTTGTACTCTACGGTTTTCTCTAGCTAGGTAAGTCGTCTAATTAATTAATATCTACCATATTTTTGTGTTTCATAGTACGAGTATTTATATTTGGGTTGTGTGTGAATGCAAAGGAGGGGTTGGTTTTGTAACATTGTACGAACTAGTATTGATACCTTCTTTAGTAGTAACTTATAAACTCACAATTAATGTCATAATGATTTGAGGCCTAATAAACTCGTAGGTTGTTATATAGGTTGGAAACCAGTAATGCAGTTCTGATGAAGCTTATATAACAATAAATCCAATATTATTTATTGTATTTTTAATCATTTTTCATAAAATAGAGTGATAAAGAGCTACATGGACAAGATTGTGATAGGATCACATTTTATAAATTAACACAGTACAAGAAAGGTAAAGGTTGGACGTCTGAAGAAGCATAGAATTGTTATGTCAGTATAAAATTTTGTTTACTTTTTAAGTTTATTTATTTATGTAGTACGCACTAATTATATTTGAATTAAATATTGATTTTGTTTTTTAAGAAATAGAATAAGATATAAGAGTTGTTGCAAAGATCATTGTCTAATAAAAATGATCCAAATATAGATGACATTTGCAACAACGTCCTTGATAGAAGATAAGGCTACATTAAAAATCTTGGTTTTAGCCCTAAGTCAATTGGTTCTTTCTCGTCACGACCAACATATGTAATGACATTTCAAGAGGAGAATCAGTCACTTAAGGCTAAATTACAATATAATGAAGAAAAGTTAGATCGTACTGAAGAAAAATTAGAACATAATGAACAAAAATTAGACCGTATTGAAAGACAATTGACCAAGCTTAAAATGATGGTCAAAGAAATACTTGGGTCAAAGTATGTAAGTAGTACTGACAATGAGGAGGAGTCTTAGTTTGTACATAAGTTTTTTTTTGTTAACTTTTGTAATTAACATTTAATTACATTTTATTTTTTAAATAAAATCCTTATAATTTTTAATTACTTGTACTTTTATTTTTGTTTACTTAATTATAATTCAAACAATGTTACCAGCAATAATTCAAATAATGTTAGGAACAATAAGATTTATTAAATATGTTACCAATTATTATAATTAGATGATAAATTATTAAAGTAAAAAATCAAAATTCGTCACCAAAATTTTTTAGCTACAATTACAAATTCATCACTAAATCTTTTTAGCTATATTACCCAAAACATCGTCAATAACCTTTAGGTACGTTCTGGAAACATAGCTAAATATATTATGCTACCAAAAGTAAATCGCCTACGCATACGTTAACGAAGCTAAGAACGTTTAGCCACAAAAACGAAAACATAACAATAAACACTCGCGACAATTTCTTTTATCCTTGCATATCCCTTTTGGCGACAGATTCTTGATCGGAGCAATATATGTTAGGCGACAATTTTTTGAAAATGTCGCAAATAAAATTTTCCAATTGGGCTTCAATGACCGTTTAATTAAGTCAAGAATTTTTAACGTCACCAAAAAGTTATTGCGACAACTGTCTATCTTTCATTGACAAAAATTTTCGTCGCCAAAAACGACTTCTGTTGTTGTAAAATTTAAGAAATCCACGATATTAAAGAGAAGAAGCACCATTTTCTTATTTATAAACTTTGAATAGGCCATCTCTATCTAGTATTGTAATTAAATATTACACACATAATTATATTTATATAAACACTGCCCATTATAACACAATGTATTAAAAATATAAATATATTTAATTTTTTCATATTACAAGATTCATTTCTATAATTTAAAATAATAAAGATATTTTTTAATAAATAAAATATCAAGAGAGGTTTATATTTTTACTTAAGTAAAATTATTAATTTTGCATGAAAAAAACATTATGCTTTCAACACATTGGTCAATTTATGTAGTCGATAGGTGTTTGGTGTTACCTAATTCTTTCATTATCACTTTGGTTTTTCCTTTTCTGAGAACTAAAGGCCAAAAAGAGGATGTCTATGAACCTCAAACATTGTTTCGACTACTTAACGCTAATATTAATTATTAAATAATGATAGAGACTAAAGTCTTAACAAATTGAAAAACGTGGGTGTGATTACCATCTGTTCCCACATTGTAAAATGAGCATATAAGGGGCTGGAGGTGCTCAAAATGAATTGCCCCTGGAGGATGTTCAATAGCTAGAACTAATTCCTTAGATACCAAAGTTTCCAAGAGTTTGGATCCTTGAAATAATATTACTTTGTCCAAATCATGTTTAATGTTTAAAATTACGTTATTTTAACCATTTTAGAGATTGTTTAATCATGTTTTGCATATTATTTTGGGCATTAAATAAGATTGGACATTTTAATATTGTATAGAGGATTGTCATTGAAGTTTTCAGGGTTCTTGTTAATTGATTTTTCGCTTTTCTACACTCGAATAGAATAAAAGCCAAGCTTCCATGTGTACAGAGTTCATACAACTAGGACCTTTCTCATTGAAGTCCTAATCAACTTCTACTTCCGTACGCGGCTTCACAATATTGACCAATATCCTTGTCATTCCCTCACTCAAACCTTAACCGAGGACGTCAATTTTAGCCCAATCTACCTAGTTTGATTTGATTTTTAGCCTAAGTTGACCATATCATATGTACAAATTGTTTCGATTTAATTTGTTGCCTGATTATTACTTCAAAAACGATGTCATTTTATTAAAAATAACATTTTTGACATTTTTTAAAAATATATATATAAGATAAACCGAGCCTACCTGTAACTCATCCTAACCTTCTTTAATGAATTTTGATTTTCCCATTTTTTCAATAACCGACAACTAATTCATCCTACCATTCAATCTTAATTAATATATATATAGATATATATATATGGTAGGGTCGGCCAGCCTTTGGCTCATCTAAACCTCAACCTTATCATACTGGCTTAATAAATTTTGATTTTCCCATGTTTTCAATGCCCCACAACTAATTCAATCTTGATTTCTCTTCTTATTCTTCTTTTGATCGCATCATGATCTCTTTGAAAAGGAAAACATTTCTCATTTTGACTTTTATTAAGTACACAACAATTGACCGTTGAAAGCATGTACTATTTTTGACTTTTATTAAGTACACAACAATTGACCGTTGAAAGCATACACTAAGTCTAAATAGAAACTCCAATTTGGCAACACACTCTCGTCTTTTCTAAGAAGGTCGCCAATCAAAGGAGTGAATAAAAAGTCCTCACTAATGGTAGACTTTAGTAGGATGTGTTGGCCGAATACCAATCCATGAATTTCAAGAATAAGAGACTAGTGAGAACTCGTAAGTCATACCAGAAAACTCAACTCACTAGGAAACCCTGAAAGCAAAACCAGAAGACTTAATAATGGAATCCAAGTACAAAGGTGGGTGTCTATACGCTAGGTGCGGATGACAAATATGGCCGAATTATTCGGTCTAATCTTATTTCGGCCTGAATTGATCAAGTTGTGGGCTGCGATTATTTAGCCTGTTCGGACTATGAGTTATGCTCGGGTTGGGACTGTCCCAACCCAGCCTATGATTCGATTAAAAAAAAAAGGGTACAAAATTAAGTCATTTTATTAAATTTTTTTTAAAAAAAGTTTAATGTCGGATGGGTCCACTCCATTTCCATCTCTAACGCTAGTCACACCCGTATCAAGAGAAAAGAGGAACCTAGAAATGTGATATGCCAAATGTAAGGTAAAGATGAAAAAGTACTACTACTTGAGAACCTTATCATTTAATATTATGCAAATACGATACGATCAACAGCATCTGAATTTATGGGCCAATCAAAACCAAAACCCCGCACTAAATTATGACCATTGTCAGAGACATTTGATCTCTCACTGGGAACTATAAAAGAATATAATTAACAGAAAAAAGACAACACAAAAGCCGCGTGTCTATCAAGCGGATGCTTTCCGTACGATGGGATCAGATATTTTATTTAATTACGAAATTCTTATATTAGTTACGTAGATTCTATGTAAATATATAAATAAAATTTAAAATTTAATAGAATAAAACAAAATAACTATAAAAAAAATTGATGTACCGTATGATACCATGCTGCTCTCCCTGTGCTCTTGTTCTTTTACTTTATAGCTTACTTTTCATATTATTGTTGTTACTGTTTCATTTTACTCATTATTTTATATACGAGGAATTTGACGTCTATAGCGTAACCTGCCCTCAGCTTTTATGTAAAGCTTACAGTTGCAGGCCCAAAAACACAAGTGTGTTTTTTCTCGGTCTCGGTGCCCAGTTTTGGTTGGTGTTTCAAGGTTGAAGCTTTAAGGGTTTTGCGTGCGTGAAAGAGGTTAGACTTGGAGAGGAAAAAGATGTCCATGGCTGAAGATGGTGTTGTGTCCTTTGATTTTCCTGTGAAGAGGGCGAGAGAAGATGAAGAAAATGGAGTTTCAGCCACCACGGAGATTATGGAGACAGAAAATCGCATCAGCTCACAATATATATCGACTGTTGTTCCTGGGTGGTTCTCAGAGATTAGCCCAATGTGGCCTGGTATGTTTCTTCTCCGATTTTTTGTATTCTTTTGTTATGCTTGGTTGTGTGAGAATAGTGAATCCCGGAAACGTTTGAGTTTCCATTGCAGAGCTCTTTCTACTTGAATTTTTCTGTTTGGATTTTTCACGCAGCTTGACCTTGTTTGGGATTAAAGATTGCATCGTTTGTTTATAATTCCCGGTTGGCTCGTCCTATCTCTTGATAAATTTTCTGTTTGTGTTTCGAATAACGTTGGTGCAAGTTCTCTTGCACGGCAATGTTAGTATTTTCCATTTGAGGATATCACATCTTCTTTATTGTATTCAGAATGATGTTCGGCCGTCTGTTGGTTAGACCTTAGGGAGGGGTATGCTCTCTTCAATGGTGTGCTTACATATAGTTGCTCCACGAAACACCTATTAAAACGATGTTGTTTGAATGTTCCTATTAGACCCTACCTTCTTCTCTTTCATATTATTCTACCCTATACTCGTCTAGTCGTCTGTGACCAGGGGTCTGAATATATCCTTAATGAAACTACTAGTAGTCCATTACCCATTGTATTCACTACTTAATTTTACTTTCTTCAAGTTATAGCTTGTTTGATGAAGCCTGATAGATACCGAGGACATAGTTTCTTTCACGTCCTTGTAGACCTTACGTTTCTAAGGGCCAGAGTTTTACTGTTCTATTGCTTCTGAAATTTCATGTTTAACAATGCAGGGGAGGCACATTCCCTTAAGGTAGAGAAGGTCTTGTTTGAAGGGAAGTCTGACTATCAGAAAGTTATGGTCTTTCAGGTAATGGGTTGTTTTGGAAGGCTCCTATACTGTTTTTTTTGGCTGTATTTGCAGTTTTCAGCTTTTAAATTCAATTGGATGCTAAACTGGGCTCCTGTTATCTTTTATGCAGTCAGCAACATATGGAAAAGTACTCGTACTGGATGGCGTGATTCAACTAACCGAGAGAGATGAATGCGCATATCAAGAAATGATTACTCACCTTCCACTTTGCTCAATTCCAATTCCGAAGAAGGTACTATACTTTGTCCAAGGATTGAAATAGCATACCGCAACTGAAGCTACAATATTGCGGTTGTAATCCTTACCATTCAGCAACGGCTTACACACATGTTGAGGCCTATTCTGCAGGCCGTTACAGCTGCAGCAACTACATCCCACCACAATGCTCTTACCTTATGTTTTACAAAATTTTCAACAGGATATGGTGCTTTTGAAGAAAAATCCTGACTGTGACGCCAGCAATTTATAGTATAACATGATCTGCAACTGCTAAATTCCGTGATTGCAAACCATGACCACTCCTTAGAACTTTACTTTGTACTTTAGAACCAAGGAATAGCATGCATGAAGATTTCCTTTAGGGAGATCATATTTTAATTTGACACTTCAAAATGAGACCTTGAGGATTATGAAATATATGGGAGAAGAGTTGAAGTCAGGAGGGTTAAAAATTTACCATCAGACAAAGTACCTATTTATTATTCTATTATAACTTGTTGAAAGTAACTTACTGACATGGTTCAACTTTCTGAAGACCTTGCAATTGGAAAACTTAACTATAAAGTTTCTTCATTTTGTTCCCTCATTTTTTAATTTGTTTTTGCAGGTTTTGGTAATTGGTGGAGGAGATGGAGGGGTCCTGCGGGAAGTTGCCCGACATTCTTCTGTTGAACATATTGATATATGTGAAATAGATAAGATGGTGGTTGATGTGAGTTGGTTTTCCTTCGTTTTAGTCTTTCCCATGTTGAAATTACCATTAGGCTTATCTCTGAAACAAATGATTTTGGCTTCTTGTGATAGAAAACAATGTCCGTGAATTCTTTCAAGACTTCAACAGTGTATATTAGCCATTGGTTTTTGTATATCCTTGACTAGATGATTTGAACATTCTGGTTATGTTTTCACAGATTTCAAAGCAATATTTCCCCGCTGTAGCAGTTGGATTTGAGGATCCCCGTGTATCACTACATATTGGTGATGGTATGAATGGACCTTGCCTTATTTTATAAATACTTCTCAACCTTCCTTGCAGTCACTGTTAAAGTTTGAAGTTAACATTTCAGGGGTGGCATTTTTAAAGGCTGTTCGTGAAGGAACTTACGATGCGATTATTGTAGATTCATCTGATCCCATTGGTGATTGGCAACTTTCTTTACAAATGTTGATGGAATTTCGTGAGATCAATAATCAAGTTCCAAGTTATAATTGTCAGTGGGTACCATTGTTTCGATTTGCTCAGGTCCTGCACAGGAGCTCTTCGAAAGGCCCTTTTTTGAGTCTGTAGCAAAGGCACTTCGTCCAGGAGGAGTTGTATGTACGCAGGCAGAAAGCATATGGCTTCACATGCACATCATTGAGGATATTGTGGCAAACTGTCGCCGGGTCTTTAACGGCTCTGTCAATTATGCATGGACCACTGTTCCAACTTATCCAAGGTTTGTGGTTAACATCATCCATCTATGACTTTCTTTTCCCCTAGCCTTCCTTGCTGTAGCCCAATTTGTTCCCATAATTTGGATCTCATTATAAGACGGACTCCCTTTTTCTGGCCATTTACGGCCTATTTGTATCCATTGTACATTTGACGTTCTTTGCTGCCGATGTTACAATTTGATGTTCTGTTTCAGTGGGGTTATTGGTTTCATGCTTTGCTCTACCGATGGACCTCCAGTTGATTTCAAGCACCCTGTCAATCCTATGGAAGCTATTGATAACCAGAGCCGGCCATTAAAATTCTACAACTCAGAGGTTTGTCAACTATTTTCTACCAAATTTTACGTCTTTTTGCCTTCCAATTGAGAACCAAAAATTGATAAGAAGTGATAATCTGATGTTGCTAATTTCAGATCCACACAGCATCCTTCTGTCTGCCATCTTTTGCAAAGAGGGTTATTGATGCAAAAAGCAAGTGAAATTAGCTTGAAGAGCACTACGAGGAGGCAGGAAGTTTTAGTGTTGTAGCTTACCCTACTCGCATCAACCACTCGGAATGATCCATCTATTTTTCAGCCTCGAATAACTAGTCGTAAAAATTTAGTTGCTTATGGTTTGATCGGGAAGAATTGTGCCAAGTTTCCAATGGATTGATTAGGACATTCCTCGTAATTAGCTCTCAAACTGTGGAAGCTTTTAAAATCCAATCAATTAGCTTCTATGGATGGTACAACCACTTTTTTAAGACGATTTCTGTGAAGGACATTGCATTACATATCACGTGAAGGGAAGTGAAAACCAAAGAAGCAATTTCGACTAAAAAATTTGAGGATAAACTTATTTTGCATTTTGCTGGAGGGGTGGCAATAAGCTGAGCTCAAGGCTCGATTGGGCTCGGATAATCCAAGTTAGACTCGAATTGCCTGATTTTTTAAAATTTAAAGTAAAAAAATAGAAGTAATATTGTTTTCCTTATAGTTATTGGATTTTGAGTTGAGTCATGCCTAGCTCGAGCTCAATTAAACTAAGCCTAATCTACTGACCTTGTACCGGTTCCAGTTGTGCGGGTCAGATTGTCTTGCCTATTTTGCAGTGTTGGGAAAAACCAAAAAGGAAAAGGTTGCAGAAAAATCCCAATGGAGCTTTTATTTTTGAGCCATGAAATTGTTGTTCGAAGACAGCTTCAGTATCTCGTGTACTGCTCAATGATCTTGGTACTGGTTTTATCATCTTTCTTTTCCAGCGTCTGCCATTTGTGCAGAGAGATAAACCAAGTAAGCCACCCACTTGGCTACTTGATGATATACCCGAGCAAATTAATATGAACTGAGTCCATTCCCTTGTTCATAGCACCAATATCAGGGCAATTATACAAGCTCCAAAACACGATCTGATAGAGCATGCGATCAAGTACCGGTATCACAAAACTCACGGTCACCTCACGTCGTCATTCTAAGAACTTTGTATTAATTGTTACACAAATTAATGTCACAAAATTTAATTCAGTCTTTCTTTTTCATTTCACTCTCATAAGTGTTTTGCACAAAAAATCAAAAGGGACAAACATAAAAGTTATGACAAAGCCAATCTTTTATTGATCAAATCATCAAGATACAATACAAAAGAATTCGAGTTCCTTCTAACTTGAAGAACTCTTTTAGGATATTCACTATATCTTATAATTTTAATTTTGGCATTTTTTATTATTGGATATTTAGATAATGATTAAAAATATAAATCAAGAAGTCTTACTTGAATTGGCTTCTTGGATAAGCGTTGTTGCACAAATAGAAGTCCATCTTGAATGAAGATTGCAGTAGATCATGTTTCTTTTTTAGATATAGATAATGCGAGATGACATATGTGAAGGTGGCGTGAAGGTTTCCAGGCCTTGAATTTTACTACTGCGTGACTCTATTCTTTGAAGTAGATACGTTAGTGATCTTGGATTCTTTTCTTGGTGGATGTTGGCATGAATTTTTCTAGTTTCTGTCCTATTTGCGTGGGTAACTGGGTGTTTGTCTCTTGGCAACAATTACGTCAATGATTTGGTGAGATTCTTTCTGATGAATGTTTATGTTGAATGAAAGTGCAAAAAGTGCATGGTCTTTGATCTAAAGATTCTTACTATTTTGAGGAAGGCGTGTGTGTGACATTGCCAAGTGTAAAGAAAATTAGAGACAACCGAAGGTGTGTTGATGCAAGCGTGGCCCAGCTCTTGCATTTGAATCATGGCTGACTTGGTGAAGTTCTTGCTGCGCATTTATTTGATGTATCGTGCGTGATCTTGTTTCTACTAAATATACACATGATTCACTTGGCTTCTTGATCTGTATCTTGGTGCGTTTTATCGTTGGTGAATGGGTAGATCACATGGCTTTTAGTGTTCAAAAAATTGGGGTATAGCTGGAGAAATATTGTTATGTGCTTGAACCTTCGTGTTTGAAAGGCATTATTGTGGGCTGAAGGATTGCGTGTGTGAACCGAAAGTCTAGTGATTATACTTGCGTGATTATTCAGTTGCTCATGGTTTCGTGATTGTGTAGGAAATTATCCCTTGTCTTTTTGTCGAGTGTCTTTTTGAGTGTTGAGTTGTTTGTTTTATCACTTAAGTGATTTATTCACTGTTCTTGTGTTGAAAAGATTGTTGAGAAAAATCCTCTGTTAAGGTTAACGATAGTCGATCGTATTATGGGTGTGAATCACTTTCACGGGTAGTGAGGACGAGTGGTAGTGTCAAGGGTTATGTGGAATCGGCTTATTAAAGCCTTGTGTAAAACTATCATTGTCCTTTGATGAAAGTATTAAACTGGGTAAGGGCCCCGCATACGTAAGCAAGGTGTATCGAACTGCGTTAACAAATATTGGTGTTTATTTATTTTGTTACATTTTAATTCTTTTAGTTTTGATTGTGCTAGAAACAACTGCGGTAATTTGACGAGTTTAGGAAACTAATACACCCCTACGGTTCAATCAATTGGTATCAGAGAAAGGTCACCTAATCAGAACTTGGTACAATAAGTTGGTGCAGATCCGCATTTCACAAATATGGCTATAAGAGAAGATACATCCACTACTAAGCCACCATTGTTGGATGGTTCTAATTATCCTATAAGGAAGGCACATATGAGAGTTTTTATTCAGGCATAGGGAACAAAGGTATGGAATTCAGTGCTACATGGCAAGACACATTGTAACACCTACCTTACCGTAGAGTACGCACTGGGACGCCCGCAGGTCATTCCGGTACATACACTATGATAAAGGAGCGCTACGTGCGATCACTACAGTTATTCCACATGGCATCACATTAATTTGAATAATAAAGTATTAATTGTAAATTACAATATTTTAAAATCAAACTCTTCCTCTTTTCATTGATCACAACCAACAGTTTATACAACATCTCATACTGTACTG
>JAOQMS010000001.1:4491554-4502203 GCA_027563885.1 Erythroxylum longipes | reverse complement strand
ATGCATAAACATATGGGAAAAATTAGAAATAAAATTTGGAGCAAAAACAAGAAAAAAGGGTCCAGAAATGAGTCTGCACGTACCCCCACGCGCGTGCAGAATTTTTTTATTTTTTTAAAAATAAATAAATAATAAAATAATAAAATAAAATTTAAATGCTCCGGGTTAGGTCGGGGGCGCGCGGGTCGCGCAGCAAGCGGGACGATGCCGTATGCGTCGTCCCTGTCCTCCAGCCGGATCAATGGGTCGATCCGCGGACCCGTCGGTCCGACCCGGCTAGAACTGCCTCTCCCGACCTCCATTTCCGACGGTTTTTGAGGCGTTTTCTTCCATTTTTCACGCTTTATGGATTTCCTATATCCATTTAGGCCAAAGGTTCTTCAAAATCTGATAGCATCAAACCCATTTCAGCCATGGAAGAAAACACGAAAACTCATCCAAAAAACCGTGGTTCTTTGTCCAAAATAGAGATGAAATGAAACAACAACAGCCAAGAATCTTTTCTGAACCAATAACTCATCATTTCGAAGTTGTTTAGACGAAAAACGATTTCAACCGAAAATGTTTTGAACAACCAAAAAAAGGAGCCCTAAAATCAAATGACAGTGCTCTGATACCAATTGCTATAACAAATGCAGAAATTATCCACATTCAACAACCAAGATCATATTTTATTTAGAGCATAACAAGATAACGGAATCATACCTCCAACATTTGGCATGTAATCTTGAACCCTTGCCATTGCTCAACCAACGCCTATCAAAGAGAAAACACAAGCCTTGTGCAAGAGAGAGTAATGGTAGAAGACCCAACCTTGTCTTTTACACACCCACATACACTATATATGCAACAATCTCACCTTATGCCATATATTATGACATGTTCTACCCTAAGGGGTAGAATAGGCTAATTGTGTCATTTTAATGGATGATGTGAACTATAGTTTAATGGGTCAATATATAGTTATTAGGGTATTACCATATGCCTCAAATGTAATTAGTAAATTAACCTTCCCATTATAGTTATTAAATATACATTAGGTAATTCGATTGTGGTTAGACATATGGAATTAATGTTGTGATTATATTAGTCCACATATATATTTTTAACACCAACTTGAGGGGGGAGGAAGAATTATTTATCAGTTATCAGCTAACGTTTTTCGTTATAATTAGTCTTAGTATCGTTAAAGTTAGTTAAACAGCAATTTTCTTTTCTTTAAATTAGTCGTGCATGTGTATAGTAATGAATAGTGAACACTTTTCTGGAAGTATGTGAATATACAGAAAGTTCACGCATTTTGACCTCTTCTGTACGATAGCAAAACTTGTTCAGTAACTATTGTCAGAGGAAAGTACACTTCGATGAACATAAAATCAGATTCTGAGTTGACTGTATCTAACCAACTTGATTTCGTGCCTAGTGTGATTTTTTAGTTATGTTTCTACTATTTCTTCTGTCTCAATTGAATTAAAGAAGAATCTGGGATTTGCTTTATCAATACACGCAACTTTTGGATTAGGATTTGCAACTTTTGGATGATCCATTTCACCTCCTGTTCACTCCCATTATAAGACCAAACAAGTCAAGTTCACAGCACTATTCAAGCTTTCCAAGAAGCCTTAGAAGTACTTTAATTTGTCAGGTGAAAATGGATTCAAGTTCCGTAGAACTCAGTTTGAGTCTTAAACCCTCCTTTGTCCCAGAAACCATATCCAACTTGCCCAACCACGTAGCCAAGTTTGATAACTTTGTGGACAGGTTTTTGACATTGGATGAGCATCTTCACAAGCATCAAGAAGAAGTTTCAAGGACTGAGGCTTTTAAACAGTAACTGCCTCAGTGCATGTTGTTCCTTATGGACGGTCAGTGTTTTATGGCTTATCAATTCCTATACTGTTACACTTCATAGTTGATTATTCACAAGTTCTAAGATTACTGTTCTTAGAAACATGTTTTCTATCTTCTGTTGGGTGTATTATTTCATTAACTACGTATCTTGTTTTTTTTCTTTAAATATAGTTTTAGGTATTGATAAACTGAAAGAGGAGATGATGAACATAAAGTGTGGTACGAGATCGGAGCACAATAAACAGTTTTTGTTTGAATTTCATTCCATGACCAGAGTAAGTTACGAACTATTGCAAAGGAGCGAGAAAATAGAAGTGTATTGAGCTATTCTTCTTATCAGATGTTGAAGCTCAAGCACGGTGACAAGCAGCGGAAAACAACACCAAACACAAGTACAATCCAGGTAACTATTAGCGGAATAATATAGCCTTGGCTATTTTGATGGAATAATATTAGTAACCCGTTTCCAAATTCTGTTAAGCTCCAGCCAGGGAAATTTGATAGAGATGATGTTTTGACATTCAAAGGGTGTCATGTTGGACAAAAGTCGGGATCAATGGCTGATAAAAAGGTGGTGGAAGGCTTAGGTTGTGAGGGTTTCCACCTGGTTGCCAATCTCCGGGAGCTGAATGCTCAATCCCGGCTCATGTCAGATCTCAAATGGAGAAACCAAAGAAGGTCCTGGTCACCAATGCTTCACGCAAGGTTTTTGAAGGCTGTAGAGTTTCTCGGAGGATCACAAAGTGTGTGATTGCCTTTTCTTAGTTCCCTCAACTTCTAATTTTATCTTACTCCTATGAATGCAATTCAGTTTCAGGTATGCAGTGGCTTCACCCACTACAACAGAAACTACATTTTGCTACCAAAAAATTTGTCACCAAAATTCCCTAAATTGTCGACGATTTATATTCGTTGCAAAAAACGTCGCCAAATCTCCGTGGCTAAAAACTATAGGCGACGTTTTTCGCTAATCATCGCTAATAGTTTTCTCTTACGCTTTATTTTCGTAGCTAAAAACTATTAGCGATATTTTAGGAAATCGTCACCAAAACATTTTGGCTATGGTTGGATTTTGTAGCTAAAAATTATTAACTACATTTTTAAAAAATGCAACCAAAAATTTTTAACTACGTTTCCAAAAATGTAACCAAAAGTTTTTAGCTACGTTTTCAAAAACGTAACCAAAGGTTTTTAACTACATTTATGAAAAAGTAGCCAAAAAGTTTTACCTACGTTTTTTAAAACATAGCCTAATGTTTTTAGCTACATTTTATACAATGTAGTCAAATTTTAATATACATTTTAGCAAAATATTATATCATGTTAATTATAATTATTTATAACATTTTTAATCCATATTATTATATATAATATTTGCTTTATTGTTAATATATTATCCAAAAAAATTGATAATTTAAAACATTGTATATAAAAATTAAAATATCATTAAATTATACCAATAAAAATAATATTCTTCGTATACAAGATTTTAATTATAACTTTAACAATTCTTATAGACAAAAGAATAAATACAGAGACTATTTTACAAATTATAAATATTGAGATAAAAAAATTGCAACATAACTAGGACGATTAGGTAGATTTATCTATGTTGATGAGAGCAACTTCATACGATCATATAAGAAAGAAAAGTGACTAGAACCTCCATCGATTTGATCTCCACCAACTATTTAGAGCATATACTTGTTAAGTGTTTTTGCTCATATATCTGCATAAACTAGACAGTTTGTAAATTTTAAAGAACATGATCATAACAACATAGACAAACAATTAGAATAGACATATGCGATCTATCCCTAAGATAATAACAAAAACATGAATTTAGAAATATCAAATAATACATTTTTGAAGATCCACAAACTATAGTACAAGTAATTACTAACTAATTCGCTTTTTTTTTTGTTCAGCTATCAACATAACTTATTCATCTAACCATGATTTGGCATAAAGCAGCAATTAGAAATCCTTTTGCAGGAACTAAGACAGCTGATACTAGAAGGGAAGATACATTCTACATGGCAAGTTATGCTTTCAGTACTAGGTAGAAAGTATCCTTGTATATATCAATTCTTTAACAAAAAGAAAAGTAACTACCTGACCTTAGGAAAACCATAAGGCTTTCAGGTAAGTAAGAACTCTTTATTTCCCCTTGAATTAAAAGAGGTGACTTCAAAAGTGAAAAGGATTGCAGTTATGGAGATTAAACGCATATTGATGAAGAAGATCATCGAAAAAGAAACAACGAATTTATGTAAACAGTCGAACCATCCAAAACTTGTAAAACTACCATTAGATTAAACCCTGTAATATCTTGCATAAACAAGAAAGAAGGAACCATTTTCAGCATTTACAATCAAATTTAACAAATAATTAACAATCCAAATAAGGGACTTACCTAAAAGACTACCGCCTATAAAGTCCCAAATTTCCTACATTGCATAAGCTTTCTCGTTTTCTTTTCATTTCGTTTACGTTTCCGTCCCATTACTTTACATAATATTACGTTACCTACTAATGACTATTGTGATGTATACTATATGGCAAAACAGAAATGATTACCTTGTCCTATAAGCATTTCTTTTATTAATAAACACTTTAACACTTAAACACAACCCTATGACAACTTTCTTCGAACACTTTATACGCATGATAAGTTCATTTGAAACTAACTAAAAAAATGTGCCTTTCCCTTTATTCACCAACATTAACACATTGAAACAAAAATTCAACCATTGATAGTACAAATAAATGCAAACAACTCAAAAAACATCAAAAAAACCTTCCAACATCAAAGCATTTAACACTAACAATGCAAGCAGAAAAAAAAGTCAAGAACAAAGATTCGAAAGCTTACCTCCACCAACAATTCACCAGAGACGATGGAAGCAAACAATAGCACATGGTGGACTCGCAAATGAAGAAGACAAAAGGATGGCGAATGGAGAAGAAATAAAGAGCAAACGCGCAGGAGAGACCGAAATAATTTGGGGAGGAAGGGGGTCAGGTTCTTTGCATTAAAAAAAAACGAAAATGACGTCATTTGTTCATTTTTGCTTTTTTTTTTAACATTTGGCAACGATTTTGAAATCGTCACTAAAAGTAAGCCTTTAGCGACGATTTTCAAAATCGTTACCAAAGGTCCACATTTAGTGATGGTTTTCTAAAATCGTCACAAAATGTGAACCCTTTGGTGACGATTTTGGAAAATGGTCATCAAATGTGTACCACAATAGTGTGGAACCTTTGGTGACAATTTTCTAAAATCATCACCAAAAGTCTTTTTAATGACGATTTTTGAAAATTATCACTAAAAGGTTGACATCAACAAAGGTTCCACACTAATTTTGTAACCATTTGGCGACGCTTTTAAAAATTGTCATTAAAAGTAAGCCTTTAGTGATGATTTTGAAAATCGTCACCAAAGGATCCACATTTAGTGACTATTTTGTAAAATTGTCACCAATGTGAATCATTTGGTGGCGATTTTTTATCATAGTCACAAAATGTGAATCCTTTAGTGATGATTTTCTAAATCGTCACTAAAGGTTTACTTTTAGTGACAATTTTCAAAAGCGTCACAAAATAGTTACTTTTAGCGACGATTGTTAAAATGTAGCCAAAAAAACGTAGCTAAATGTTTGTCTTGTTGTAGTGACAAAAAAAAAAGAGAAATCGTGAAGGTTGAAGGGCTAACCAATGACCAAGTTAAGAGTTATTTGCAGGTCATAGAACATGGAGATTTATTTTGAATGTTTTGCTAATGATGTTTGTTACCTATTACATTACTAATGTTTTTGGTGGTTTCTTTCTTTTACATTGCGAAAATATCGTATTCACAACAGAAAAGTTCGAGAGCCAATGTCGGCCTAACTTAAGAATTCCCTAGAGGAGTTCTGTGATTTTTATATTTTCTTATTAATGACAATTTCTTCATAGAGTTTTGGTCATGGAAACCAGGAAATAGGACTAGTTTATACATATATATTTCCCTTTTGAAGACTTCGAAACTAAATATAATGGTAGGAGAAGAAAAATTGGTTGGTAGCAGGTAGAAAGTTTTAAGGGCCCTGGAGCTTAAATAGAATCCAATTGACGAGTGCCTATACATTTATGGCTGGTTATTCTGTGGAGCGTATACTAGCAACATGGTGTATCTTAATTAGTTGCAATAGAGATGAAGAGTTGAATTTCTATTTTCATCTTACAATATAGATGAAGAGTTGTGTTAGGATATTTTCTATGTCTTAATTATTTTAATTTTGACATTTTTTATTATTGAATATTTAGATAATGATTAAAAATATAAATCAAGAAGTCTTACTTGAATTGGATTCTTGGATAAGTGTTGTTGCACAAATAGAAGTATATCTTGAATGAAGATTGGTGTGGATCACGTTTCTTTTTGAGATATGGATAATGCAAGATGATTGTGTGAAAGGGGTGTGAAGGTTTTCCAGGGTCTTTGATTTATGACGGTGTGACTATGTTCTCTGTACAAGATACGTGAGTGATATGTGATTTGGTAAGGTTCTTTCTGATGTGGGTTTATGTTGAATAAAAAAGCAAAAAGTGCATGATCTTTGATCTGAAGATTCTTACTACTTTGAGGAAGGTGTGTGTGTGACATTGCCAAGTTTGAAGAAAATTAGAGATAGTCGAAGATGTGTTGATGCATGCGTGACCTAACTCCTGCACTTGAATCGTGGTTAACTTGGTGAAGTTCTGGTTGGGCATTTATTTGGTGTATTGTGCGTGATCTTATTTCTGCTAAATATACACGTGAGTCACTTAGCTTGTAAGTGGTTCTTCATCTGTGTCATGGTGCATTTTTTTATTGGTGAATGAGCAGATCACACGGTTTTCAGTGTTCAGAAAAATTGGGGCATAGTTGGAGATATATTGTTGGGTGCATAAACCTTTGTGTTTGAAAGGCATTATTGTGGGCTGAAAGATAGTGTACATAAACTGGAAGTCTAGTGATTATATCTGCGTGATTATTCAGTTGCTTATGATTTCGTGGTTATACAAGAAGGTGTTCCTTGTCTCTTTGTCAAGTGTCTTCTTGAGTGTTGAGTTGTTTGTTTAATCACTTGAGTGATTTATTCACTGTTCTCGTTTTAAAAGATTGTTGAGAAAAATCCTCTATTGAGGTTAACATGAGTCGGTCGTGTTATTGGGTGGGAATCACTTTCAGGGGTAGTGAGGACGAGTGGTAGTGTTAAGAGTTAAGTGGTGTTGGCTTATTAAAGCCTTGTGTAAAACTATCGTTGTCCTTTGATGAAAGTATTAATTTGGGTGAGAGCTCCACAGATGTAGGCAAGATGTGCCGAACTACGTTAACAAATATTGATGTTGATTTATTCTATCGCATTTTAAACTTTCTCATTTTTTATTATGCTAGAAACGATTGTCGTAATTCGAAGAGTTTATGAAACTAATACACTCTTACAGTTTTTTTAATTGGTATCAGAGAAAGGTCACCTAATTAGAACTTGGTACAGCAAGTTAGTGCAGATCTACATTTTGCAAACATGGCTATAAGAGAAGGTGCATCGATTACCAGGCCACCACTGTTGGATGGTTCTAATTATGCATGTATGAGACTTTTTATTTAAGCACAGGGAACAAAGGTATGGAATTTAGTGCTATATGGCTGGACACATCCAGTGATGACTGATGCCAAGGGAGAAATAGTATTGAAAGACCCATCTGAATGAACAAGATTTGAAGAAGAGAGAGCACATGGAAATTCTCAAGCCATGCATGCCATTTTTAATGTTGTGGATGAAGGTCATTTCTCAACGATATTAGTCTATGAATCGGCTAAAGAAGCATAGGATACTTTGTAGACTATATATAAGGCATCAAAATATGTAATAGCCTCAAAACTTCAAATGTTAGCTGTGAGGTTTGAAGAACTGAATATGGATGATAGAGAAACAATTGGAGATTTCCATGAGAGATTGCACGATATAGTAAATCAAGCACATCAGCTTAGGAGGAAATACTCTAACCTGAAATTGGTAAAGAAGACACTGATATCACTACCTCCAAGATTTATTCTAAAAAATGCAGTAATCGAGGATGCTCATGACATTAATGACTTGTCATTGGAGAAAGTAATTAGGATTCTTACTAATTCTGTCGAAATGAATTTGTTGACAAGCAAACAAGAAAAGAGCAAAGGATTAGCACTACAAGCTGAAACTGGAAAGGACATAAATGATATAGAAGATGAATCCGATGAGAATGAGGATCTGGTTTTGTTAACATGAAATTTCAGTAAGTGACTGAAAAGAGTGAAAAAGGATAGACCTGAATTCAGGTAAAAAGGTGGGAGTTTATCAAACAACAACTTCAAACAAAAAGTTAAAACTTAGAAGGGTGAAAGAAAAGTAAGGAGAATTTAATGCCATAAGTGTCAAGGCTTCGAAAATGTGCAAGCAGAATGTGCTAATACCCTAAAGAAGATAAAAAGTAAATCCTTTACGAGCACTTGGAGCTAGAATGAATCTGAAAGTGAGTATGGTAGTAAAGAATATATTGTGATCAGTGTTGTGTTAGTTGCTTTGTACAACAAAAGTCTAGTTACTTACTTAACAGTAATCAAGAAGGAAGTAACTGATGATGAAAAAGTGAGCAAATCTGAAAATTTTAAGAAAAACGCAGAAGAATCGGCTCAAAGGTCAATCTCAGATTATGATAGTGATGAGAGTGGTTCATATGATGAAAAGGAGAACATTTATGAAGCTTACGAATTAATTTATGCAAAATGGGTGCAAACATGTAAAAAGAATGAAAAGTTGAATGAAGAAAACTTATCTATGAAGAATGTTATTCGTGGCTTAGAGAAGAAACTGACATCGACACTAGCTAAACTTGATGAAGCAAAACTGAAATTGGTCAATACTGAAAAGGGATTGAGGATGTTAAACGGTGGTATGAAGAAGTTAGAAAAATTATTAGAAAATTGGTAAGATAAAAGGGGATCTTCAAGGCATTGCCTACAAAGATGAATGTTCTAAGATGAATAATGAGAAAATTAATATGTCTAGATCTGTCTAATAAGAAATTTCGAAGAAAAATTAGAGATTTGTTCCTACGTGTCATTTTTGCGGAGTTATCGGACACATAAGACCAAGGTATTACAAGTTACTACAGATGCTATTTCAAAGAACCCAAAAGGAGCATTCATTCCTCACATAATTTCCAAAAACAATCCATAATTCCAAAGCATACTTAGGTTAAAAAGAGTCAATTGCAAGCTCTCGTAGCTATTAAATCTATGAAGGCGACTTCACAAAATGATTGGTATTTTGACAATGGATGTTCACATCATATCACAGGAGAGAAGAGTTACTTATCTAATTATCAAAGTTGTATGGATGGACATGTAACATTTGGAGATGGAAGAAGGCTTCGGTTGTTGGTAAAAGGATGTTAAATGTGGATGGACTACCACATCTCAAAAACATACTCCATATTGATGGACTAAAAGCTAATTTGGTAAGTATAAGCCAACTTTTTGATGATGGTTTATAAGTTAAATTTACAAGTGCTGACTGTAGAGTGCTAATTGAGCAAGGAGAATGCATTATGAGTGGCAAATGATCAGAATGCAATTTTTATATGCTATAGGTCACCAACACTTACAATTCAGCCTCTTACGACAATAATATAGAAATTTGGCATCAAAAGCTTAGACACATCAACTATAAGCTCATTAGTAAGTTGAAGAAATTTGAAGCGGTAAAAGGTTTATCCTCAATGAACAAAGAAGACAAATCGTTGTGTTTTGCATGTCAAATGGGTAAGCAAATTAGAGTGCCACATAAAAAGGTTAGATATGTTACTTCCTCACGTATACTTAAATTAATTCTTATGGATTTGGTTGGTCCAACACAACATGATAGCATTGATAGGATGAGATACTTTCTAACTTGTGTTGATGACTACTCTAGATACACTTGGGTATCATTTTTGAAAGAAAAATCAGATGCTTTCAAGGCATTTAGAAGCCTATGTGTGTAGGTTATGAATCTGAAAAATATGGCAGTATTGAGAATTCGGTCAGATCATGGAAGGGAATTTCAGAATGCAAGCTTCAATGAGTTTTGTGATGAATATAACATCATACAAAAATTTTCAATACCTAAAACTCCACAACAAAATAGAGTTGCCGAAAGGAAAAATATAACTCTTCAAGAAATGGCCAGATCCATGTTGAATGGTAGAAAGATGTCTATGCCATTTTCGATCGAAGCAGTCAACACAGTATGCTACATATGTAATAGATTTTATCTTAGAAACACCTTGAACAAGACATCTTATGAACTTTGGAAAAGAAAGAAACCAGATGTGAGTTACTTTCATGTGTTTGGTAGTAGATGCTACATTCTTAGAGATCAGGAACAACTTAGAAAATTAGAGAGCAAAGGTGATGAAGGGATCTTTATTGGTTATCCAACTCATAGCAAAGCATATTGAGTGTTTAATCAAAGAATCAAGAAAGTGTTAGAATCCGTAAATATGGTGATAGATTGGTAATACTGTCGCCTGCAACGAAATATAAAAGAAATCACTTCCGTTAAAACAAATTAATGTAGTAGCGTTAAGCAGATATCGTTCCCACGAGGAATCTTTACGGTAATGAAATTATGAATTCAAACGGCACAAATAACGAAAATAAAAAGGGGGGGTTTTTGTCACGGCAATATCAGAAAATTATAAGAAAATCACAATTAGGAAGCAACAATTAAATCTGAAAAATCAATGAG
>JAOQMS010000001.1:4476401-4491454 GCA_027563885.1 Erythroxylum longipes | reverse complement strand
ATCCTAATGGGTTTAGGATTATAATATTCTTATTCCTAATAGGAATAGGGATTAGGGTTTCTCTATAAATAGAGAACCTAAGTCTCATTAGAGATCATACGAAAACCTTAGCCACCTAGACCTAGCCGTTTGTTCTTTTTCCAAGAGAAAAATTGTGCGGCTTTTGTTTAGAATGTGCTAGCACACATTAGCCACTGCCCGGATCGTTCATCCTCGTGTGGATACCAGTAGAGGACGTTCGCGTGTTGCAAAGTCTACAAATCTGAAAACAAATACCAATTTGCATCAAGAGGTAATTTCGTACATGTTGTGAAATTTCGATTATACTTCTTGTTGTGTAGTATGGTCCAATCCGCTGCGTATTGTGAATACCAGGACCATAGGCGATCCAACAGTTATCAGAAACATGAGACCAAGGTGTTACAAGTTACTACAGATGTTGTTTCAAAGAACCCAATACCGAAGGAGCATTCATTCCTTACACAATTTCCAGCATCACTCCATAATTCTGAAGTACACTTGACTTAAAAAGAGTCAATTGAGCTCTCGTATCCCTTAAATCTATGAAGGTGACTTCGCGGAATGGTTGGTATTTTGACAGTGGATGTTCACGTTATATGACAGGAGAAAAGAGTTACTTATCCAATTTTCAAAGCTGTATGGATGGACATGTGACATTTGGAGATGGAAAGAAGGCTTCGGTAGTTGGTAGGGGGACGTTAAACGTGGATGGACTGCCACATCTCAAAAACGTACTCCATGTCTTGGACTAAAAGCCAATTTGGTAAGTATAAGCCGACCTTCTGATGATGGTTTATTAGTTAAATATATAAGTGATGAAGGCAAAGTGCTAACTGAGCAAGGAGAATGCATTGTGAGCAGCAAATGATTAGCAGACAATTTATTTATGCTACAGTTCACCAATACTTGCAATTCAAGCTCTCATGATAATAATATAGAGCTATGGCATCAAACGCTTGAACAAATCAACTATAAGCTCATTAGCAAATTGAAGAAGTTGGAAGCAGTGAAAGGTTTACCCTCAATGAACAAGGAAGACAAATCGTTGTGTAGTGCATGTCAAATGGGTAACCAAATTAGAGTGCCACAAAAGGTCAGATATGTTACTTCCTCACGTATACTTGAGTTATCATATGGATGCACCAACATTAATGGCTTGGAAGTTCTCCATGATCTTCCTTTAAGAAACTTATCTGGATAGTGCTTCCTAAAAATGGAAGCTTTCACAATGTTATTTTTCTCCATCAATCATAGGAAGACCATCTATCATATTCCTTTTGCACAATAAGGTTAGTCCACTAAAATTAAGATGACCAAACCTTTGGTGCCAAAGAAAACTATCATTACTAGTTACATTGAAAGCCTTGACCAGAGCTTCAAAAAATACAGGCGGAAACATCTTATCAACTGCCATTTTCATATAATGAATTAAATGCAATTTCTTCTTATCATAAATGATGCACTTACCATCATCAAACACAACATAATAACCATTCTTCATCAACTGACCTACACTAATCAGATTATGAATTATCCCAGCCACATTCATCACATCATGTAGTAACTTCATTCTAAATTCTGACAAAATAGCAATGGTGCCCATTCCACATACATGAACCCGGTTGTTGTTGCCAATTCTTACTTCCATCTTAATTAACTCATCGAGCTCTACAAATAACCTTTTACTGCTAATCATATTAAAAAATCCTAGGGCTAGGTGTTTCGTAAACTTTCCAATTTTTATCGTAGACGTCTCTAGCATAAATAAAAACGAAAGAAATCAAAACGAAATAATAAAAAGTACCAGAAATTTTGTAACGTAGTTTGGCACACCTTGCCTACGTCTGCGGGGCCCTCATCCAACTTAATCACTTTCATCGAAGTACAATAGATTTACCTAAGGCTTTACTGAGCCGACACTACTCAACCCTTGACACTATTACTCAACCTCACTTCCTGTGAAAGATTTTCACACCCAATAATACGAACGACTCATGTTTACCTCAATAAAGGATTTTCTCAATGCTCTTTTTAATTAAAAGATAATTAATAAAAAATAACTCAAGTGATGAGTCAACTAACAATAAAAACAGAAAACACTTGAGATAGAAACATAACCACTTCCCTATGGGCTCAGCTACTCTGAAATAGATCAGAAAGTTGTTCACACAAAATAGGCTGATTCATGCACATTCCAAATCCAAGTTATAGCTGTGGCAGAAGGACTTCATGCAAAATAGATCAAGCAAATAAACCTCCACACAATAATTTATTAAATCCTCACCACATCAATTGTGCAACGTGAGCCACCCACGTTCTCCTTTCCAAAGGCATCTTCCTCCCAAACTAAAACTAGCAGCTGTCGTTGATACCACTTCAGCTATATATCTTCAACTATATATTTTTCAATCTTCAATTCACGCCCACTACATAAGACCAACTCCACATAAGTTACTTCTCTATGTTTACGTGATAATCATGCAACTTCTGCCATAAATCTCATATAATCCTCTAGCCAAAGACACGTATATTATCAGATGATGAACACGTAACCTCCACTCACTTAAGCTGTAAATCCCATGTTATTCTCAATAGTCGCATCCACGTATATTGTTAGCAGAAAACACACAAACTTCACTGCACTCACACCTACTTCATACGCATACTATACCCACTCACCATAGGACTTATGCAACTTCTGCACTCGCACATACTACGCAGCAGTAAGACTTATTTCTTTTTGCAAGTTATAACCACATATATTATTCTTAGCAGAAAACCCTTCATAACCAACGTGAGAAAAATATCATAATGCCCTTGTTATCTTCAACCACGTAAGACACATAATCCTTCACCAAGTCAACTTGTGTACAAGATAGAATTCTATTCTATCTATAACATTATCCAACTATTGTTTGAATTCAAGATGATAAGAAGAATGTGCCAATTTAAAAAATATGCCAAAATAAAAATAAACTAGATATATTTAACATATATCTAACAATCTCTCCCTTTTTGGCATATTTGTCACAAATCTGAAATCCCCTCTAAGTCACATAATTTGGTATATGGAAATTGAATTCAATCCAAGAACTCCCCCTTAATGCAACAACAAGTTCCAAAGAACATCCATAGTAACAATAATCCAATCATCCAAATTTCTCCCTATTAAGACAAAAGATGCTAAAAAACAAGACGAATAGTCACGCATATACCTTAAAATCACCCCCTGAATGGAACAGTCACCATAAACAATCTAATAACTCCCCTTTGGGACAACAGTTTCAAAATGAAGAATGCCTTCAACACAATCAATCTCAACAAATAATGAAACATAAAAATCAACAGTAGGTGCAGCGGAAGAATCATAAGCACGCCAAGATGACAATTTACCGCCATTCAAAATACCAAGAGATTTGTCCAAAAGAGAGAGAGAGACCTGAGAGAGAGACACATACTGATGAGAGAGCTGAAGCGTCTTCGGTGGAGCCAAATAAAAGTCACAATGCAAACTACTAAAAAGATGGGACGACAATGGCAATGTAAAAACTAAAGAAAAAACATTTTTAACTTTTCTTTTCCTTTTTTATTTTTTTGTTTTTTTAAAAAACAAAAAAAACTTCAAAAAAGTAAAGAACACAGTCCCTGTATCCCTCAAAGAAATTCAAACATGGGCTTACTTCTCATCACATTATCTCGGTCATCAACTATCTGATTGATTTCTTCATCTGAAGTAACTCACTTATCCTTAGTTTGAAAAGTTTCTTCAAAAGTAGTAACTAACTGTGAATCTGAACAATTTCTTATTTTTCCTTCACTACATCTTTGTGTTTGTCCTTGACCCTTTCTAACCCAAGTGAATTTCGGTACTAAAGGCTGATTCTAAAATTTATGTGAGGAACATAGGATGTTTCGGCTTTGGCTTCTTTGAAACATCATCTGCAGTAACTAGTAACATCTTGGCCTTATATACCCAATAACTCCGCAAAAATGACACATGGGTACAAATCTTTGATTCTTTCTCGATGTTTCTTCTTCTCTGACAGATCTGGACATATCATTTTTCTCCTCATTCACCTTAGAACATTCACCTTTGTAACCAACGCCTTGAAGATCCTCTTTAACCTTATCGATTTCGATCAACTTTTCTAACTTTTCTGTGCCTCCATTCAACATTCTCAAACCCTTTTCAGTACTACTAACTTCAATATGGCTTCACCGAGCTCGTCTAAAGCTACCATCAATTTCTTTTCTAACTCTTGGATGGTGTTCTTCACGGAAAGATTCTCTTCCTTCAATCTTTCTTTTTTTCTACATGTTTTTACCCATTTTTCGTACATTAATTCGTAAGTCTCATAAATGTTATCCTTTTTATCACCTGAACCACTTTCATCATTGTCATGATCTGTGATCGAGTTTTGAACTGAATCGTCTGAGTTTTTTTCGAAATTTCTTGATTTACTCAATTTTTCGTCTTCAGTTACTTCCTTCTTGGTTACTTTTAAACAAGTAACTGTACTTTTGTTATGAAAAACAACTAACACATCACAATTAGCGATTTCTTCTTCACTACCATATTCACTCTCGGATTCATTCTTACTCCAAGTGCTAGTAAAGGATTTTCCTTTTCTCTTCTTCAAAGTATTAGCATATTCTGCTTGAACGTGCCCGAAACCTTGACACTCATGACATTTGATTCTCTTCACCTTCCTTTCACCCTTTTGAGTTTTGACCTGTAATGTCAATCCTTTGCTTTTTTTCTTACTCACCCCTTAAAAGATTCATTTTGAAATTTGTAAGAATTCTGATTACCTTCTCCAATGATAGATCATTGATGTCTTGAGCTTCCTCTATTGCTGCAATTTTCGAAATAAATCTTAGAGACAGTGATCTCAGCGTTTTCTTGATAAGTTTCTAATCGGAATATTTCTTTCTGAGTTGATGCGCCTGATTTGCTATATCTCGCAATATTTCATGAAAGTCCCCAATGGTTTCATTTTCATCCATCTTCAATTCTTCAAACCTCACAGCTAACATCGGTAGTCTTGACGCTATCACAGATTTTGACCATTAATGAATAGTCTGCAAAGCATCCCACGTTTCTTTAGCCGACTCACAGGCCAATATCATTGAGAAACGTCATTCATCAACAGCATTAAAAATTGTGTGCATTGCTTGTGAGTTTCCAAGTGCCCTCTCTTCTTCGACTCTTGTCTATTCAGATGGATCTTTTAGAACTGTCTCTCCTTTATCGTCAATAATCATCGAATGCGTCTAGCCATGTAACACCGAGTTCCATGCTCTTGTTTCCTGTGCTTGAATAAAGACCCTCATCCGTGATTTCCATGCAGGATAATTGGAACCATTCAACAGTGGTGGTCTAGTGATCGATTCACCCTCTCTAGTAACTATGTTCGTAAAACTAAGATCTGCACCAACTTGCTACCAAGTTCTGAATAGGTGACCTACTCTAATACCAATTGAAAAATCGTAGGGGTAGGTGTTTCGCAAACTTTTCAATTTTTATTGTGGACGTCTCTAGCACAAACGAAAACAAAAGCAATCAAAACGAAATAATAAAAAGCACCCGAAATTTGGTAACATAGTTCGACACACCTTGCCCACGTCTATGGCGCCCTCACCCAGCTTAATCACTTTCACTGAAGTACAATAGATTTACTCAAAGCTTTACTGAGCCGACACCACTCAACCCTTGACACTATCACTCAACCTCACTTCCTGTGAAAGATTTTCACACCCAATAACACAACCGATTCGTGTTAACCTCAACAAAAGATTTTCTCAACGCTCTTTTTAATTAAAAGACAGTTAATAAAAAATAAATCAAGTGATGAATCAACTAACAATAAAAACAAAAAACACTTGAGACAGAAACATAACCACTTTCCTATGGGTTCAGCTCCTCTGATATAGATCATAAAGTTGTTCACACAAAATAGGTTGATTTATGCATATTCCAAATCCAAGTTACAGCTGCTGCAGAAGGACTTCATGCAAAATAGATCCAACAAATAAACCTCCACACAATAATTTACTGAATCCTCACCACATCAATTGCGCAAAGTGAACCACCCACGTTCTCCTTTCCAAAGACGTCTTCCTCCCAAACTAAAACTAGCAGCTTTCGTTGATACCACATCAGCTATATATTTTTCAATCTTCAATTCACGCCCACTGCATAAGACCAACTCCACATAAGCTGCTTCTCTATATTTACGTGATAGTCATGCAACTTTTGCCATAAATCTCATATAATCCCCTAGCCAAAGACACGTATATTATTAGATGATGAACACGCAACCTCCACTCACTTAAGCCGTAAATCCCATATTATTCTCAACAGCAGCACCCACGTATATTATTAGCAGAAAACACACAAACTTCACTACACTCACACCTACTTCATATGCACACTGCACCCACCCACTCACCATAGGACTTAAGTAACTTCTACACTCACACACACTACACAGCTGTAAGTTTTATTTCTTTTTGTAAGCTGTAACCACATATATTATTTTTGGCAAAAACCCTTTATAAACAACGTGAGAAAAATATCATAATACCCTTGTTATCTTCAACCACGTAAGACACATAATCCTTCACCAATTCAACTTATGTACAAGATAGAATTCTATTCTATCTATAATATTATCCAACTAATGTTTGAATTCAAGATGATAAAAAGAATATGCCAATTTAAAAAATATGCCAAAATAAAAAATAGGTCTATTTAACATATATCTAACACATATAATTACTACAACCACTATAAAGATATCAATCATCTTTAGACTTGTCTTCGTGAGAAAGTAAGAAAACAACAAATAAATTCTTTTCATGAACATCTTTTTCTTCAAAATTTTCATGATCAACATCCTTTTTAAAACAATTTTTCTCAATATGGTCATAAACTTTGCAATAATAAAATTGAGGAGAGTTGTTATATTTCTTTATCTTCCACAATGTGAGCAAGAATTAGAATGCTTACCTCCACTTGAATTGTTTCTATGATGTCCATAATGTCTTACTCTACCCCTACCTCTTCCACATAATGATCACGGTCTCGTCCTCGGCTGCTTGCATGACTCATGCCATATAGATCTTTCTCAACTCAAACTTTGAATGAAAGGCTAGCTAGAGAGGTTTCGTAGTTGTCCTGTTTATCTGCCGCTCATAAGACAAAAGAGAGCCCATCAACTCATGGAGAGAGAGTATCTTGTTAGATCCTTTGATTCTTCTATTGCATGAACAACATGATCAAATTTAGGTGAAAGGCTTCGTAAAACCTTCTCAATAGCTTTTTGGTCAGTCAATTCTTCTCCAATTGATCTTGTTTGGTTTACCACTAAGTGAACTCTTGAAAAAATTATTGCACAAATTCAGAGGGCTTCATTTCAAAGTTTTCAAATTCCCAACGTAGGGTCCATAACTTCACTTAAACAACTTTGTTTATTCCACGATCCTCTTTTTTAAGCAACCCACTTGCTTCCTTTGATGTTGAAACTTCCATGTTCAGTGGTAAAATGGCATCATCTAGTGCTTGCTGAATCAACAACAATGCTCTTGAATCCTTCCTTTGCTTTTCTCTCAACTCATTGCGTTGAGTCGCTATAAGTCTTTGGCCTTCTTCTATTTTTGTAAGCTCACCATGACCATTTGTAACAATGTCCCATAACTCGTAGGACATGAATAAGGTCCTCATCTTGATGCATCGAAATTGGTAATTAACACCATTGAAGAAAGGTGTATTCTGAGATGAGTTTGCCAAGGTAATAGTAAAAGTCATAGCATAAACCTGCTCTGATACTACACTTGTTAGCAAAAAATGTGGAATTTGCTTAAAGAAGTAACAAAGAGATTGAATTTGAATGAAGAGAAGTTTGTATTGGCTTTGATTTCTTCTTTACAATAAAAAAAATGATAGAAATGAACTACTTAAATAGACCTCATCCATCTAAATATTCTCATATGTAGTAATTCCTCCTTAACTTGCTAACAGACTCTTTCACACATAGTCATAAATAGCTGGTATGCATACTAATTCAACATGATTTTTTAGAACAGATAAATCAACTGAAGAATTCTAAATCTTAACTGCACAGATATTCAAAACAATTGAAAAAACAGATATTCAAAACAATTGAAAAAGCTTGAAGTAATTTCTAACTTGCTTATCTCTCAACACCCGTCCTTGAATCATCGGAATTGATATGTGTGGTTTGCTACAAAACATTGACGTAATTAGCACATATTTGAATACATTTTCATTGATGCCTCCTGTTTGAAACAGCGTAATAGCCAAATACATGGATTACTGCGTTGAAGTTGGAGTAGTAATCAAATGGAATTTGCTTGTTTAACTTCATTGATGTTTATTTCTCTACCACATTCACACCAACTCGAGTTCAAGGCCCTTAATTTGATTAATTTTAAATGTTTTACTTGATTCTAGTTGTTCATTCTTGGAGAAGATGGGAAACCGTAACAATTATTAAACATTAATTTTCATTGCAAGAGTCGTGGTAATTTCATTATTAGCACATCAAATTCAAGTGAAAACAAAATATCCAATTGAATACTTCAGAGAGGTATGTAATGGGAGATCCTGGGAATAGCTTGTGGGAAGTCAGTATCTAGTTGGGAATTAATAAGAAGAGGCGATTGACAATAGGAGAACACCAACTAGTAGGACCATGAACTTAGTGTATCCATTGCATCCCCATTCTCACGCTTCCAGGCAGCGTACGGATAGTCTGTCTAGTAATTGCTTCAATTTGCAGTGGTTTCTAACTATCAACAATATCATTAAATTGATCATCAGGACGAACTGTCACAAGTTCAAGTTGGGGAAGTATGGGATATTTTGCCTCAGAAAATAAGGAGCAGTGAATTGACAACCTGAAGTGAGCCTCTAAAATGCATTTAATGAAAACAGCTCGGGCGATCTAAGGAACTTATTTGTGGAAATAATGACAATAGCCTGGAGGCTGGAGATTATGATTATCCTTCAATAAACCCTTTTCTACTTTGGTTAAGCTGGCACATAAGATAAAAAATAATATATTACCCATTATCTTATCTAAAGATTGTGATAAGAGTGGAATGGTCATCGTTCAGGTGTTTACAGGAGGGCTTATTTAGTTGCCCTAGTTAGTCCTACATCATTTAATAACTGAAAAGGAAAGAGATGAGAGTAGCACAATGATAAAAAGGCTTCATTTGTTTTCAAGAGAGGATAATATATTTTTCAATTAACCAGCATTTTATTATCTTAACGATTCAGTTAAAAATGTTAGTTCTATTAATGTTTTACTAAACATTATTCCTATAACTCGAACGGTAACCTATACCCATACCCAAAACTCAATAAACCCTAAAAACATCCACCACTTGCATCATCAATTTGAATTAGGTTATTTCAGCCGGTCTCCGCGTTCTTCTTTGTCACAATTCATTAAGAAGTTTCACATCCTTGAACTCTCCATTAAGTACTGTTCTCATCTGCCATTTCAATTGCTTCCACCGGATCCATCACATAGCCATCCTCAGTCAATTTCACCTCTTTCAGCTCAACCTCAAAGTACCTTGCAATCGTCTCCCAACAAACGTCAATTTGAGAATAATTTAACTGGATTCTTGACCAACATTTCACAAAAAGTGTGTTGATGTCTATAAAAATTTTAGTCAGTGGTAATAGAGTCAATGTAATTCTTGTTAAGCGAAGCCAACTCTGATTCCATCCAAGTAGTTATGAAAGAAGCAAAGTTGAGCCTCGGATTCTCATCAAGCATCATCTCATTATTTATAAGTTGAAAAGTTGCTTCCTTTGGATAGGCCATGTTCAACCTATACATACAGAGTAGAGACAGCCACTATTTCGCTGCTATACATATGTCTATTAGGTTATGGGTATTCGGCTTATGGGTATGAGTATTTGGGTTATTGGGCTATAGATATTTGGGTTATTAGGTATGGGTATGGATTATAAATATGCTTAGTTGATGATTAATTTTTCGCATGAATACTTCATGTTACAAATAAAAAAGATTTCAATAAAATTAAAGTTTTGAACTGAGTTATTAATTTTATAAAAAGTTAGTCACTTAATTAAAAATTTTAAAAATATAAATACTGAATTAAAAATTTTTAAAAAGTGAATCACTTTATAATCTGTTATCCCTTATAAGTTTGGACAATACTACTTGGTAAATGAGGGATGGTTAACACGTTAAGCAAATGCATACTCCTAGATGAGTATAAATGAGAATGAGTGAATGGGTCGAGTATAACTCAAAAATTTTTGAATAGGCTTAATTCAAATTGAGATCCGAATTTAGGCTTAGATTGAATTCAAATTAAAATAAAAAGTTTAAATCATGATAATAAAATAAAAGGTTCAAATCTTGAGGTTAAGCCTAAAACAAAAATTTTGAATTTTTATTTAATTTTAAATTATTTTCAAATAATATTTTTCAAATTAGGTTAATGTTGAGCTTAAATCAAATTACATTAAGTTTTTTAGATTAAAATTTATTTTTGATTCAAATTCGTTCAAAAACTTAATCAATTCAATTTTTGTTTTTTAATTTCCAATTATCTCATACATGTCTTAATTATTACTTATACTCAATTTAAATTTTAGTCTTTTAAAATTCAATTTTGATTTTTTAATTTAAACTTGAATCCATTCAAGAACATAATCAATTCTTTTATTTATTAATTTCTAGTTAGGTCAAACTTATCCTGATTACTAATTCTACTCGATTCTAATTTTATTTGCTTGCCGTAATTGTCATCACTATAAGATGAGCAAAGAAAATGGTTAGAATGGACCTTGACATACCAGGTGGACTGGAGTTCCTTTAGGTTTTTAGGGCGATGTGAAAGTGAACAGAAGTTTGTTGGAGGTGTGCTGGCCTCGTATTCAGAAGGTCAAAAGGCAACACAAGCCTTTGCGTCATCAAATAGGGATTAAGGACCAGTGGAAATGAAATGGTGGGTACGTTCCGACTCCACTCCACAGCTGTATCTATTGTTAGGTCATGAGAGTGACTAAGTTGACTGCCCTCCTAGAAATTAGGTAAAGGATCAAGAAGAGTCTTGTTGGCTTATTGCACGTAAACCTATTTAATTACTTCAGAAATTCAATCAAACAGCCTCTCTTTCTACTTTTATGTTGAAAGAACGAATACAATAAAGAGCACACGTACGTACCAAACATTTAGTGCGCGTTGCTTCGCATACACGAGGATAAGCTCCGCGTATGGAAACTCGGGCTCTTAAGGTTTTATTGTTTTTGTTTAACGTTTTGATGGATTTTGACCTTGAAGTGCGTGCATGGAGACTTGTTCACGGATTTGTTTGTGTATCGATGATTTTGCATAGTTTATTGCCTATTAGAAGCAAAAGATGCTTTAGTCAAACTCAAACTCAAAAGATGCTTTAGTAACATCGTTAATTAAGAAAGGAAGCGAATGCTTTGGTTTTATATTAACCTAATGGAATTCTTATTCAACCAAACCAAACAATTTTATTGCTTTAAAGGCAGAAGCCAAAGGTCATTAATGCGGTTGAGCTAAATGCATTTCGAGTAAATTATTGTCTAATTAGAGATGAAGACACAGGGCTACAGGATGGAAATAAATTTCATAAAGTTTGGATCTTTTCAGTTCTAATTACATTAAATAACCTTATCCTAGTTTAGATAACATTATATTTCATCTTATCATTTAGTTTAGATCAAATCATGCACAATTTGATAGACAACAACAACTATCTATCTGACGAAACCAAATCAAAATCATACTAAATCAAAATCATAATACTTACTACTCCCTTTTTGAAGTTACGTCCGAGAAATTAAAAGTAGAATATTGTATTGATTTTCTAATGTATGTTACTTTACAACCTCCACTATATTTATACATGGTTTGAGATAAGATAAATCAATTTAACTCTGATGTAATCTAAATGACGTAATCAAGTTGTGCATGATTTAATCAAAACTAAATGGTAAGATGAGATATGATGTTATCTAAACTAAGGTAAGTTAATTAGGAGATAAGATTGTCTAATGCAATTACAAGAAGATGTGCTGTTATCAAATTTAGCTACAATTTGGAGCAACTTAATTATGTTTGCGGTGTTTCTTATTTGGAAGGCACCATAATAATTACATTGACTTAATTTCTGGACTAATTGATCTCATATTTGGTCTGATATTCATATACTAATTATGAACAATCTGTAACTTCTAGGGATTTTGTATTTGGGGTAAAAGTGATTCGAGAATCATTGTACATTTCAATCTCACAATTACAAAAAGCATAGATGGTATTTATACCATCACCGTCTGTGTTAAAAGGAAAAGAAAAATGACACTAGCTACATACACAAAACGTAAACACTATTAACATCTATAGTACACCATCTACAATACACTACTGTTTATACTCTAAACTATATAGTATAAATACAAAGTATTCTACAGTCCCCCCTCAAGGTGGAGCTTGGTGCCAATCACACAAGCCCAACTTGGACAACAAAAAAAGAAGAACAAGAGCTGACAAAGCCTTAGTGAACATATCGCCCAATTGAAGCTTGGAAGGAATATGTTGAGAAAGAACGAAGCCTTCTTTATACTTATCACGAACCAAATGACAATCGATCTCCAAATGCTTAGTCCTCTCATGAAAAATAGGATTAGCAGTAATATGAACAGTAGCCAAATTGTCACACCATAACGAAATACGAAATGATATGGACACCCGAAAATCAGCCAACAAATAAGAAATTCATTGCAACTCACAAACTATAATAGAAAAACTACGATATTCAGCCTCTGTGGAAGACCGAGAGATAGTGGATTGTTTCTTAGTCTTCCAAGAAATCAGAGCATTACCCAAGAATACACAAAAACCTGTTAAAGATCACCGACTAAAAGGACAGCAGCCCAATTCGTATCACAATAAGCTTGTAAAGAACAAGAATTGTTATAAGGAAAGAATAAACCTGTAGATGGAGACCGCTTCAAATACTTGAGCACATGAATGGCAGCCATCCAATGTTACTCAGTAGGAGCTTGAACAAATTGACTCAACTGTTGAGTCGCATGAGTGATATCAGGTCAAGTAAAACCAAGATAAAGGAGACGTCCAACTAACCTTCGATATCTATTTGGATTCGCCAATAAAGGAGAGCTAGCATCATCAAACCGAAAGTGAGGAGATAAAGGAGTGGCTACCCCTTTTGAACAAGTTAACCCTGCATCCTTGAGAATATCTAACACATATTTTCGTTGATTCACATACAAGTCAGTAGATGACCTAGCAAGTTCCAACCCAAGGAAATATTTGGCAGAGCCCATATCTTTAATAGCAAAATTGTTCATGTAAAAATCGTTTGACTTGATTAATACATGCCTCCGTCGGACCCATGGTCAACACATCATCAATATACACAACAAGAGCAATATAATCATTCCCTTCTGATTTAAGGAAGAGACACGAATCATGAGCAGATTGAACAAAATTCTGTTTACAAAGAGAAACAGTAAGGTCATGATTCCATTGTCGTGAGGCTTGCTTAAGGCCATCTAAAGACCTCCTCAAACAACAAACTTGATTAGGAGCAGCCTTGGTATATCCTTGAGGAGGTAACATGTACAATTCCTCATCAATATACCCATGCAAAAATGCATTATTTATATCCAATTGTTGTAAGGGTCATCCTTTAGTAGCAGCAATAGCTATAAAAATTCTCATAGTAACTATTTTAGCAACTAGAGAAAAACACTCATTATAATCCATTCCCTCAATTTGATTATAGCCCTTTGCTACTAACCTAGCCTTATACCTATCAACAATTCCATCAGGTTTGAGTTTAACTTTATAAACCCATTTAGAACCTATAGCCTTCTTTCCCTTCGCTAAAACAACCAAATCCCAAGTATGATTATTATCAAGTGCTGCCAACTCATCCTCCATAGCATTCAACCAATTCAAATTAGTTTTAGCTTGTTCAAAAGAATTAGGTTCTTCAATATTAGACACATTTGCTAAAAAGGAATGATAATCAGATGTAAGAGAAGAGAATACAAATGGCTATGTAAAAGAGGTTTGAGAAGAATTAGGCACATTGGGACAACAACAGGAGCAATATCAGTAACAGATGCATGTGAAAAAAAATCATCAAGCCAGTTAGGCTGTCGAGTCACACAAGTACTCTTACAAATAGGAGCTGGACTCTGTGCTAGATCAGTGGAGCATGTAGTATCAGAGGAGAGGGAACTAAAACATCCGAAGAATCCACATCAATATTTTCAGCTAATGAGGATTCTTGAGACACAACAGACGATAAAACAGTTGGATTTGGCAAAGGAATTGTTCCTAGAGCTAAGGAAATGAACTGAAAAGGAAAATTGTTTTCATAGATAACAACATCCCTAGAAATGAAAATATGATGTCTTTGCAAATCATAAAGTTTGTAGGCCTTTTTCCCTGAAGAATAACTAATAAAAACATATTTGAAGGCCCCAAGTTGCAAACTTGTCTTTATGAGGAAAAGTATTAGAAGCATAGCACAAATAATCAAAAGTTCTTACGAAATTATAATCAGGTTCTTTATGCAAAAGAATAGAATATGGAGACTTCCATTTCAGGACGGGAGTTGGAAGCCATTTTATGATGTAGGTAGCAGTTAAAATCGAATCTCCTCAAAATTGTTTTGGTAAATGGGACTGAAACATAAGTGCTCTAGTAGTCTGTAGAATACTTTATATTTATACTATATAGTTTAGAGTATAAACTGTAACATCCCGTCTCCTATACATACGGCTAGGACACATATGTGTGAGACACTTAGATGACTTAAGATAAATGGACATTAGACATAAGTTAATTGTGACTTATATATCGGTTGTTACATTCATACAATTATATATATGCTTTCATTTGGCATTTAGTACACGTGAGGAGTATGGGGATAATATTGTTTAAGTTAGGAAGGTT
>JAOQMS010000001.1:4445103-4476301 GCA_027563885.1 Erythroxylum longipes | reverse complement strand
AAATTGTTGTGGGTTCAACCTCATTTTATGGATATTATCTTGAAGCAAAACAACTAAATTTAGATTCTAAAAGTGTCAGTTGTCTTCGTAAATCAAAAGGAATGAATTTTAGGCAATTTTGAGGTAGAAACTGATAAGTTTAAGTTGTTTTTAGAGTACATACTCATGCCTAAGAGGCACATGCCCATGTCAATGATGGACAAAAATCCGTGTCAAGACTATGAGTAAAATTTTATCATTTTAAAATTTAAAGATAAGTATGATGGACAAAAGTTGCTTGGGATAAAAATATAGGATGATAGAATAGTTGAAGAGTCCAAATAACTTTCATCAAGTGCAATTTTGTAAAATTTTGATTTCTTGAATTTGTTTTGGATTAGTATTGGTGCATGCGTATGTGTATGTGTCAATTTGTATTTAATTCTAGAAATTAGAGAGGAGCTTTAAGAAAGCTAGAAAAGCTTTTAACTTTGATTATTTTGTGAGCTATTCTTTGATTGAAATCTCCTCCCACTTTTTATCTGTCTTTTTCTCCAGCTTAGACGGGACGTCGTCTTTTATACTTTTTTCACATAAGTTGGATCATAGAGATCCTTATAATACTGGAGATATTTTATCATAAGTCTCCATTTTAAGTAGTTGGTTGATGTCAACTTCATTGTAGAGCTATTGCCACTCCCTGTAATTATGACTCTGATACTACTTGTTGATACTTTAAGAAATAATGCTCACATGATCAACGAGATCACTTAACTAATAATATCAACATATTCAGTCACATATCACAAAAGACGAATCATTTTGAGCAATGGAAGAAGTTAGAAGACTTGTGAAACTGAAGTTGAAGGTTGAGAAATTAGTGTGAGCTTCCCAAAGACTTTTAGGACATCATCGACAAAGTTGATTATGAAAAAGATCATCCTCAATGATGAACTACAAGCTTTGTTTCTGTTGAATTCTTTGTCGGATAATTAGGAAAATTTGGTTGTGAATATCAACAACTCCACTCGGTACACTCCGAATGATATGCTTTCTTTGAATATGATCAAAGATAGCATGTTCAATGAAGAGCTAAGGAGGAAAAAGATCAGTGTCGATAATGTGCAAACTCTTGGTAGAAAATGGAGAAAAAAGCAAGAGCAGAGGTTCCAAAAGGCAACGTAAGTCAAAGAACAGGACGAAGTCAAGAGATGGTAAAAAGACCAAAACGTGTCACTACTACACCAAACCTAGTGACATAGAAAAGGTCTGTTATAAATAGAAAAGAGACAAGAAGAAGTAAGATAACTAGAAGGATGAAGATGATAACAACACTAATAAAACAACATCAAGCACAAATGTTGAAACATTGTTGATTTGTACGACCGATGAGTGTAAATGACTTGTTGATGCAGGGGTGTCCTATTATTGTGTTCCAAAGAAGGAATACTTCACCAACAACAATAATAGTGATTTTGAAAGTGTAAAGATGAGCAATCAAAGCTTCGTCAGTGTCGTCAGCATAGGTGGCATTAGAGTTTAAACTGATGTTGGGCGTATGTTGATCTTGAGAGGTGTCTACCATACATTCTAGTCTTCTGCCTAAATTTGTTGTCTGTGAATGTGCTTGACTACGAGAGATACCGACATACTTTTGCTGACGACAAGTAGGAATTGTCTAAAGGAGCATTAATAGTTACTCGTCGTATAATGTGTTGCACCCTATAAAAGACACTTAAAAGTATGTGTTGGATAATTACATGTCGTTCAAGAAAACAATTCATAAGATTTGTTCCATTAGAGATTAGGACAAATTAACAAGAAGGAGTTTAAATTATCATCTGGAACACCGCTTATTCCTGTGAAGACTATGATTTCTCTTAACCTTTATAATTATTGTGTCACTCGAAAGTAACATCGAATGTCCTTCTATAAGAAGTGTACAAGGAGGAAGACGAAGTTGAAGTTAGTATATTCCGACGTATGTGGTTTCGTAGAATTTAAAGAATTAATTAGTATACTGTAACTTTAATTTAAATTTAGAGGCAAAACCCCACAAACAAGAGACGATAGCCTTTAATTTGACAAACTATTTAGTTATGTAGATAAACGAAATTTAGATTATATTGTTTACGTGTTTACCAAGTAACTTGCGCATCTTTAACTCTTATTGACGAACTAATTAGTTATACAAACAAATGAAATTTAGATTATATCGTTAACGTGTTTACCAAGTAACTTGTTCAGTCTTCAACTCTTAGCTTTTGAACATAAAATTAAAATATGTTAAACTGATGAACTTTCGTAAAAGCTAACAGACATTTTCAGCCTTCACAGTTCACACTGCTCTATACATACATAGAGAGCACCTTACAAGAACCATAAAACACTTCACCTTTGTAGAATGCTTTATATTTATGCTGTATAGTTTAGAGTTGTAGATAAGTAGTGCTTGCATTTTGTATATATTTAGTGTCGTTTTGTATATGGTTTAGTGATGGTATAAATACCATCTGTACATATTGTAATAGACTTAGAAAATAACAACAGTGATTATCAAATCATTTTATCCTAAAAGCTCTAGAAGTTTCAGATTCTTCATGGTATCAGAACATCAAATTAGTTTCGGATATGTTTAAGAAACTTTTCTAAGAAAATTGAAGTCTGATTTTTGTGTTTGAGTAGGTAAGTCCAGGTTGTTCTAGAAAAATCATCCACTATGGTGAGGATATAGTGTGCTCCACTAATTGACCCTTACCCTTGTTTATAAGGACCCCAAAGATCCATATACAACAATTCAAAACATACAACTGTACTAATATTGCTCTTAGGAAAAGGAAGTCTAGTTTGTTTTGAAAGATGACATACATCACATGGTTGTTTAGAAAAATTCATATTATTGAAAGATTTTTGCAACTGTTTCAGTACATTGAGAGAGGGATGGCCCAATCTTTGGTGCCAAAAAACATCGTCAACAGCACTATGACATTGTATTGGTTTATGTTTACTATTTCCTAATCATGTGATGTAAGACAAAATGGTATTTTGATGAAAAGAAGATTTATCAAGAACATAAAGTCCTGCAATTACATTCTCAACTGCTAAGACCTCATCAGTCACAAGGTCCTGCAGAACACAAAAAGTGGCATAAAAGGTGAATTTGGTAGGAGATTGACAAGCTAATTTGTTGACTGAAAGCAAATTATATTTGAAAGAAGGTATAAGCAAAACGGATGACAGACTAAGATTATCACAAAGAACAATATTCCCTGTGAAATCTACGGTCTTAACTGTGCCATTCGGTAGGTGAACAGGGGTATATTTGGCTGTAGGTGTAGGTTTGTCAAACAAATCCATATTATGGCACATATGATTGGAAGCACCTGTGTCTATTATCCAAGAACCACATTCAATTGAATTAACTGAACTAAAAGAATGATTGAGAGTGCTACCTACAAAGTCATTGTAATGTGCAAAGTTGATGACATCTCCTCCCTTGTCTTTTATTTGCATCTGCTTCCCTTGACTTTGCATAAAACTCATAATCCCTTGTTGAATCATTGTTGCCACATCTTGTCTCCAGGCTGGTTCCTTTGTATCTTTCTCCATTGAGTAAACCAAAGGTGAATCACTCATATTTACCAACTCCTTATTCATGTCTTCCCCCTTTTTATCCTTTGAATTCTTATACCAATCCGGATACTCATGAATTTTGAAACAGGTATCTCGAGTGTGTCTCATCATTTTACAAAAATCATAGTACATGTCATCCTTATTCACCTGTTTCTTGGAACTACCTCTACCAACACTTTTCGCATTATTGCCACCAGAACCATGGACCAACATTTCACTGCTCATATTATCAACAAATGAAATATTCACCTCCCTCTGTTTTTCAACCCTAACAACCATCGAGTAAGCCCTATCCACATGAGGTAAAGGATCCATTACAAGAATCTGACGCCTAATAGCATCATATTCCTCATTCAAACCCATCAGAGACTGTACAAATCTATCATTATCCCCAAATTCAATCAATTGTTTAAGAGACCCACACGAACATTGCTTTAGGGCTCCACATGAACATTGCAGATTGGGAGCCAAGCAATTCAACTCATCCCATAATCGTTTCGGTTTAGTAAAATACCTAAAGATAGATAAATCCCCTTGTAAAATTGAGCTAATCTCCCTCTTGAGCTGATACAGCAGTGGTCCATTGCACTCTCCATATCGCCTCTCTAGGTCTTTCCATAAATCCCTAGCTGAGCTCGTATACAAGAACGACTCAACGATATCCTTGAAGATGTCATTTAGTATCCACGATGTCACCATAAAGTCCACCCGACACCATCGATCATAATCTGGTGAATCTTCCCTTGGCCTCTCATATTTGCTAGTGACGAAATCGAGCTTCAACTTCGCCCCCGATGCGATTCGCATTGCACGACTCCACGATAGGTAATTGTTCCCACTTAATGGTGTCGTGACAAGCACCATGCTTGGATGATCCGAGTTCTGTAGGAACATCGGATTTTCCTCTCCAGCTACACTTCCAAAGGAGGACCTTGAACTAATGCCTTCGACCATAACTAACTCCGTGGATCTACCCAAAAAGCTCTGATACCATAAACAATCTGTAACTTCTAGGGATTTTGTATTTGGGGTAAAAGTGATTCGAGAATCACTGTATATTTCAATCTCACAATTACAGAAAGCATAGATGGTATTTATACCATCATCGTCTGTGTTAAAAGGAAAAGAAAAACGACACTAGCTACATACACAAAACACAAACACTATTAACATCTACAGTATACCATTTATAATACACTACTGTTTATACTCTAAACTATACAGTATAAATACAAAGTATTCTACAAATTCATTTAAATGAAAGCGTTTCTAACATAACAGTTCCATAAATGGTGACTTTAATGTCTTAATCTCTCATACATTAAAAGGAAAGGAGAAGGAAACCCTATAAAAGTAAGGAAAAGAGAAGGACACCCCGTAAAAGTAATTTATAATAATTTTTGAAGAAGCACGGATGGCCCAAAACGCCATGCATGCTAACTTACCAAGGCTGTCAACCAAAATCCTAATTCCAGAACCTGTTATAAGACAAAATTTGTGGCTTAAATGGAAGTGCTGTCTTCAATATTCTATGTGCATAGCATGTTTCCCCAATAATTTACACGTAAGTAATCTAAAAAACCATGAGCTTAACTTGTAATCAACTAATACCTCATAACATATACAGGAATCATTAGTCATGGGGATCAGTTGCATGTTTCCTTAAATAAGAGGAACTAGCAAGCATTTTATGTCATTTATAGCAGAGATAATAAGTGGACATGAAAGGTCTAAATCCTTTTTAATAAGTTACGAACAAGGAAGATTTAAAATTCACTGAACATCTGCTTGTTATAAAGCAATAATATGTAAGACGTTAACTTCCATTTTGACATATTATAAAAAATACATAGTGGCCAATCGACAAGTTTTTGGCTGAATTAGGATGATCTTCGAACCTACTTTGGACATACAAAATTTTAAACTTCAAAAGCCTCTCAATCATGAGCTATAGTTTACTGTGCCAACACCAATAATGTTGGACACCTAATGATTGTTCTTCCATATGAATTGAGAACATATCTGAACCAAAAAGAATTTGGGAGAAAGAATGTAACGAAACTCTCACACCTCACTTCTTCAATGCAGAGGAATTATAGAAATCGGGCTCGCTAAAGCTCAGTTCTATATATCCTTTGCCTCAAAGTGCATGTACATGTCCACACACACTTCCCCTAAAAATTACCCTTAGATCTAGCTCAAAACTAGCAAGATTTGAAATATGTTGATCAAAGGATCGAATCATGACTCTTAAAGTAGAATGAGGAAGAAAAAAGAGAGAGGCTCAGAGACAGACAAAGATAAACATTAGACATGATAAACGCTGGATGTGGTTTACATGTTTCGGTTGTAAAGCTTACATTCAACGATATAAATTCTACAAAACTACTCTTTCTTAGATAAACATTAGACATGATAAACGCTAGATGTGGTTTACATGTTTCGGTTGTAAAGCTTACATTCAATGATATAAATTCTACAAACTACTCTTTCTTAGGTAAACATTAGACATGATAAACGTTGGATGTGGTTTACACGTTTCGGTTGTAAAGCTTACTTTCAATGATATAAATTCTACAAAACTACTCTTTCTTAACATATTTGTAAGTTATGTGATACAAGGGAAAATATCAACTATTAGATGCTATAATATCCCTTTGACATAATTACTTGGTTAATATTTACTATCTCACTATTACTCTATAAATTTTGTAGATTATGAGCTAATTCAAATAAGTTGTACAGCAAATCTAATAATATTTAACAAAATTTATGTAAGATAGTGAAATTAAAAAAGAATAAGTACTTCCTTCTTGTCATTATTTAAGTAATGCTCAAGGTATGCGTTCAACCAAAAATGTCTACAATTGGCCGGTAGTAAGGAGCAAATAATTAGTTGTCTAATAAATGTGATCTAACTAGTCTTTCATATCGTAATCAACGAGCCAAAAAATATTATGATTCAAAAATCTAATTTGGTCTCTATAACATAAAATTTTAGGTATGTATTATTGTTAAATTAATTAATACGTCGAAAATAAAGAATTTGACAAGTTATATATGAGAAAGAATTCGCAAAGTTTTAAATTAATAAGAGTCTTTTTACATATAAATTATTTTTCTTTTATTGCAAATTTTCATATGGTATTAGGATATATTATATTTCAGTAAATAAATATTGAGATTTGAAAAATTAAATTGAATCAATAAATTTTAGTAGCTAAAACTCAAATTTGTTCCAACTATTGTTTATGTTTTCTAATTTTCACAGGAAAAATTTTTTACCTACAAATATGTTTTTGAAGCCAAAAGAAAAAGAACAAAAACATTATAAACCATGTCATTTTTTCTAATTAAGCTTATAACCTAAATATAGATCTCTCTTCTAGTTTTGCTTCTTCTGTCTTCGTGTGCCTTATTCTCCAACAGATTCCTCATCTTATTCATTTGTCTTCTATCTTTTACTCTAACAAATTCATCATTTATGTTCATCGTTTGCCCCTTTATTGTTCGTGATCTGACTACTTCTTGTTGTTCCTCCTTTTCTGTGTTCATATAAGTGAGCTTTTACTTTGTTTTTGGTCTTCATATGGAAAGTGTGGAGTTTGACTACTTGATTACAAATTTGGCGTTACTTAGAAGCTAAGATTATTTAGGAATATCTTTGTTACTCTTCCAACTAAGGCTCTAAAGGAAGGAGCTTCTAGATAGAGTTCAACGATAGTTTGATATTTCACGAATAAAAGACCCCATTTTTAGGTTATGAAGATGAGGGCAAAGCTAATGGATGCGATATGTCTTAGAAGATATTTTATATAATGAAAAATTTATTTCTTCTTCAAAATTTCTTACGCCACTCTAGCTCCAGTGAAAATGAGATGTGGACTCAAACACAGATGAAGCACCTGTATCTAATTGTTGGTGAGTCCTCTATTGATTTCTCTGGCAGTACTTCTAATATAAATAGGAGAGAAGCAAGTCATGTAGGAACCTTAAGCTCTATGGGAAATTAAGGCCTAGAAGATAATATTATAGGTTAAAATGAAAATACTTACAATTCAATTGATTAGATAAATGAAGAAGCATAAATGTTAGGGAAGCACTCGCCGTTAAACGATTAAGTAGAATCTGGTCCAAGTAATGGCTTTACCCTAACCAATAGATGAAATGACTTTTATTTTTTGAAAAATTAGTTTTATTTCGTGGAAAATTATAGGACTTAATTGCCGATCAAAACAATATCTTGAAAACTTCATTGATGACTAAACCTTGTCTCATTGATTTGTTAAAGATTAGATTGAAAGAGAATAGTGATGCCAAGGTGAGGAGTTGGATAAATGATAATCAGTGGTGTAATATACCTCAGCAGGCAGTTCTCATAATTCCTAACTATAACCCTAATTAGGATATGTTAGACAGTTACATTTAGGAGGGATTTCCTTCTCGATTATTCATCAACAAAGCTTGTATTAGAGATGTAGGGACAGTGGAAGCTTGGCAGTGGGTAATAAGGAATCCCAGCTTTCCCCCAAGGCATCTATCCTATTATGACTTATTGTCAAGCCTAAAATCCCAACCTTTAATAGATTGAGGTTTTTGAATTTGGATAAAGCTTGTTATATTTGTAAGAATATCCCTAAAAATAGTAACCATCTTTTTTTTGCCAATTCTCATCTAGGATTTGGAAGGAGATCTTAAAATTGTGTCAGCAAGATTTAGACTGCATGAGTACAAAGGTCGTCTAAAGTGGCTAATGGAACTAGATAATATTCGTAATTAGTATGGGAACCTCCATCCAGTTAATAAGGAAGGAAAGATCCAATAGATGCCTCAAGTAATTAAAAAGCCTAAAGCAGGTTGTTCTTTATCTAACCTTAAATTCGGTTAAAGAACAGCTAATGATCAATGGGAGAGCCAAGTCCTACCACCCAAATATTACCAGAGCGTGGAGTTAATAGTATGCAATAGTAAGGTTAATCAAAACCTTTACTGAGAAAAACAAAGTCATGTGTACTAGTTAGTAGATGTGAAAGGAGAAACATGAAATATAACAATGGCAATTGAGACAGAAAACATGCAAGTAATGTATAACTCATACTAGCCAATGCGCCTGAATCTAAAGAGCTGGAGAAATACCTCTATGAAACTTGAACCAACAACTAATATGTGGATCTCTATAACTACTTAAATGATTGGCCCTTCTCTAAACAGCTACTATGATGTAAATAATTATTTAGGTTAAACTTATAATTAAAAAGATGTTATTTTTGTTAAGGCTGAAGAGATCCCGAATAAGCCTCTAGTAATATCTTGAAGGAAGAGAATCTAGACCATTCCCGAGAATGGAATGATTCTCCTTTTTGATTTAGATGCCATTATGGAGACAACAAAATGGGTGTAAAACATGGCTTGAAAGCTGGTTAGTAATGAAGGTCTAATTGAAAGCTGTGTGTGCTTCTTATGAGAGTCAAACAGTCTTTATTGACATAAGATACGAACCACACAAGAGACTGCACTCAAAGCATGTGTTTGACTAATAATTACATCATATTATGACTTATAAAAGCAAGCTATTTTGGTGAACTGTCACCTCTCTTATCACTTATGACCGGCCTTCATTTCACATGCCTTTTATTTTAATTGCTAATTAGTAATTACCCTACTACTTATCTCTCGACTCATATAAGTTATAAGCGGAATCAAAATCTTAATAGAGAGAGTGAGAGAGCAGAGGAGGACACATGGTTACGGTGTAGGTGTAGGCATAGGCATTAGATACCAAAGTCCCGATTTTGTCTGCTCAATTGCAGAGCAAGTTGTCTTTTTCAGCGAACGTAAATTTTCTTCTCTCTTTCTCATTCTCCGCTGTTTCCCTTTAGAAAAAGACACAATTACCAACTACAGATCAAAGACTAACCATCTCTATCTGCACACTCGCCCCATTATTATATTTGTACTCTGGTAACTCTTTCTTTGGTTTTCTGATTCTGAGCTCCACTTCCCTTCACATCCAGCTCTTGCTTTCCTAGTGTTTCGTGTTTCTTCTTCTTCTGTCTGCATTGCTGGTTAATAAGCTGCTGCTTACTTTTCACCTTAACTTGACAAGTTTCAATATTACCTTAACCTTCCTTTATTATGTATCAAATTACATCGTTGTCTTCCTGTTGAATTGCTGTGTATGGGATCTCCGAATAAGATTTTCCTGAGTATGGTGTGTTACAGCAAATGGGTTGTCCTTGAATCGCTTCATTTTTCCTCAAAATTGGAACTTTGCGACGTTTGAACACTCACGTCATGGATCTGGAAACTGGGTTTTATACAAACCGGGTCAAGGTGAGATTGGTGTGCTTCACCTGTATGCAGCACCTGCTAAAAGTGAAGTTGATTCATTTTTTGTCATCAAGATGTTGCCTTTTATATAGAATAAGAAGAGTCAATATATTGACTAGACTAGGCCTTAAGTTATATACTCAATTCGTCATGGGGGAGAATAAGTTGTTTGATGTAGTAGTTATTTGATTACTGATTCAATTATCTAGCTTGTTGACCTTATATAATCCAATCCAGTCGATGCTTTTGTTGCAGAGAGAATCGTGGAGGACAGTGTTGACTCTCGCTTATCAAAGTCTTGGAGTTGTTTATGGTGATTTAAGCACTTCGCCATTATACGTATACAAAAGCACGTTCGCAGAAGATATTCACCACTCTGAGACTAATGAAGAAATTTACGGCGTTCTTTCCTTCGTCTTCTGGACTCTCACTTTGGTTCCCTTGTTAAAATACGTGTTCATAGTGCTGAAAGCCGATGACAATGGCGAAGGTGGCACTTTTGCTTTATACTCGTTGCTGTGTCGACACGCCCGAGTCAACTCACTGCCAAATTGTCAGGTCGCAGATGAGGAACTATATGAGTACAAGAAAGATAACGTTAGTTTGTCCCCACAAACTAGTTTCGGTTTCCGATTGAAATCTATTCTGGAGAAGTATCGGGTATTACAGAGATTTTTGCTTGTATTGGCTTTGATTGGAACTTGTATGGTGATAGGTGATGGCGTCCTTACACCTGCTATCTCGGGTATGCTTTAACGTCGGCTCTTGTGCTAGGAGATTCCTTTTCCGATGTCTGATGTACTCATGCTATGGAGTTCTTACCTCTTCGAAGACTAATTGTTCCGTGGTATTTCTGCAGTATTTTCTGCGGTTTCGGGGCTTGAGCTCTCAATGGCAAAAGATCATCATAAATGTGAGATTCACCTCTCTTTTTGTACCTATAACTTGATATTTGCAGTTTTCCTTACTGGATTATTCATCTTGATTGACTTGTTCATTGGTGTGGACATTTCTTGATTCGCTTCTCCATATGTTTATTTGGAACAGTGCTTCTATGCATTTCATTTGGCATCTTTTAATTTCAATCATCTGCTCACACCTTATGAGTTCATGTTCGAGCTTCAATTCCCAAAAGTTCGCAACTTGGTACCTGAACTTTTGATATTTGTTTTAGCAAATTTTCTGCTGTGTATGCCGTATACCCTTCTTTAAAAGTATTTAGGGTGTCCTGTTAACCCTGCAACAATACGTTCTCACCTGCCGTTGACCTGCTATCGACGGGCTACAAATTTTACAAAAAGCTGAGTCTAGTGAAACCTTTTTCCTCTTTTCTGTTTCCAATTGTGACTTGCCACCTTTGTTCTCCATTGAAATTGAAGAAGTGAACCAGTGCTCAGATAGGGGTGTAACTTAAGATGGCTAACTGGATAGAATGCTGAGAGCTTAAAGCATAGATACTCTTTAGCTAATCATCACTCTTTGATTTCCAGGAAAACAGAGTAGTTTTCGTTGCAATTTGTTGGGAAATTGATTGAGTTATTGTCAAAGTTTATAGAAGAGCTGCTCAGTAAAATATCTAAAGCCTGAGAAGCGTTTCCTTGCACATTAAACCTATAAAGAAAACGGTTTTGGTTTAGTCTAGTAGACAGTCATTTATTCTTAATTGAACTCTTTCTTTGGTTAATGATGGTTGCTCGAGCGTAGCCCGCATAAGGAGCTAATGCCAAAGTTTGCTGGTGGATTAGTTGCAAATCCTACGTGGAGCTGAACTAATCAAAGAGTTGAAAAACTTGTACTCTATAAAAGCTTTACCTTCAAATTTATAACTTATGCCTGCTTTAGATCATTCCTACCGAGCAAATGGACCTTGGTTTTGGAAGAGGGTAAAGAATGAAGTCATTAAATAACTTTTCCTTGATTTGTCTCCCAATAAATTAATTATAAGTTTGGAGGATACGTCGGTGGGCAAGTAGAACATTGGTTAACAACATCCCACACAGCTAGTCAATATCCTGATGTTTGCTCCTACAATTAAAAATCTATTGGACAGTTCATGTATGCTTGGCATGAAATGGAGCTCACAAAATAGTGCAAGAACTTTTAGTATGAAGAAACAAGCAGCCTTTTTCATTCTTGCTGCATAGGTGCCACACTCCAATTCACAAGTCATAAAACATAGCAATTCTAGGCTGAAGTCCCGTTCGGAAAACAGACCTCTTCTTTTTACTGTATTTTTTCCTCTTGCTATTATTTTTTGCTTTTGTTTAAGTTGCTTCTAGCCTCGTGATTTCTTGGTATTTTTCGTAATTACAATTTACTCCTTTTCATATCTCTTAAAAAGACTCGTATTTCTTTGTATATTACCTACTGAAAACCCAATAATTTTTGCAGATATAGAAGTTCCAGTTGCATGCATCATACTGATAAGCTTGTTTGCCCTTCAACATTATGGCACGCACAAGGTTGGATTCTTGTTTGCACCTGTGGTCCTAACATGGCTTCTGTGCATCAGTGCTATTGGGCTATATAACATACTCCACTGGAATCTTCATGTGTATAAAGCTCTATCTCCATATCACATGTTCAAGTTTTTAAGGAAAACCCAAAGGGGAGGTTTGATGTCCTTGGGTGGCATTTTGTTGTGCATAACAGGTGAATATTGTCATCAATTTTCTCACTGCATTTCAAGTGAAGATAAAAGTCCATTATTCTAATTGACCCTTAATTCATTCAGGATCAGAAGCCATGTTTGCTGATCTTGGACACTTTTCACAATTGTCAATTAAGGTAAGCTCTTGCAGAATGCAATCTTCTGATGATGAAGCTCTCCTTTTTTTAATCAAGCAGGCGTCCTTGATTTTTATGTTCCAATGGCGAGCCTAGAATTCTCTGTCGGGTACATCATGAGCATTTCTCAGGTTGATAACAATTGAACCTACAAACTTTTAAAGACCTTACTAGAACTTTCACTGACAAGTAATCATTTATGTAGCTTTCCACTAAGTTTTAGTATATTCTTATTCCAGACTTTATCCTTCTCAAATGAAAACAAGCACCCAATGTAGGAACCTGCTCAGCCAATGGTCTATGATGCTCGTTTGTCGGTTCTGTTCCTTATCAAAGGAATTGAATCTAATTTTGCTTGTTCTGTAAATTTCACTTGGTAGATTGTGTTAGCCCTGCTCTTGGTGGTTTAGAGTAATGAAATTGTATGTTGTATTGAAAATTTTGATTTTATCTTAGGTTCTTTACGATGCTTTTTTTTATTAGTTTTATACACAGCATAAACATCCATATTTTATGCTAATATTCTTATCATATTAGCTATTGACCTAACAGCCCTATCTGACATTTTTATTTTTATTTTCTTTAATAGGTAAATCAAGCTTTTGACTTCATAATTCAAGCAAAAAAATTCTTCTTTTCATTGATAATTCCTTTTACAACAGAAATAACCATATTCGTCTGCTTAGTGTGCATTTATAGGATTGAAAGCATTGTCTGACGTAGCGAGTGCATTTCTACAGATTGCTTTCACATTTTTGGTTTATCCCTCATTGGTTCTTGCATACATGGGGCAAGCTGCCTATCTGTCTCAGCATCACAACAACAGGGTTGGTTTTTATGTATCTGTACCAGGTAGGTACCTCAAGTTGTCTCGTGAAGGTCACACGATTTGGACAATAGGCAAGTTTGTACTAACAAGAAGTTTCCTGTAATATTCTCCCAGATAAATTGAGATGGCCAGTTCTAGTCATAGCAATACTAGCTGCTGTTGTGGGAAGCCAAGCAATCATCACTGGTACTTTTTCGATTATCAAACAATGTGATGCTTTGGGTTGCTTCCCAAGGGTCAAAATTGTCCACACTTCATCCAAAATCCATGGTCAAATTTACATTCCAGAGATTAATTGGACCTTAATGTTGTTGTGCTTAGCTGTTACCATTGGTTTCAGAGACACAAAGCGTATGGGCAATGCCTCAGGTGTGAACGTTATAATTTTATGGTTCCTCATTAATATATTGCAATACACATATAGAGAAATCTCAAATGTTCATTTCTTGAACTTTTGTGCATCAAGTATATATGTACTTGTTCATGAAAGCAGCTATACATCTTAGCCAACATGAGGCATGCCCCCTTGGAGAATTCTAACTACTGACTAGAGACACATCAGTGTGTAGTGATTGGGACCAACACTAAATCATATAGCTTGATTTCATAATATCTTATTCCATTAGTAATACCAACTTTATGAATTACATGATTAGGTTCTTGTTACATGAGATATTAACTTCCTATGTGCACTGTCTTTTATTGGTTAGTTTCAGTTCATGTATACTGTAGTGTTTAAGGTGCCTTGTTCCTGAAATTGTTTCTACTGAGAGTAGTTCCAGGATGGAGCTACCACAATTGAAGGCTAAACCATATTTCCGACTTTCTTTGACTCTAAAAGAAGGGTTTTTTTTTTTTTGTCTAGTGTAGGTTTGATGGTGTCTATCTGGATTATGTTCCTGTGCTTTGCAAGAATCTGATTTGGAAAGTGAAGGATGATACGGCACACTAATAGGAGTAGCAAAAAGTTTATTGAAAAGGGCACTACATATGTTAGATATATTAACACTGATACTGTGGCATGGTTCGACTAATCTGAAGACCTATAGTTCATGAAACTGGAAGCTAGAAAATTAACCCCTGCATGATGGATAGGTTGATTTATCGATATCTATCAAATCCAAATATTAGCACTGCTTTAGTGTATGTATGACATTTGCCTTTTTGTGGGACAGGTTTGGCAGTCATAACTGTGATGCTTGTTACTACATGCCTAATGTCTCTGGTTATCGTCTTATGTTGGCATAAAAGTGCCATCTTTGCAATAGCCTTCGTGTTATTTTTTGGCACAATTGAAACTCTGTTCTTTACGGCATCTTTGATAAAGTTTCTGGAAGGGGCCTGGGTTCCAATCGCTCTCTCGTTCATCTTCCTGGTCATAATGTGTGTGTGGCACTATGGAACACTCAAAAAGTATGAATTTGATGTCCAAAACAAGGTCTCCATCAACTGGCTACTTGGCTTGGGCCCCAGCTTAGGTATTGTCCGCGTCCGAGGTATTGGAATCATACACACTGAGCTTGTGGCTGGAATCCCGGCCATTTTTTCCCACTTTTTGACCAATCTTCCGGCATTCCACCAAGTTGTAGTCTTTCTGTGCATTAAATCTGTTCCAGTTCCACATGTCGGACATGAGGAACGATTTCTAATAGGTCATATAGGTCCCAGAGAATACAGGCTCTACAGGTGCATTGTAAGATACGGTTATCGGGATGTCCACAAAGATGATACGGAGTTTGAAAAAGACCTTGTGTGCAGCATAGCAGAATACCTACGATCTGTGAGCATTGAATCAAATGGAGCAAATGAAGAGGGTGGGAAGCCAGATGAAAAAATGACAGTGGTTGGAACATGTTGTAATGGCGTCCAAGTGAGCGAAGAAGACAACGTTGTGGAGGACACACACTTGGTTGGCACGTCAGAGTTGCAAGAAATAAGGTCACCAAGAGGCACCAAACCTAGGAAAAGAGTAAGGTTTGCAGTGCCAGAGAGTCCGAACATGGGCACGTTTGCAAGGGAGGAGCTGCAGGAGCTTATGGAAGCTCGGGAAGCTGGGATTGTATACATAATTGGCCACTCATACGTGAGAGCCAAGAAGGGATCTAGCATGATAAAGAAGCTTGTAATTAATTATGGATATGAGTTCCTGAGGAGGAACAGTGGGGTACCAACACCTGCACTAACTGTACCTCATGTATCGAGCATAGAGGTGGGAATGGTGTATAATGTTTAAGAGTTTTGTTGGGAATTTCTTGAGCGATGAGTCCTTCGTGGGAAGGTTAGGACTCTAGTTGTTTAGAACAAAGATACCTTTTACTGCTGAGGTAATTCAGTGGTATACCCACTTTCCTATGTCCGTTCGCCTAAAACATTGGGCCTTCCTTTAGAGTACACTCATCAAGAGATCTAAGCCAGTACTCATATGTATTAATCCACAGTGGAAGATGAGAAAAAACCTATGGGCCTTTCACTTAGTCCATTGGAGTAAACTGGATAAATGAGTTCTAAGTTCTAACAAGTGATTGTAAAATAATTCCACTTCACTTGGATTAACATTTTACCAATGTTTTAAAAATCGAATCAGATATTAATCCGGTTAAAGGAAAGGTTTAAGGTTTAAAAGTTCAATCAGTAGTGAACCGTTATATAATAAATAAGAAGCAAAACATATAAAAAATGTAAAAATAAAATATTTTATTGAAATAAAAAAAATATACCAATGTTTATTACTATATAATAAACTAATAATAAATAAATAAGTCTAATATAAAACTTAAAATAACATTAAAAATAAAATTGTATTTTTGAAAAAGGTTGCATCTCATTATTATCAAAAACTCCAAATTTTTCGATGTTATTTAAAGATTTATAAATTACGCTTTTTTTTCAAAATATTTGCCTCAACTTCTTTTATTATTTTAAACAAGTTAATTCTGAGTATGTAAATATCTAGAAAGAGAAGTTGTCACAACAAATTGAAACCTGAGGTATAACTTCTTGCACCGACTCGCTAACCAATTTTAGTGGAGATCGCGATGAAGGACTAGTTTTATGCTTAGAAGTGCTTGGAGAACCAGAAGAACTTCTGGGTGAAAGTGGAGGGACATTGCCAGTAGGAAATAAGGAGGGTAACGAATTGCCTACACTAGTAGTAGCATTAGTTGAGACGCCAAGAACATTAATCGGATTGCCAAATTTCGCAGCATTAATTAATGATTTCACGTGCACTTGTGTCAACAGTAAGAAACACTAGACGAGATAAATAAATTTTACAAATAGTCCAGAACAGGAAATTCTAGTAAAAAAAAGGGAATCTAATCCAAGACATGGATTAAAGCTAAGTATTTACTATAAAATCTGTTTCACCAACCAAGAAAAAAAGCTAATTAAGTAATCCCATAATGCTATACAAGTCAATAGATGTGGCAGTGGAAGCCATTGACAGAACAAGTCCTCAGCGAGTTAAGGGCTGGATTTGAGAGCAAAAGGAGAAAAATCAGGAAGCTCCAAAAGTTGAGGTTCTAAATAAGTATCATTTCCACCCATCTTCTCAATCTCTATAGTAATTCCCAAATCTTAGTTCTTTAATTCCTCACACACAACTTGAGCCTCCGCAACCATTTCCCTAAAGGCGGACAAACCAGAGAGTATCAAACTGAATAAAGAATCATAAGAAATAAAGGTACGGTTTGGTGCAAATTCTTATATGGCAAATACCCTAGAAATAACCAAAGTATGAAAATCCGGATACAAGGAATGGGTGAATTGGATTTGGAGATATCTGAGAGTTAGTAAAAATCGAAACATACAAGATAATTAGTTATAAGGAAAACTCAGAGATAGCAAGATGAGTCTGTCTATTGATTAACTGGTTCAACTAATTTATTAAAAAATTGGTCAATTCTTTGATAAATTAGGTGATTTTTACATACAAAAGTTATTAATTAGAATCGAACCGAATAATTGATGGTATAGACTATTTTTGATCAAAACGGCCGGTATAATATGATTTTTAAAACCTTGCATTTTACAGCTTTATAATATTGGATTATATTTACCGTATTCAATTAGTCAAACAAGGGGTTTAATGCTTTTATATATATTGTCGGTTATGCTTGAAGCATGGGGTTGGACCTTTGTTGCTTACAGAAAACAGGTCCCACTACCAACTTATTGTTGCATTGAATGCGATCCGTTGAAATGTTCGGCCTTATCCTTAACCAACCACCATGATCAGTCCTTTCACTGTACAGAACTAGTCCTTTATTTTTTAATCTTCAAAATCGTACTCTTGAAAGTAAATGTCGTGATCTGCTACCGACCATCTCCATGGACAAAGACATTGGGGTTCTCAAATCTCTTCTCCAAGGTAAAAACATTTGGGACGCATGCATTCTCTGAGAGATTTGCTTTGCTTTGCTTTTCCTTTCACCTTTTATCTTCTTCTTTAAGGAGTGAGTACAGTACGTAGTCCATTTTAAGTTAAGAATCTACATATTTGTAAAAGGACAAGCAGATAACCTGTCCAATATAATGAAATTGCTCTCTTAAGGTGAAGAAGATCAGATAACCTGTCCAATATAATGAAATTGCTCTCTTAAGGTGGAGATGATTTCTTCTTCTTCTTCTATTATTGTATGTGATGATTTTTTTATGTAAAAAGATCTGCTAGTTTAATGTATGGCATCAGATTCAGGACACAAACCTACCGATAAGCCATCTTTCTTCTTCAACTAACAATACCTCAAGAATGGAGACTTCATCAAGGTAATGAAGAAGCTTGTCGTTTAGCACGCCAAATATACGTTCGGAACATTCCTTTTTCAGAAGGAGTGGGCCCCACCGTTCCGCGAAAAGCGGCTAGCGGATAAACCTGGAGGTGGGGCCTAATGAGACAGTCACGTGGCCATCACGTGACGAGGCTAAGGATCAGTGGTACTGGTTTTCGAGGTAGGTGGATGGGTCCCAACTGGGGTAGTTTTCTAAGTCACAGGCATTAAGGGGCCGTCCGTACGTTGGGTGGATTAGGATTTAGGAAGGAACCAGGAAGGGAAAGGGACCGAGTATTATATTATATGTCATTCGAATCCCTTACCTCCAATTAAATAAATCCCCATATTAAAAAATTTACCCTCCACGCCACCGTACAATATTCAAGTTGCGGATAAAATTGGATGTGCACATGCAGCAGTGCCCCTCGAAGCAAAATCCAATAGGAGCCCTCGTCCAGCTTACAGGGCCCATCTCGTAGTCTAAAATTAATTATAGAAAAAAAAAAGTAACTTACACGAGCAAATTATATATTATATTCAATGTCATTATCCTAAGCTTATCTAACACAATAAGCCATCCTAAGACTTCCACCACTCAAATGAATATAATATACATTAACATCAGCAATTACAATATTTAATAGAAATCTCGGTAAAATACAAAGTTTAATATACAGTTTTACCTATAATTAATAAAGAAATTGTTATACCATTTTTAAATAAACTTAAAATCATACATTATCTATATGCAATATCATTATTATTAATACTCAGTTGAATCTTGCACTAATGCGAGATCTAGAAAAATTGATAGTACATACCTTATAAATATGCTTACATTATCTATAAACATATTTTTTTATAAATTTATTAAAAAAAATATTTTCAACATTATTTATTCCTTTCACCAAAACAATAAATTTGTTTTTTATAATCAGAACAAATAATTTACAACCCTAGTGAGTGGTTGAGTTGGTGCAATAGAGGGGTATAGAGTCAAAAGGTCTTGTATTCAAACTATCTTATTTACACTCTCTCGATCGAACCTGTCGTATAAAATTTACCTAAAGTGAATATCTAATTAACATAATTTGTAAGTTATTATGTTAGTTCAAAGATTTATCTAATACACATTCAAAGAATAATAAACGAGGGTTTGTCTAAAAAAAAAATGTTGAATTGAAGACCATAGCCAAATTTGTTGTTTGGTTCTTGGTGAAGGAATTTAAAAGGTCAAAACCAAGGGCGTTTAAAAGGGTATCGGTGTAAATAGGTGAAATACATGTTAACATTTAAAAGGGTAATCAGGTAAAACGACGTTTCGTTTATCTTGACCTTATCCATTATTGCCAGATAGGAAGTTACGTGGTCGGGTAACGGCATGTTGCCTGTGTCGCACTCGCCCCTTGTTGAATCTTCTTCCTTTTTTAAACATAATATAATTTTATAATGTTTTATATTTTATTTGGGGTCCTTGACTATACCTTTTAAAAGTAATTTCCAAATATTAAGTTTTGATTTTATTTTACAAGACATAGTTGACATTATTTTTGACAAAAAAATGTAAATTGTACGTAAATAGCGGGCCATAATAATTTATAGTGTATAAATTATGTGATAAGACCCTAAATATTAATGATGATTATAATAAAATTAGTCAAAACATTTAATAGAAATTGATTCGTAATAGTTAGCCGGAACCTTTGCGATGCTATAACTATCACAAACATAATAGCTTAAATGTATGAAATATTGCTAATGTAAAGTTTCATAGTGGCCATAAGTATTTTTACATTAATATAAGATAACTAAATAATATATATTTGATTATAGTTAAAAAATGATAAAAAAGAATAAAAATAAAATAAAATTTATAATTTTAATAAATTACAAAATAGAAGAAACTGTAATCCAACAAAAGTTTTTATAAAAGTCGAATTAAAACTCATATTTGAATGATTTGGGAGAATGTTTTAAAAGTTGAAATGAAAGTTAAATTGATATGAGAAGATATTTAATGTTTAAAAAATTCGACGAAAATTAAGTCGCTATAAAATTTACTAAAGATTAAATAAAATTAATAAATTTTAAATATTATTGAAAGAGAATGTCCTTGTTTATCACAAAATTTGAAGTATAATTTAAAATATTTTTAATGAATTTATTTTAGTTTATAAGAAGTTATTAATTTACAAAATGATTGATTAATTAATAAACTGATCAGTTTTTAATAATAAGAGTTATTAAAATAAATTAAATCAAAAAATTAAAAACTGAATCAAAAAATTAAACAATTTAAAATTTTTATAATTAAATCAGACGAATTAGTTAAAATTTTTAATTATCGATTTGGGGAATAATCATGGACTTTGACTAGATTAACACATAAGGATAAAGGACAAAGGGGAGCATATTACACAACTTTATGATAAATGTCTAATTATATGTTAACGTACGACGCCTAGCCTCAACTTCATACTCTTAACCCCAAAATAGTAGATTGTTTGGAATAAGCATAAACTCAAACCAATACTACTTTATTGACATAAAAGTAGATATACTAATTGTAGGAGTTCAATAATAATAGTTTGATTTATCAAAGGAAGAAGATTTATTTGACTGCATAATGTTTTAAGTTTGAACTTGGTCTATATTTTTTATTGAATAAAACATTATTTTGTCATCGAGAATGGAAAATTAAAATTATTTTTTAAGAAAAGTTTACTAGTCTACTTCAATTTAATCATATTAATAGAAATTTAAGAAGAACCACAACAACAACAACAACATTCAGTGACAATTTTCTTAAAATGCGAAGTCTGAAAAATTTCAATAATACGTTACCTTACTCTTATCTAATAAAGACGTTATTTTAAAAAAAATCAACCATAATTGAAATGAATGATATATAAATAGAGACAACAAATTAAAGTATTATGTGCTCCTTGTGCATATAAACTATGAACAAATTCTTCTCAGATATGAGACAACTCAATTAATGTAGTTCCAACATTTGACTATAGAAAAAGAGCATAAGCCTAGCAACCAAGATAATGGGAGCAAAAGATTTCACTAGTTTGGACATGCGGCGGCTAGATAGTAACAATTGGACATGCAGCACCGTGTGTTTAACTGAAATGATCTCTTTCGTGTAGATGATCCCAGTCCGAGTTTGGACAAAGTAAATCTCTACTTCCCTGGCCTAAAGATAAGAGTCTTGTCCTACTAAGGGGAATACTGCGATATATTTTGTTTATCTAGGACACTTAAATCAAGGAGGGAAAGTGAAAGTGATGTTTTACAAGGCAACAGGCGCTTTGAGTGCATGATCCAATCATGTTCATTTTGACCTAAACACGTTGATTCTAAAGTTGGATAAAGAATGAGGGAGGCTATTGGACATTTAGTGCAGTTGAGGATAATGTTGTTTATTGCAAGAATAATAAAATATAGAATTTCACGTTTTCTCCTTCTCCGCCCTACCTGTTATCGTCTTCCAACTCAGCCTCTAATTATAACCAACCAATTTGGTCTATACTATACACCATAGGGGTAATCATCCAGAAAAGTAAGTCGAGCTTCTTGGTTCTTCCCCCAAGTTCCAACTTTTCTACATCCATTAGTCCATTTTGTACGGTTAAATAACATTTATTTTTATTCTAATATAATAAAATTTGTATCTTTTATTCTAAACTAAACTAGTCGTTGTGCACAAGTTTGGGCGTGGCTTCCGTTCTTATTCATACTTTGAACTAATCAAGAACTAGATAGGATGTAGTAAAAAGGATGGGGCAATATCGTAAAAAGAGGGTAATGAAAGGATGAACCAGAGTTAAAAAGATCTAACTGGAGTTAATATAGATACATTCCACTCTAACCATCTCTCCATCCAATACAGATACGTTTGGTCCCATATAATATAATGTAGTAAATATTATTATTATTTATTTATATATATATGTAAATAAAAAATCCAATTTTCTTCTTCTTCTTCTCTTCTTCTGCGTCGTCATCTACCCCTTTTCACATTGTTCTTTTCTTTTCTCTTTTTAAGAAATGTCTTGTCTTTTATCTACTGTTTACCTTACCATTTCTTTATCTTTGTTTCTTTAAAGTAGTATTGGTTTTGATAATCCAACGCGTCCTCCATTTCCTCTCCTCTCTCTCTCTCTCTCTCTCTCTAGCTGGCTCTCGTTTAAGCTTATAACCGCTTCCTCTTTTAACATCCGCCGGAATCTCGCTGTCGATCACCTCGTTTGGTGAGCGGTTGAAGAGAAGTTTTTGTCTTGTTTGCTTGCGATAAATGTGTTTAACGAGTTTTGTCGAATTTCGCTTCCTGTTTGGCCTCGGAGAAAAGGCGTTTTCCGTCTGCTTGCGCTAGACTTGAGTGCTGTTTTCGTTTCTTTTATTTGCTTTCTTATAATAGAGTTGAGAAAACGAGAAGAATAAAAACGTTGATGATCAGGTGATCGGTTATTGGTTTGAGTTTGTTACGGTTATGATTTTGGTGTGAGGTCATCAGTTTTCGAGTAAGACGTTTTAGTTTGAGGCGTAATGAGTTTTATGTTCGCTGCTTCTTATGTTGTGTGTAGCCTTTGCCTTTATGTTGCTCAACTATGACTACGCTCGCTCATGTGACTTGTGGTTTTATTTAAACCGAAGAGTTTTCAAAATCAAATTTAGATCTTGGTCTTCCAAATAAATGGATTCTTGTTTCTTTTGCTACGTGTATTAAATATGGCGCAGGGTGAGAATTAGTTTAGGCTTATTTGCTGTATTGGTCAATTTTCCTTCATAAGAGTTTCCCTAGAGAAGTTCTTTTTCTTAATAGTAACCTTTCCTTTTCTGTTTTAGAATCTGGTTTATTCTACCTTTTTCTAGTGGCAAAAAATAAGGTTTGATGGTTTGCTGTATGAGGATGAAGTTGCGAAGTCTATATATTTGCAAGTTCTTACCAAACAGAACGTAGAGTGAGTTCTTTTTTCCTCCCAGAATTCTAGATTCCAGTTTGTCTACGTCCTTAAGTGTGATATTTTTTATCAAATAGTGCCTTTAATTCTTTAATCTTCAGATTCCGCCAATACTTAAAGTTTTTCAAACAATTTGTTTCTATCAAGTTCTGAAATCATTTGTCCTTGCCTAACATCAAACTCTTAGCTTGATGTTAATGTTGAGTGACTAATTCAATTGCAGTCAGTCAAGTTTTTATATGTGCATCTTTTTTTCTTTTCTTTATGTTTTTCTTTTTGCAGGTTTGTTGCATCCTGTGACCAAAGGGTTTCTGGTTGCAATTCTGCACTTCTTTTGAGTCATGGTGTCAAGTTCGCGCATCAATGTTCGAGACTTGGCTGAAAATTTTCCTGGAATTATCTCTGATCTGAATACGTATCACACAAGTGATGATGGGGATTCACGTACAATTATAGTGGCGAATATGTTACCTGTACAAGCTAAGAGGCATAACCAAACTGAAAAATGGCACTTTTCTTTGGACGAGGATTCTCTTTTATTACAACTAAAGGATGGGTTTTCTCCTGAAACTGATGTTATCTATGTGGGGTCTTTAAAGGTTGATGTAGACCCTAGTGAACAAGGAGAAGTTGCTCAGAAGCTGCTGGAAGATTTCAACTGTGTGCCAACTTTTCTCCCACAGGACCTAAAGAAGAAGTTCTATCTTGGGTTCTGCAAACAGCATTTGTGGCCTCTATTTCATTATATGCTACCTATGTGTCCAGATCATGGTAGTCGTTTTGACCGTGACCTTTGGCAGGCCTACGTTTGGGCAAACAAAATGTTTGCGGACACGCTTATGGATATAATTAGGTCAGAAGATGATTTTGTTTGGATTCATGACTATCACCTTATGGTTCTGCCAACATTTTTGCGGAAGCTTTTCAGCCGGGTCAAGCTTGGGTTCTTTCTCCATAGCCCATTTCCCTCATCAGAAATATATCGAACTTTGCCTGTCCGGGATCAAATTCTACGGGGGCTTCTGAATTGTGATCTTATTGGCTTTCACACATTTGATTATGCTCGACACTTCTTATCCTGCTGCAGTAGGATGCTCGGCTTGGATTACGAGTCAAAGAGGGGGCACATTGGACTTGATTACTATGGTCGAACAGTGTACATAAAAATACTGCCTGTAGGTATTCACCTGGGCCGTCTTGAATCAGTAATGAACCTGCCCTCTACATCGTCTGTTGTCAAAGAGATTCAGAAACAGTTTGATGGTAAAAAAGTGATTCTTGGAATCGATGATATGGACATATTTAAGGGCATCAGTTTGAAATTATTGGCAATGGAACGGCTCTTGAAGCAACATCCTGGCTTGTGCGGAAAAGTGGTCCTTGTACAGATTGTGAATCCTGCGAGGGGCTCAGGAAAAGATGTCCAAGAAGCAAAGAGGGAGACATATTTAATTGCCAGAAGGATCAATGAGGTTTATGGTTCACCTCTATATCAGCCAGTGATTCTGATTGATCGTCATGTTCCTCGATATGAGAAGACTGCATATTATGCTGTAGCAGAATGTTGCATAGTGAATGCAGTGAGGGATGGAATGAACTTGGTCCCTTATAAGTATATTGTTTGCAGGCAAGGAACCCCTTACATGGATGAAGCTGTGGGCATAAAATCAAACTCTCCTCGTACAAGCATGCTCGTCGTCTCAGAATTTATTGGCTGCTCACCTTCTTTAAGTGGAGCAGTTAGGGTAAATCCTTGGGACATTGATGCTGTAGCTGATGCCTTAAGTTCGGCCATCACTATGCAAGAATCTGAGAAGCAGTTACGCCATGAGAAACATTATCGTTACATAAGTACCCACGATGTGGCTTATTGGGCTCGCAGTTTTATGCAAGATTTGGAGAGAGCATGCCAAGATCATCACAACAGAAGGTGCTGGGGAATTGGATTTGGTCTTAATTTCAGTATAGTGGCTCTATCTCCTAGCTTTCGGAAGTTATCCCTCGATCACATTGTCCCGGCTTATAGAAGGACAAATAGAAGAGCTATATTTTTGGACTATGATGGTACTGTCATTCCACAATCTTCTATCATCAAAAGCCCCAGCCCTGAAGTTATCTCTGTTCTGCAAACTCTCTCTAAGGATCCCAAGAACACTGTCTTTATTGTGAGTGGTAGAGGGAGAAGTTCTCTAAGTGAGTGGCTTGGCTCATGTGACATGCTTGGAATTGCAGCTGAGCATGGGCATTTCTTAAGGTAATGCCCGTAATGTGGTTTAAATTGGTAGTCTGTAGAGGGGATGATCAGTAGGATGCTAATGTCTAAGGATTTTTTTATTCCTCTTCTCAGGTGGAACAAGACTTCTGAGTGGGAAATCTGTCCTCTGGCTGCCGATCTTGATTGGAAAAAGATTGTGGAACCTGTGATGAGACTTTATACCGAGGCAACTGATGGCTCCAGTATAGAAACTAAAGAGAATGCTTTAGTTTGGCACCATCAAGATGCGGACCCTGATTTTGGATCTTGCCAAGCTAAAGAATTACTGGATCATCTTGAAAGTGTTCTAGCAAATGAACCAGCTGTGGTTAACAGGGGCCACCATATTGTTGAAGCTAAGCCACAGGTACATCTGGCTTCCCTTACTTCCCAATGTTCTTTTTTCTGTCGTATATGTAATGTGCCCTTCTTAACTATCATATGTGCCCTTCTTAACTATCATATGTGCCTTTGCTACTGACACAAACAGTTCATCCTTATATTTTACCAGAAAATTTCTGACTTACGTTTTTCTCGTGCAAGTCAGGGCATAAGCAAAGGGTTTGTCGCTGAAAAGGTTCTTATGAATCTGGTCAAGTGCGGGAAGGTTCCAGATTTTGTTATGTGCATTGGTGATGATAGATCAGATGAAGACATGTTTGAGAGCGTATTCAGGACAGTTTCCCGTCCAACTTTAGCTGCTGCTCCGGAGATCTTTGCTTGCACTGTTGGATTAAAGCCAAGCAAGGCTGAGTATTATCTTGATGATACAGTTGATGTTGTGAGATTGCTTCAAGGCCTTGCGGCTGCATCTAACCCAATCACCGAGTATACTATTCAAAGCCAGGTGTCTTTTGAGAGCACTGCTCCACCTAATTGCTGAGCTTACCTTCGCTTTATTCTGCAACCTTCATTTTGCTGTATGGCTTTTCTACGAGGGAATAGCGACCAAGTTTTGGTTATTGACTAAATCATTGTACAGTGCAGCCAATTTGTTTGTGCATTTTTATTTTGGCAGCTGTTGGAAGATTAAGATTAGCTGGTTCCTTTGTTAGGTAAGTGGTGCACGCACTAGTTGCAACAGGAGTCAGTTTGGCCAGCGGGCTTTGAGATGATAATGGTGGCTTTTTTTTTTTTTTAATTTATCGAGGATAAAACACGGCATAACTTGTATAGGCATACCGCTTCTGAACTTTGGCTTCTATGCTATCGGAATCATCAATTGATCCATTCTTATTAAAAAAACTGTTTGCTAAGTAGTTTTCCTAAATAAGGGTTTTTGTTCTTAAATAAGCATTTTTACCGTTTTGTAATTGAGATTTTTATCTATTTAAAGGGGGGGATCATATTTAATAAAAATCATCAATATTTTCGATCAAGAAATGTACATAGAAGAGTTGTGATTTCTTACAAATCACCGTTAAAATCTTTCAAAGTAGGTTTTTCAAAGAACGAGAAAACTAAGAAAAATCAAGATGACTTTTTGGTTAGCTTGTAATGAAATCCTTTTGCGAACTCTTAATAATTTGAAGTGAAATTTGGTGTTATAAGTGATTTACAATAGTTGACGAGTATGGTTTATGTAGGGATAGCAATGGGCTGGCTCATGAGCTAGCGCCTGCCAAATTTTTTAAAACAAATTTTGTAAAATAAAAAATATAGAATAATTTATTTTTTTAATTAGATCAGAGTTTAAGTTGCTCAGACCTAAATTTACCCGAGACCCAACTCTTTTAAGTAAAACGAGGTTGCTTTGCTTAGAATAATTAGACCTCGAGTTTATTTGAGCTTGGGTCGGCTCATTGAAAATAACTAAATTTAGCTCCATGGGCCAAAAACTGTCATCCTTAGATTTATGATCTAGAGCACAAGTTTTCGTAAAACAAGAAGAAGGTGTAAGAGATCAAGGATGAAATCTAAGAATTGAGGTGTTTGTTAGAGTTGCACTTTTTTACTAGGGAAAAGAGATCAGACGGGGATGCAATCACCGGCAGCTACCAACTAGTTCTAACGAAATCAGCCAAACCAACAGTACGTTGTTGCACAAGGTGCTACAATCATCACAATTTCAACAGGTTGGAATTCCCTTCTTATAATGGAATTGGGGATCCTTTGAGATGGATACTCATATGTAGACAAATTTTTGTCAATCACCTGACAAAAAAAGAAGACAAGGTCAGATTAGTGACATTTCATATAACATAAGAGTGTAACTTTGGTATTATAGATTCATTCAAATCCTACTACCTTCTTAAGTTTGCCCTCCCCATTGACAAGCAATCTATTAGGAGAACTTATCAACTTTAAACAAATTGGAATTATGGAAGAAAATAAACACTAATTTCAAACCCTCCTTATAAGAGTAACTTCAGTATGAGTGGACTAACATATTGATTTTTTCATTATGAGGTTAGTGAAAACTTTGAGAGTGGATGTGGAGATGCAAATTCCTTCCTGCTATGAATTTGGCTCGAGCCTTTAAAAGGAAAATACAAATTAATCATGAAAGTATTAGTATAGGGCAACATCAAACAATATAGGCATCTTTGAAACCACTTAACTCTATATTCAATAACCAGTTGAGAAAAGAAAACGCAGATGGGCAACAATTCAAAACTGGCATTTAGTAGGAAGTAAAGTTACGCATCCCTTATAAGGAGCTTGTCTAAAGTTGAGATGTTTGAACAAAGAAAAAAAGGATAATGTTTCAATTGTGAGGAACTTTACTCAGTAGGTATAAGTGCAAAAGACTTTTTTTGTCTCTTGGTGGATGAACTAGAGGATGAAAAAGATGAACCTACTTCATTGGAACCCGATATTTCTCTCTAATTAATTGCGGAACAAAAACTTTTAAACTATCAAATTATAAACGATGGTAATTGGGAAACCAATATTGATCTTTGCTGAGTCAGCAAATACATATAATCTTATAAGCGACCAGGACGCTTAAATTGGAAATACTAACAGCAACCAAACCTATACGACAAGTAACCATAGCCAGCAGTAAAAGAGTACACAACCTCGGCATCTATTGGGGGTTTAAATATAGGTCAATTATGAATCTTTCTTTGTTGATTTGTTTGTGCTATCTTTGGATGGATTTGATGTGGACTTGAGGTAAAATGTTTGCAGACTTTAGGCCTAAGGAATTCAACTCATTAACGATGACCTTTCACTTGAATGAGAGGCCAGTCACTTTGCAAGAAATATTGTTGAAGGAAAAATACCTATATGTTCATATGCTACAAGATAAAACAACACACAATAACCATGAAAAGGCTCTTATTTTTCAGATGTACTTCAGAAAACCAAAGGACTTCCTACCTGTTGAGCTTATGATCATAGGATCACTTTAATAATGGGGATCGAACTAGTGGTAGTGAGGCCATATCACTATTTATACACACAGAAAGATGAGATCAAATGGATGAATGTTGGAATAAGGAATCATCCAACCCAGTCGTTCCCCCTTTTCTTTCCCAATTCTATTGGTGGAAAAATATAATGGAATTTGGAGATTTTGTATAAGGAACTCAACAACTGGGATGTCAAGGATAAATTTCTTATCCCAATTATGGATGAGTTGTCAGATAAACTTCAGATGCCCATTATTTCATAAAATTATATCTGAGATCAAGATACTTTTAAGCTAGAATAGCTTTTGAAGATATTAAGAAGATTACCTTATAAACTCATCATGGCCATTTTGAGTTTTTAGTCATACCATTTAGTCCTACAAATGCACATTCTACATTTTAGTCTTTAATAAATGGGGCATTTCAGTCCCACCTTTGCAAATTTGTCTTAATATTCTTTGATAACATTTTAGTTTCTAGTACAACTTAGGTAGAACATGTGCATCATATGAGGACTTTCTTTAAGCTACTAGACCAATACAAGCTCTTCCTCAAATGGTCCAAGTGTATCAAATGTCTGGGCCATTGTAAAAGCATCCATTTCACCATTGACATAATCGAGTTCGAAGCCGATTTTCTGGTTAGTAGGGTTTCATTTGTTGTTGGGAACCAAATGGTTACAAACCCTTGGCCTTATTCTTTGGGATTTTCAGCGCTCATTATGACCTTGTTAATAATCAACAGAAGGTGATACTCCAAGGACGAGTCACTACTATGCAACCCCAACTGTATCTAATTGAAAACACCCCCAAGGAAGACACAGAATTAGAAAAACTCTTAACCGAATTTAAGGGCGTTTTCCAGGAACCTACAGGCCTTCCACTTCTTTGAAGTTGTGATCACCGTATTTGCTTAGAGCCAAAAACTGGTCCCATGGTCGTTCTACCTTATCAATATCCTCACCTGCAGAAAGATTAGATAGAAAGGCAATGTGCACAAATGCTATAGCAGGAATCATTCGACCTAGTCGTTCGTCGTTCTCGTCACTAGTCCTGTTGGTTAAGAAACATGACGAATCTTGGTGGTTTTGTGTTGACTACCGAGAACTGAATAACAAAGCTATTAAAGAAAAATTCCCAATTCCAGTGGTGGATGAGTTATTAGATGACCTACACGGGGCGTAATTCTTCACTAAGTTGGACCTCCGGTCAGGTTACCACCAGGTACAGATATTCGACAATGACGTTGAGAAAATGACCTTCCATACACATCACGGGCATTTCAAATTCCTTGTAATGCCTTTCGGATTGTCAAATGTGCCTTCCACGCTCCAGGCTTTAATGAAAGAGGACTTTCATAATCATCTTCGCAAATTAAGCCTCGTATTTTTTGATGATATTTTGATATATAGTACTAACTGAGACTCGCACCTCTGCCACCTATGGACAGCCCTACAGGACACACCATACACCCGCGTCTCACAGCCTATACCCTAGGTGTTAGACCCCTAAGTCCAAACTGCGAGATCGTGTGAGTATTGGCAAGCCTTGGCCAATGCTTGGCACGCAGGTCGGCACGAGAAAGGCGCGTTAACGAGGGAACAAGGCGAAGTCCTGCAAGTTGGCGAACTAAGTCATGCGAGATCTGAGGGTACGCAAAGGCACTTGACTTTGACGAGGCAGGTCGGAGGTATATAAAATGTGTGAGGTTTTATACTAACTCGATTTGTGACTTGTACTTAGTCATGGAGCGACGAGACTGCACCATAAAGTGAGATGGATCATGAAAGATGGACTTGTCTATAGACGTGCATTAACGGACCTATGTGTGGATAGGCCTTAGTGAACACATCAGCAGTGATGTGGCAACTGTGGATGATGTGGCACATGATGACGTGGAGGATAAGATCGCAGTGGATGAATATCAACTCTAAAAGATAAAGATCATCTAGAAAGATCATCTAAAGATAGAGGAGATCTTCGCGGATAAGGATAATCATTCTTAGATAGGGTAATCTTTTAAATGATGTAACTTAATCCTAGATAAGATAGGATAAGATTGTGATCTTAGATAGTAGAGTTCTTGTAACACCCCATTACCCTAGGGTACGCACCGGGACGCCCGTAGGTCATTCCTATACGAACCCTAAGATAAGGGAGCGCTACGTGCGATCACTACAGAACTCCACATGGCATCATATCAATTTAAAGCATTAAAGCTGTAACTGTAAATCACAAGATTTTTAAAACCAACTTCTTCCTCTTTTCATTACTCAAAAACAACAGTTT
>JAOQMS010000001.1:4427907-4442151 GCA_027563885.1 Erythroxylum longipes | reverse complement strand
GGGTATGCTTTTATGGTGGAGCATGATGCTGTGAAGCATGATAATTCTCTACATTGAGAGTTATGTTATTTTCAGGAGATCTTCATTGAGGTGGAGTGTGGTTGTGGGATCAACCAAAGTCGCCAAGGTGGAGATTGTTGAGTTTTGGCTCCTTGTTTGTCCCATATTGGTTGGGGAAAACAATTGGGCCAAGACTCTTGACTATATAAGGAGGGTGCTACCTCCTTAATTAGTGCACCAATCCAAAGTCAAAGATTTGTATGACAAATTTGACTCTAGTTAAATTCCTCTTTTGAGGTGATAGTTGGAGGATGTGTTTTGGGTATTTCTTTGTGAGTGTATTGGTGTATTGGGATATTGGGTGAGAGGAAAAATTGTATAATTGTAAGAATTTTTTACATAGTAAATTTTCTTCTTGGTGCCCGTGGTTTTTCTCCGGTTTGGGAGTTTCCACGTAAATTTCTTGTGTTGTTATTATTTCTCTATTTTTTGTTATTTTTTTTACTATAAAATATCCTTAAGTGTGAGTTTGGGAGGTCTAAATTCTCAACAAGATATAATTCTTGGTTGCAGAAAGAAGCCGCTGACGGAAGTCAACAGCTGCATCTAAGGCACTCAACTACTTGGCCTCAGCAAGACAGCTTCGTGATACCCAAAGAAGATGAGCCTCCTTCAATTGAAATCAGAATGCCAACAGTAAGAAAGACTTATTCTTTTATTGTCAAATGACGCAGAAAAGATTCGTCAATGGCTCCAAAGTGGAGGTTTATATCATGGTTGGGATGGTGATTATCAACTGTAGCATCATCAAAGATATCAATCTTTCATCCCCTATGCTTACTATGAACAAAGTTTTGAAGAAACAAATGAGATTATCCCAAATGAGATTGTCATGAAGGCTAGGTTGTGAATGATGGAGATCCTATTTACAATCACCATAACATGTGATTATTAACATAACTAGATAAAATTTGAGATTATAAACAAAAACTAGCTTCATATTAGTGCTTAGAAGTTTGTTCTCTTGCTTGGAGTAGCAATTGGCACAAAATTGATTAAAAAAAAAAATCATACTGAGGATAATGTAGATATGTTGGTGTATGATGTAGTTTACTTCTCGAGGACAAGTGTCTATTGGGGTTGCAATAGGAGAGTTTGTGGAAGGCTGAGCCATATTAGTCCTATTTCAACAAAGATGAGTAGTGTTTACCTTACACAATACAATAGAGTCTGAATTGGATCAATATGACTATTGTCGTTTTCATGAAGTTAACCTAAACTTTAGCCTACATTTTAATCTTATTTAAGAATCAACGAGGATTCGGAGAGGTTTAATAATACAGAGCTAAATTTAAACAAGTTAACGAGATTTGGAGAGGTTTAATAATAGTGGAGTTAATATAAACAAGTTAAGGGTTTAATTTGACTAGTAAGAAATAAAAACGTTGACAAGCACCTTTCGTTTTCCTTCCACCGGAGAGGAGAGGACTGAGGAGGGAGACTGTCTGAGAGAGAGGGAAAATAGAGCATAAAATAAAATAAAATCACTCACTTTTCTATTCTCTATCTAGTCCATCAATCAGATCCAAGTCTCTTTGCCGGATCCGTCAAATCTTTCCTTCCAATCATGAATCCTTTCTCCTCCGGCACGCGTCTCAGGTCACTTCAATTCCATTATTCTCTGATTGTTTGGTGTCTCCTGTTACAAGAATTAACTTGGCAGGATTTGTATGATTGATTTGAATGTTGCAGGGACATGATTCGGTCTATTCGTGCTTGCAAAACTGCCGCAGAGGAGCGCGCCGTCGTTCGAAAAGAATGTGCTGCAATTCGCGCCTCCATTAACGAGAATGATCCGGATTATCGGCATCGCAACCTCGCAAAGCTCATGTTCATTCACATGCTTTGCTATCCCACTCACTTCGGCCAAATGGAGTGCCTCAAGCTCATTGCTTCCGCCGGATTTCCTGAGAAGAGAATTGGATACTTGGGCCTCATGTTGCTTCTGGACGAGCGACAAGAAGTTCTTATGTTGGTCACCAACTCGCTAAAACAGTATCCCTTTTCCTATAATATAGTGTTGTTATCTGCAATTTTAAACTATGAAAGAACTTTAATTTTTATGAACATGCAGATGCAGATTGGAGCTAATGTGCCACCATAGTAGCCTTGACTTGTTTGCAGAGATCTCAATCACTCTAACCAATATATTGTGGGACTTGCTCTTTGTGCATTGGGGAATATATGTTCGGCTGAAATGGCTCGTGACCTTGCTTCTGAAGTGGAACGATTGCTGCTGTTTCGGGATCCAAATATCCGTAAAAAAGTGAGTTTGTTATGGTAATATCATCATACTCCTTTTGCAACACATCTCTCGACTGTAACTTAGCTTACTTATGTTTGCAATTTGTCAACTTTTATGGCATAATGAGGTTGAAGCAAGTGCACAAATTGAAAGCAAAGACTGTTGTAGTGACTATTGCGCCAACTCCCTAGTAGAATAATGCAATTCTTTTGCTAGCAATTCGGAGAAGCCATTCTTGCTTATTTGATTTTTCTTTTTCTTTTTTTGTCAAAATTTCACTTTGTTTTCATATTCTTGCAAATTGACAGTCCTTTCTTGACTATAGGCGGCTTTATGCTCCATACGGATAATAAAGAAGGTCCCAGATCTGGCTGAAAATTTCATAAATCATGCTGCTTCCTTGCTCAAAGAAAAGCATCATGGAGTTCTAATAACAGGAGTTCAACTTTGTACAGATTTATGTAAAGTCAGTCCAGAAGCTCTTGAATATTTTAGAAAGGTATTTTTTTTCATTCTTATTTTTCAAAAATGATCTTGTGTGTAGTTGTAGCCATTCAATGTACGCAAAAGGTTGATGTGATGGTTTGATTAGTTTTATCTTGCCCAATTATCACGAGATTTAATACTATTGTAGAAATGCACGGATGGTTTGGTCAGAAATCTAAGGGACCTTGCAAACAGTCCATATTCACCTGAGTATGACGTTGCTGGCATTACGGATCCATTTCTTCATATCAGATTGCTTAAACTTCTGCGTGTATTAGGCCAAGGAGATTCTGATGTTAGTGATATTATGAACGACATACTTGCACAGGTCAGTTGCTATTAGTGTTAGATATGTAATTATTTTTTCTATTCCAACCAATTTTATATTTCTAGCATATGTTGATTATTGAGTTAATTGCCATCTCTGTTGAGATGAAGAATGTGTTTTTTTGTAAGGTTGAATTATATTTTAGTAGGGATTAATGTCAAACCAATGGTGTTTTTGTGGAAGCCTGGGTCCTAAATGGGATGAGTTTCACTCCATTTAATGACGGCTAGTAGAATGAAGGTTGGATATAGACTCTTGCAGAATGGGGCGATATGAAGCTTCTTGCCTTTCTTTTGGTTGCATTGACCCATATGTTTTATACAGTTTCTTTTGAGTTCTTATACTGCCAGTTGAAAATTTGATTCCCATTTATAGTGATGTTTTTGTGGGAGTAGGGGAATAAATTCTTAGTTTGAGTTGGAATGGGAATAAAGGATCCATATAATCATTTCTGCAGTAACATCGGTAAAGGATAACATTGCATCCTGATGGGCCAATGATATAGATCCTTAGCTTCCCTAACAGTTGCTGTTCAATTAGTCGCTTATCCCCAAAAATATATTTCTTGAGCCTTCCCTTATGATCCCTGGCTAGAGCATGACTTTATCATCACTAGTATAATTCTTCATGATTGTGGTTCCTTTGAAGTTTAACTGGGTCAAAGATTGATGAGCTTCAGTCTTTCTTTCTATGCATGATATTCTTGTTAGGTGGCAACAAAAACTGAGTCAAACAAAAATGCGGCGAATGCCATTTTATATGAATGTGTTGAGACTATTATGAGCATTGAAGACAGTGGAGGCTTACGAGTCCTTGCTATCAATATCTTGGGAAGATTTTTGTCAAATCGTGACAACAACATCAGGTTGCAATTTTTTCAGTCTTTAATTGACCATTTCTTTTTGATTTTGACAATTATTGTCTATTAATGAACTTTGTCAATTTGTAACATATACTTTTATTCATAGGAATTATATCTCCATGTTGCTGCTCTCTTGCTTTCTTGCTTTTAATTGTGTCCCTTTTGATCTAAGAGTGGGTTAGTGGGTTAAAGAATAAGATGTATTCCTCCCAATTCTCAATCCTATCCCAAGTGAGGATTTGAGCTCAGGACCTCCTGTCTTGGGAAAACCACTAGGCTACTCACTGAACCTCTATTAATCTTGACTACACTAACCTTGGAGGCCTCTTGTAAATGTGCTTTTATGGAGTTGATTATTTCTTCTTTATCTGTATACTTTGTGCTGTCTTGTGAAGCCATGAAACTTTCCATTAGAAAGCAAATGACAATTTAGACAATTGATAGTTTTTGACTGCAATGCTGTAAAAGGGAGGAGTTGTGGAGGAAAGGGCTATTTTTCTGTTTCAAATCCTATATGGCATGTTTTGACGGCGTATATTTTCTGTCTACTGAAACAAATCTAATATCAGACACATTCCAGATATGTTGCACTAAATATGCTGATGAGAGCTGTTTCAGTAGATGCTCAAGCAATGCAGAGGCACAGGGCAACAATTTTGGAATGTGTAAAGGTATGATTTGGTTGCTCCAATTTTGACCTCCTAAGAAATCATCTTGCACAAGAACTCTAATATTTGAAACTGCTGTAAATTAACATCAATTAATCCATAAATTGATTTAAAAACATTGGTTATTGCAGCCATGGTAAATATTCATGATAACTATGACTGTCTACTGGAAAGTTTTTGCATTCATTTTAACTTCTTTTAATTATTGTATTTTACATGTATATGATGAGCTCTACTGCATTTATTGTACTACTTACCATCATCTGAATGTTGAGCTTCTACCTTTCAAACTTGAGAAAATTGTAACTGGATCTTTTTCCTTTCAGGATTCAGATGCTTCAATTAGAAAAAGAGCTCTTGTACTTCTTTACCTTCTAGTGAGTGAGAGCAATGTTAAGCCTCTAACAAAAGATCTAATAGAGTATTTAGAAGTAAGCGACCAAGAATTTAAGGGTGATCTTAGTGCCAAAATTTGCTCAATAGTTGAAAAGTAAGTTTTGAAGTTCATCAATTGAAATATCAATTGTTTTATGTGCCTCTTGGGTGTTTGATACTTGGTTCAAATTTGAGTTCCATCATTAATTGCATTGATCTATTGCTTTTTAATGCTTTAGGTTTGCTTCTGAGAAAATTTGGTATATTGATCAGATGCTCAAGGTCCTTACTGAGGTAAGCATAATTATGTCGTCAATGCTTCTTCTTCTTTAACATTACTTCTATTCAAGCTCTAAGGAGTTGTCGTTCTCAAGGAGGTGTTATTCCCAATTATCTGTTGCTATATCTATTCCCTTCTGTTTATTGTTGTATTTTCAATCACTTACTGCATGTTGATTCTTTTCCCAATCAGTGTCCTACCTGCTAATTTTAAACATGATAATTGCACAGCCCTTATTTGTATTCTCATTGGTGGTAATTTTCTCGTAGTTAGCCCTCCAGGTTATTGGAATTCTGGACTGTTGAAATAGTGTGCTTGCACTTGGCATTTTCTTGATGGATCCCCACTATTCTCTTTCACCTTGTGAAGTGGTTAAGAGATAGATCCTTTATACATGAGATTGATTTTGTAGTGCTTTCTGCTTCCCTTCCTCAGTGTAGATTATCTTATTTCGTTAAAATTCTGATCCTAATTTGATCCTTAGTAGGCTGGAAATTATGTAAAAGATGAATTATGGCATGCTCTCATTATGGTGATAAGTAATGCTTCTGACCTCCATGGGTATACGGTTAGGCAATTGTACAGAGCATTCCAGACATTCACTGAACAGGTATACAATGTTTTAAACTTGATCAACATTGGTATTTAACTTGAAAATGTTACTGCTTAGATAAAGAATATTTTTGTCAACAATTTTTATCCATTGACACTTGATATTTTTCTTCTCCGAATATTTTCTCAGGAAAGCCTTGTTCGAGTGGCGGTTTGGTGCATTGGAGAATATGGTGAAATGTTGGTCAATAATGTTGCAGTGCTTGACATAGAGGAACCTTTGACTGTGAGTTCAATCTTAATGACTTAACTACGTATGGTGGCAAATACAAGCAATTTAATTTGAGAAATAGCGCTGTCATTTGTTTGGATGTCCAATGAAGTCTTATTCTAAACCTAAAAGTATTGAAATATTGTATGTCACTATCATGTATATTATTTTAAAGAATTTTCTGTGGATCTCCTACTTCTGAACCTGTCCAATTTGGAGGGGCACGCATAAGATTGATTTATGTAATCTTTTCCCTTAAATGTGCGCAGTTAGAGTTGTGCTTTTAGTGTTTTTTCTTTGTCTATGTACTAAAAATCTACTTAATATTTTTGTGAAGAATAAATTTAAAGAATTTTGAATATGCTATGCTATATGGACTGCTTCCATGATATCGATGCTTTTATAATGACCAGATCTACTGATCGTCTTTTTCAATTCATAACTAACTTATTAGTCATTGCACGTCAAGAGTTACATAACATAGTAGCTAATGTTGCATGGTTAAATAAAGTCAAAAGGTGAACCTTGTAGTTTTACCCAAACCTTCTTCAAATGCTTCTCGTACTAGCTTGTTAAGTTGTCCCTTGAAAATGGGTAAATTTTGAATGTGAATAAATAAAGAAAGAATAACATGAATCTTTACTAGCTTCTTTATCAACGCTCTCTTGTTCTTCCTCCATCTATGTCTCATTTAACAGCTCGCTAAAATTTAGTGTATCTGAGCAGGTAACAGAGTCTGATGCTGTGGATGCTGTTGGGATTGCTTTGAAGTGTCATACTTCAGATCTCACTACCAAAGCAATGGCTTTGATTGCTCTTTTAAAACTCTCTTCTCGGTTCCCATCTTGTTCCCAGTGAGTTAACATCTTTTGAAGTTGGGTTAATATTGAAACACACATATTGCTTGTAAACCTGCAAAATTTTACCCGTGGGAGCTAATTCACTGTGTCACTGAAATTGATGCAAAATAGCTTATCTTCTACTCTTCCTACATCAGATCTAGCTTATGAACCTGATACACCTTCAGAGAACTAAAAAAATAAAAACTATATTTTATGTTCTGTTAAAGAGTTTATATGTACATATCTTGTAAAACCACAGGCAGAACTCTTTGAAAACAGTTGAAGATTTATGTGCATAAGTGGCAAACGTAATTACTCAATGGACAGATTGGTTAAATTTTGGTGCATTGAATATTGCACCAATCACTTTATAGACCCTAGTTTAGTATTCTCTTTCCATGTTTGTGCCTGGACTGTTAGTTTTGATTTGGTGACTGGGGGCTTTCTAAATGAACTAATACTTAGAATTATAACTCCTCAAAAGATGTTTCGGTATCTGTGGGACCGAAGATCTCATACCATGGTGTCTTCTGTAAATTTTTTAGGACGGTCAAGGACATCATCAGCCAATACAAAGGCAATCTTGTGCTTGAACTGCAGCAAAGATCCCTCGAATTCAGTTCTATTGTTGAGAAGCATCAGAATATAAGGTGCATGATACTTTACTCGTTAGTTTACATGACATGACTCTTGGTTGTGGAAATTTCTGGAATTGGGAAACTGATGGATGAGTTTGTGCAGGTCTACAATTGTTGAAAGGATGCCTGTTCTGGATGAGGCCACTTTTAGTGGAAGAAGGGCTGGTTCTTTACCAACTGCTGTCTCCACTTCTGGTGGGGCTTCAGTAAATCTTCCTCTGCAGCTCCTCTTGTGGATCTACTTGATCTTTCAGATGATACTGCTGCTCCTAGTCCTAGTCCTTCCGGTGGTGATTTTCTTAATGATCTTCTTGGCGTTGATTTGTCAGCACCTTCAACAAAAGCAGGTTAGTTTTGAATGGGTTAAGTCCTTGGCCTTTTACACCATTGAAACTGCCTGCTCTAGGCTTCTGGCTGGAGCATTCTTGCATGTTGCTTATGTGAAGTTTAATATGGGTTCTACAATTTGTCTGCAATATTAGGGTCAGGCCATGCTCCAAAAGCTGGCACAGATTTTCTTCTTGATCTACTGTCTATTGGAACACCTCCTGCTCAAAACAGCTCATATGCACTTGATATATTATCATCCGGTCAAGACAGCAAAACACCATCAGCGACTGTAAAATCACTTTCATCCCCTTCTCCACTTCTCACTCAATCCACTTCTTCCACTGGTACTTCTCCTATGATGGATTTGTTGGACGGCTTTGATCCTAGCCCATCAAAAACTGGTCAGCTTCTCTTCAACTTACTCTGGTTACTTAATACTGCTTGATTATTAATTTCGGATGAATTTCGATCAGCAGAAGATAATGGTTCAGTCCATCCATCTATGGTTGCATTTGAGAGCGATAACTTAAAGATGACATTTGACTTTTCAAAGCCTTCTGGAAGCCAACAGACAACGATTATCCAAGCAACTTTCATAAACTTGTCCCCTAATCCTTACACAGATTTTATTTTCCAGGCGGCAGTACCCAAGGTAATGCCAGATGGTAGCTCACTTTCTAAATCTTATGTTATTGTCATGTAATGTGCCTATCTTTATCTGATGAATTTTCCTGCTCTTTGAATTCTGGTTCTCTTGTGTAGAATAACACACTGAGTTAACATTTAGGAACTACTTAGGACATGAAGCTCGTTCTATGAATTGTTAGTGGGTTGGCATATATTTTGACCTCCTATATGATAGACAAAAGATACAAGGAAGGAAATTTTAGGTTATCTCAGCATGCTTTCTGATCTCCTCCTGTGGTTTACAGTTTCTTCAACTGCACTTGGATCCTGCTAGCGGCAATACACTACCTGCAAGTGGTAATGGGTCCATAACACAAAGCTTAAAAGTCACAAATAGTCAACATGGCAAGGTGCAAGTTTTTCCTTTAATTTTAAAATTGTTATTCTTGCCTTCCAAAAAAATGGCTATTATTCTTTTAAACTTCATAGCATCATTTGATCAAGGCAGTGGCAAGTCAAATGATGTTACCCCCATTTAAAGAGTGGTAGTGGAGAACTTTTTCATGGAATGTGGGAATTTGTCATTAAGATGAAGAGGCTTTGCCATACTGTTCATTTTCTAGTATTATGTCAACTTCAAATTTTATTTGACCAGTTTCTTGGAGACAAAACTTCTTGTCCTGTCTGCTTCTTACAAGTGGTTTCTTGCTTTCTCACAAAGCTTCTATTATTCTCAGAAATCCCTTGTTATGCGAATAAGAATAGGCTACAAGATGAATGACAAAGAAGTATTGGAGGAAGGCCAAATCAACAATTTCCCCCCCGATTTATGAACCTAATTCATCGAGTAAGCTCCGAATTTTTCCCGGCCCATTGAGAAGCTTCTTATCACTTTTTGTATTTATAGTCACCCAGTTGCTGTGAGTTGGCTTGAGATTTTGGTCGAGTCTAAGATATCTCCAGGTTTCCTCACCATTCCCATTTTTCTCTTTTTCAGATTTATTTGTGTACATTATTCCAAAAATGTTTTTGTACGGAATCATGAGAACTTGAGGTTTTGCCATTTAGGCTCATAGAAGAGGGCATTCCTGTCATATTTGAAACTTGGAACGTGCTATTTCTTGCGTTCGAGGGATGATCTTCAAACACAGACGTAACTAAAGGGTTAATTTGGAATCGAAAGTGACATTGTTTTGTAATTTTCACTTCTGAATTGGTTCATTTTCCCAGGGCAAGTGTTTATCAGAAGTTGACCACAACAACTAATGATAAAAGGTGAAAATGATTTGAAGCCACATTAATCATGAATCATAAGGATAAGTATATATTATAAACAGGGTGATGTGCCACATTTTTCTTGTCTTGTAGCTTTAATAATTAATGGAAGTGATCTTTGACGCCTTCAACTTCAAGCCCTGCCCTTGCGTGAAAGAGACAGAATAGTTTGACGAATGTGGCATGAGGAGTTGGTATTATTATGAATATATGATCTTAACCTACCAACTACTGATTTTCCGTCCTTTTTACCTGCTTTGCACATGTGATGATAACAACAGAAATGGACACCCCTGTTTGTAATGGTGTCTTCTGCAGAGACACTACACAGCAACAATCATCATACAACTGTTACTACTTGCAATTGACAACTACGTACGACAGGACAGCATAACCTGCAAATATCCCAATTCTTAACACCATTTCACATGTCTGTTTCTGTGGATTTATCGTTGTCCACTAAATAATCTTCTTTACCAGATTGTTAATAATAAATTGCAACTATCGGAGTTGTTAGCTTGTCTATTGCAACATGTCAAGTTACTAACCGAACCAAGATTAACGGTCAAGCAGCGTACCATGTCATGAGTCGGTAGCCTGTGACTGTAGTTCCTATGCCGTGTAAAAGTGTCTTAGAGTGAAGCGTATGATAGGCATCATTGCATCCAGTCCCCACCAACCACCTCTTCACTCATCATGTCTACCTTTCAAATAATGGCTCCTCCCTCCTCACAAGAGTCCCTATAACCACTTTTTGTGGATACGCCACGATCATTCGATCCTGGACCGAGGAAGAAAAAAAGAAGGGTGTTTGAGACAAAGGGAGGCCAGACGAATTCAATGTCCTACATAAAGAAACATGTGATTTGACTCCCCTTACAAAAAATATATACATATATTTTCCAGAGAAACATTGAAGCATGTATACACTCACTAAGTCCCCATAAACAAGTGCATGAGCTCGTGACAGAACCAAAAAGAAAAAGATGTCCCCCTCCGAACTTAGACACAAGATGTGGTAAATAGGTTCTAGGGAAGTGTAAGTCGTAAGACTAAAAGTTCAGTATAAAGAGAAGCATCTGTCAGGCCTGTGATAAATGGAAATTTGATGGTCATGTTAAAGCACATTCACATTTTCCTTTCAAGTGCACAAAAAAGGAAGCACAACCCACATAACCTTGCACTGCAGAAAAGAATTGATAATCAATGCAAAAGGGAAAGTAAAAGCCAAAAAGAAAGCTTTGATAATTGGATCCAATTAATCAATGTGATAAGTACCAACATATGGCAAGTTACCTTCAGCTGCACTTAGCTCTTTAATTCCATGGCATACCCTCAGTAACTGAAGGACCCATGTGACTTTCTGAAGATGAACTAGGGAATTTACCCTTCCTGGACCATTGCCATATCTTGGAAACTGAAAAGCTTTCACCTTTACTTCTGATGTTGATTTTCTTCCCATCAACATCCCCATCAATTCCTGAATTCCCAATTTGTCCATTTCTGCATTTCACAATGTTAATGCAACCAGTGCCAGGACCAGTGCTCGGACACACGGTGACCTGCAAATTCATATCAGCCTCAATGTATTGATATGAACCCATTGAGTAACACCTTCTAGCGTCCATGTTACTGCTACTGGTCTCACCCTCTATTCTCTCTACTGCACCATTGGAGCTTCTGAATTTCCCAAGTCTAACAGAAAAAACCCTTCTTGAATTGACTATGTCTCTTTCTGCAGCTTTTTGTCCAATAGATATCCCAACTGTGGCATTGGTTGAGAGCCTTTCTTCTTCTTCTCTTTGTTCTTCGAAGTCAAAGGCAGGGTTTTCAAAGGGAAGCCCTGGTGTGAAGAGGGTACCCCTACAAAGCGGGCAAGTTGAATTGGACAACAACCATGTGTCTATGCAATCAATGTGAAAGGCATGACTACACAAGGGAAGCAATCTCAACTTGTCGTTCTCTGAAAATTCACAAAGACAAACAGCACAATCAAATGGCTCCTTTAGGCCCATAATTTCCTTGTAGAGAAACACTGGCAATGCGTCGATAAAAGCTTGATCTAGCCCTGAATCATGAAGGTGGAAGAGTTGCTGTAATTGCCTTTGAAAGGCATCAGAGCCAGTCATATCAGGTTGTCTATTAGATTGAGACAGTGAAGAAGAAGATCTATGCTTTATTAGAAATCTAACAAGCAGGTGGAGAAGACCAGATATGAAAAACACAACAGCTAGAATGACTATTATAAACAGTATAGCGGGGCTTATTTTGCCTCCAGAAGACTGTTTCTGATAATCACCTGGCAATGGAAGAGGTGAGGAAGAAGAAGACGACGATGAAATCAAAGAAACAATGTAGTGGTGGTGGACCAAGTGACCACCTCCGTTCTTAATCCGACATCGAATGCAAGACATCTTAGTCAATCAGTGTCCTCAAACACCACAAACTTAATTATCCCAGTTAAACACCGTCACTTTTCTGATAATTCCCAGACAAGACAGTGCTGTCCCAGGTTGTGACAATCTCGAAGATCACAATATTCCTTTCTTTCTGATCAAACCCAACTCAGAATTTGAGCTACGCAACCAACATATAAAGATTATACCTTTATGCACTTTCAAGAAACCCAAGTCAACAGATTAAAAAAATAACAGTCACATTAACTCAACTTTACAATCACGACGATTACTAAAGAGACCTTCAACTAAAAATGCCATCTTTCTCCTTGCTTTTGACATGAAATCCAAGTCAGAGGCGTGCAAGTAACCTTGAGAAACAAGTCCCTGACTAAGAGTACAAGACTTGAATATGCGAAGGTTACAGCTTACCTACTTCAGTCCACGAACACATCTCCCATAAATACGGAGGTTCACCAGCACTCTAGATATGCATTTCCAGAACTAAGGTACTTCCATCTACTTAGCTGCAGTTATCAGAAAACTACGAATAAGCAACTTCAACAGAGAGACAGAGAAACAAAGAGGTAAGGCAAGCTGGTTGTAGGTGTAGCTTCCAAAAAGCAATGTCTAGTGAGCCAAAAAGAACTCCCAAGTTAAAATTGTCGCCCGAAGTATCGCAAGGGCAAGGCTTTATGTGACACCACTGACGAACGAGTTGAGGGACCTCTTCACCAAACCTTGGAATTGGATCAAGCGAAGAGTTAGTCTGAGATTAGAGAACGTCCTTGCAATACACCTGGGCCTAACTCATTGCGGCATTGAAGTGAGATTAGGAACCCATTACATCCATAATGACCTACCCATTTGTTGTTGTCCAGTTTGCCCCTTAAATATGTCTTTAAAAATAGTTATGATTTTTAAAGCTGATCGAATGGCTCCCTGAGTTGATATTTCTGAAGTTTGGTTAAAAATGGAGAGAGCCGTAGGTGAAGAGTAAAGTTGGAGAGAGAAAAAGTAAATCTCTATTATTAATGAAAAGTGCACAGTAAATCTTTTATATACAAAATCCAAAAGTAAAACAAAACTAAGTTAATTTAGCTAATGTATCTGGCTACTTAGCTAATAATACACAATACAAAACAAACACAGTATAACACACTAGTCTTCACATCCCCCCTCAAGTTGGAAATGGAGTAGGACCTAAATTGGATGAAAAAGTTGAATGTGACTCCTGGCCAAGAGCCTTGGTCATAACATCAACTAATTACAACGAAGAAGGAATGTAAGTAGTTTGAAGAAAACCATACCGGATTTTCTCGCGAGTAAAGTGATAATCGATATCCAAATGCTTAGTGCGCTCATGAAAACATGGATTAGCTGCTATTTGTTGGGCAACTTTATTATCACAAAGTATAGTAACAGGCAATTGAATAGGGACACATAAATCTTTGAGCAAATAAGATAACCAGAGAAGCTTACTAATAGTGGCAGCCATACTCTTATATTCTGCTTTAGCTGAGGATTTAGAAACAGTAAGTTGCTTCTTCGTCTTCCAAGACACCAAAGCATGCCTTAAGAATACACAAAGTAAGAGACTACCTAGACATCAAACAAGACGCCCAATCTGCATCAGAAAAAGCAGTAAGCTGAAGAGAAGACTGCACATGATAAAATAACCTCGCAGAAATGGATCCTTTCAAATACTTGAGCATGTGAAGAACAGCCTGCATATGAGAAACCTTAGGAGCAGATAAAAATGAAGTAAATCACACGTTAGTATAAACTTTATGTACAAGAAACTCGATAAACAAGAAGGGGGGTTGAATTGTTGTATCCTTTTTGTGCATAGAGAATCTTGCTAAGAACTTCTCTTTCTTGTTAAAAAGATATCACAAATTTTATGTGAAAATTATTACTAAGATAAATCGTAAGTAACTTCTGTATAATTCGTTTAACAACAAAATAAACTGAAGTAAAAGGTAAAGAATAGACACTGCGATTTTATA